>OX336366.1:36053663-36231937 GCA_946902895.1 Fragum fragum | reverse complement strand
CGAATGCCTACCTCCATACCAAGTTTGAGCTCAATCGGTTCCATAGGGGCGGAGCTAGGTCCAAACCCAAATTCGCAACTACAGCGATATCCGCCATTTTACCCCCAATTAGGATCGAACTTTTTTCCGGCCCTATGACAGCTGGGGCTCCGATTTTTTGCATGCCTGTAGGGACCTCAAATGGCTACCTCAGTACCAAATTTGAGCTCAATCGGAGCCATAGGGGCGGAGCAAGGTCCAAACCCAACCTGCTCTTTGTGTATATGCATTTGACCCAATTCTAGGATCGAACTTTTCTCCGGCCCTATGGCAGCCGCGGCTCCAATTTTTTGCATGTGCGTAGGGACCTCGAATGCCTACCTCCATACCAAGTTTGAGCTCAATCGGTTTCATAGGGGCGGAGCTAGGTCCAAACCCAAATTCGCAACTAGAGCGAAATCCGCCATTTTACCCCCAATTAGGATCGAACTTTTTTCCGGCCCTATGGCAGCTGGGGCTCCGATTTTTTGCAAGCCTGTAGGGACCTCAAATGGCTACCTCAGTACCAAATTTGAGCTCAATCAGAGCCATAGGGGCGGAGCAAGGTCCAAACCCAACCTGCTCTTTGTGTATATGCATTTGACCCAATTCTAGGATCGAACTTTTCTCCGGCCCTATGGCAGCCGCGGCTCCAAGTTTTTGCATGTGCGTAGGGACCTCGAATGCCTACCTCCATACCAAGTTTGAGCTCAATCGAGTCCATAAGGGCGGAGCTAGGTCCAAACCCAAATTCGCAACTACAGCGAAATCCGCCATTTTACCCCCAATTAGGATTGAACTTTTTTTCCGGCCCTATGGCAGCTTGGGCTCCGATTTTTTGCATGCCTGTAGGGACCTCAAATGGCTACCTCAGTACCAAATTTGAGCTCAATCGGAGCCATAGGGGCGGAGCAAGGTCCAAACCCAACCTGCTCTTTGTGTATATGCATTTGACCCAATTCTAGGATCGAACTTTTCTCCGGCCCTGTGACAGCCGCGGCTCCAATTTTTTGCATGTGCGTAGGGACCTTGAATGCCTACCTCTATACTAAGTTGAGCTCAATCGGTTCCATAGGGGCGGAGCTAGGTCCAAACCCAAATTCGCAACTACAGCGAAATCCGCCATTTTACCCCCAATTAGGATCGAACTTTTTTCTGGCCCTATGGCAGCTGGGGCTCCGATTTTTTGCATGCCTGTAGGGACCTCAAATGGCTACCTCAGTACCAAATTTGAGCTCAATCGGAGCCATAGGGGCGGAGCAAGGTCCAAGCCCAATCTGCTCTTTGTGTATATGCATTTGACCCAATTCTAGGATCGAACTTTTCTCCGGCCCTATGGCAGCCACGGCTCCAATTTTTTGCATGTGCGTAGGGACCTCGAATGCCTACCTCCATAACAAGTTTGAGCTCAATCGGTTCCATAGGGACGGAGCTAGGTCCAAACCCAAATTCGCAACTACAGCGAAATCCGCCATTTTACCCCAATTAGGATCGAACTTTTTTCCGGCCCTATGGCAGCTGGGGCTCCGATTTTTTGCATGCCTGTAGGGACCTCAAATGGCTACCTCAGTACCAAGTTTGAGCTCAATCGGAGCCATAGGGGCGGAGCAAGGTCCAAACCGACCTGCACTTTGTGTATATGCATTTGACCCAATTCTAGGATCGAACTTTTCTCCGGCCCTATGGCAGCCGCGGCTCCAATTTTTTGCATGTGCGTAGGGACCTCGAATGCCTACCCCCATACCAAGTTTGAGCTCAATCGGTTCCATAGGGGCGGAGCTAGGTCCAAACCCAAATTCGCAACTACAGCGAAATCCGCCATTTTACCCCCAATTAGGATCGAACTTTTTTCCGGCCCTATGACAACTGGGGCTCCGATTTTTTGCATGCCTGTAGGGACCTCAAATGGCTACCTCAGTACAAAATTTGAGCTCAATCGGAGCCATAGGGGCGGAGCAAGGTCCAAACCCAACCTGCTCTTTGTGTATATGCATTTGACCCAATTCTAGGATCGAACTTTTCTCCGGCCCTATGGCAGCCGCGGCTCCAAGTTTTTGCATGTGCGTAGGGACCTCGAATGCCTAACTCCATACCAAGTTTGAGCTCAATCGGTTCCATAGGGGCGGAGCTAGGTCCAAACCCAAATTCGCAACTACAGCGAAATCCGCCATTTTACCCCAAATTAGGATCGAACTTTTTTCCGGCCCTATGGCAGCTGGGGCTCCGATTTTTTGCATGCCTGTAGGGACCTCGAATGGCTACCTCAGTACCAAATTTGAGCTCAATCGGAGCCATAGGGGCGGAGCAAGGTCCAAGCCCAACCTGCTCTTTGTGTATACGCATTTGACCCAATTCTAGGATCGAACTTTTCTCCGGCCCTATGGCAGCCACGGCTCCAATTTTTTGCATGTGCGTAGGGACCTCGAATGCCTACCTCCATACCAAGTTTGGGCTCAATCGGTTCCATAGGGGCGGAGCTAGGTCCAAACCCAAATTCGCAACTACGGCGAAATCCGCCATTTTACCCCCAATTAGGATCGAACTTTTTTCCGGCCCTATGGCAGCTGGGGCTCCGATTTTTTGCATGCCTGTAGGGACCTCAAATGGCTACCTCAGTACCAAATTTGAGCTCAATCGGAGCCATAGGGGCGGAGCAAGTTCCAAACCCGACCTGCTCTTTGTGTATATGCATTTGACCCAATTCTAGGATCGAACTTTTCTCCGGCCCTATGGCAGCCGCGGCTCCAATTTTTTGCATGTGCGTAGGGACCTCGAATGCCCACCTCCATACCAAGTTTGGGCTCAATCGGTTCCATAGGGGCGGAGCTAGGTCCAAACCCAAATTCGCAACTTCAGCGAAATCCGACATTTTACCCCCAATTAGGATCGAACTTTTTTCCGGCCCTATGACAGCTGGGGCTCCGATTTTTTGCATGCCTGTAGGGACCTCAAATGGCTACCTCAGTACCAAATTTGAGCTCAATCGGAGCCATAGGGACGGAGCAAGGTCCAAACCCAACCTGCTCTTTGTGTATATGCATTTGACCCAATTCTAGGATCGAACTTTTCTCCGGCCCTATGGCCAGCCGCGGCTCCAAGTTTTTGCATGTGCGTAGGGACCTCGAATGCCTACCTCCATACCAAGTTTGAGCTCAATCGGTTCCATAGGGGCGGAGCTAGGTCCAAACCCAAATTCGCAACTACAGCGAAATCCGCCATTTTACCCCCAATTAGGATCGATTTTTTTTCCGGCCCTATGGCAGCTGGGGCTCCGATTTTTTGCATGCCTGTAGGGACCTCAAATGGCTACCTCAGTACCAAATTTGAGCTCAATCGGAGCCATAGGGGCGGAGCAAGGTCCAAACCCAACCTGCTCTTTGTGTATATGCATTTGACCCAATTCTAGGATCGAACTTTTCTCCGGCCCTATGGCAGACGCGGCTCCAATTTTTTGCATGTGCGTAGGGACCTCGAATGCCTACCTCCATACCTAGTTTGAGCTCAATCGGTTCCATAGGGGCGGAGCTAGGTCCAAACCCAAATTCGCAACTACAGCGAAATCCGCCATTTTACCCCAATTAGGATCGAACTTTTTTCCGGCCCTATGGCAGCTGGGGCTCCGATTTTTTGCATGCCTGTAGGGACCTCAAATGGCTACCTCAGTACCAAATTTGAGCTCAATCGGAGCCATAGGGGCGGAGCAAGGTCCAAACCCAACCTGCTCTTTGTGTATATGCATTTGACCCAATTCTAGGATCGAACTTTTCTCCGGCCCTATGGCAGCCGCGGCTCCAATTTTTTGCATGTGCGTAGGGACCTCGAATGCCTACCTCCATACCAAGTTTGAGCTCAATCGGTTCCATAGGGGCGGAGCTAGGTCCAAACCCAAATTCGCAACTATAGCGAAATCCGCCATTTTACCCCAATTAGGATCGAACTTTTTTCCGGCCCTATGGCAGCTGGGGCTCCGATTTTTTGCATGCCTGTAGGGACCTCAAATGGCTACCTCAGTACCAAATTTGAGCTCAATCGGAGCCATAGGGGCGGAGCAAGGTCCAACCCAACCTGCTCTTTGTGTATATGCATTTGACCCAATTCTAGGATCGAATTTTTCTCCGCCCCTTTGGCAGCCGCGGCTCCATTTTTGTGCATGTGTGTAGGGACCTCGAATGCCTACCTCCATACCAAGTTTGAGCTCAATCGGTTCCATAGGGGCGGAGCTAGGTCCAAACCCAAATTCGCAACTACAGCGAAATCCGCCATTTTACCCCCAATTAGGATCGAACTTTTCTCCGGCCCTATGGCAGCTGGGGCTCCGATTTTTTGCATGCCTGTAGGGACCTTAAATGGCTACCTCAGTACCAAATTTGAGCTCAATCGGAGCCATAGGGGCGGAGCAAGGTCCAAACCCAACCTGCTCTTTGTGTATATGCATTTGACCTAAATCTAGGATCGAACTTTTCTCCGGCCCTTTGGCAGCCGCGGCTCCAATTTTTTGCATGTGCTTAGGGACCTCGAATGCCTACCTCCATACCAAGTTTGAGCTCAATCGGTTCCATAGGGGCGGAGCTAGGTCCAAACCCAAATTCGCAACTACGGCGAAATCCGCCATTTTACCCCCAATTAGGATCGAACTTTTTTCCGGCCCTATGGCAGCTGGGGCTCCGATTTTTTGCATGCCTGTAGGGACCTCAAATGGCTACCTCAGTACCAAATTTGAGCTCAATCGGAGCCATAGGGGCGGAGCAAGGTCCAAACCCAACCTGCTCTTTGTGTATATGCATTTGACCCAATCTAGGATCGAACTTTTCTCCGGCCCTATGGCAGCCGCGGCTCCAATTTTTTGCATGTGCGTAGGGACCTCGAATGCCTACCCCCATACCAAGTTTGAGCTCAATCGGTTCCATAGGGGCGGAGCTAGGTCCAAACCCAAATTCGCAACTACAGCGAAATCCCCCATTTTACCCCCAATTAGTATCGAACTTTTTTCCGACCCTATGGCAGCTGGGGCTCCGATTTTTTTGCATGCCTGTAGGGACCTCTAATGGCTACCTCAGTACCAAATTTGAGCTCAATCGGAGCCATAGGGGCGGAGCAAGGTCCAAACCCAACCTGATCTTTGTGTATATGCATTTGACCCAATTCTAGGATCGAACTTTTCTCCGGCCCTATGGCAGCCGCGGCTCCATTTTTTTGCATGTGCGTAGGGACCTCGAATGCCTACGTCCATACCAAGTTTGAGCTCATTCGGTTCCATAGGGGCGGAGCTAGGTCCAAACCCAAATTCGCAACTACAGCGAAATCCGCCATTTTACCCCCAATTAGGATCGAACTTTTTTCCGGCCCTACGGCAGCTGGGGCTCCGATTTTTTGCATGCCTGTAGGGACCTCAAATGGCTACCTCAGTACCAAATTTGAGCTCAATCGGAGCCATAGGGGCGGAGCAAGGTCCAAACCCAACCTGCTCTTTGTGTATATGCATTTGACCCAATTCTAGGATCGAACTTTTCTCCGGCCCTATGGCAGCCGCGGCTCCAATTTTTTGCATGTGCGTAGGGACCTCGAATGCCTACGTCCATACCAAGTTTGAGCTCAATCGGTTCCATAGGGGCGGAGCTAGGTCCAAACCCAAATTCGCAACTACAGCGAAATCCGCCATTTTACCCCCAATTAGGATCGAACTTTTTTCCGGCCAAATGGCAGCTGGGGCTCCGATTTTTTGCATGCCTGTAGGGACCTCAAATGGCTACCTCAGTACCAAAATTGAGCTCAATCGGAGCCATAGGGGCGGAGCAAGGTCCAAACCCAACCTGCTCTTTGTGTATATGCATTTTACCCAATTCCAGGATCGAATTTTTCTCCGGCCCTATGGCAGCCGCGGCTCCAATTTTTTGCATGTGCGTAGGGACCTCGAATGCCTACGTCCAAACCAAGTTTGAGCTCAATCGGTTCCATAGGGGCGGAGCTAGGTCCAAACCCAAATTCGCAACTACAGCGAAATCCGCCATTTTACCCCCAATTAGGATCGAACTTTTTTCCGGCCCTATGGAAGCTGGGGCTCCGATTTTTTGCATGCCTGTAGGGACCTCAAATGGCTACCTCAGTACCAAATTTGAGCTCAATCGGAGCCATAGGGGCGGAGCAAGGTCCAAACCCAACCTGCTCTTTGCGTATATGCATTTGACCCAATTCTAGGATCGAACTTTTCTCCGGCCCTATGGCAGCCGCGGCTCCAATTTTTTGCATGTGCGTAGGGACCTCGAATGCCTACGTCCATACCAAGTTTGAGCTCAATCGGTTCCATAGGGGCGGAGCTAGGTCCAAACCCAAATTCGCAACTACAGCGAAATCCGCCATTTTACCCCCAATTAGGATCGAACTTTTTTCCGGCCCTATGGCAGCTGGGGCTCCGATTTTTTGCATGCCTGTAGGGACCTCAAATGGCTACCTCAGTACCAAATTTGAGCTCAATCGGAGCCATAGGGGCGGAGCAAGGTCCAAACCCAACCTGCTCTTTATGTATATGTATTTGTCCCAATTCTAGGATCGAACTTTTCTCCGGCCCTATGGCAGCCGCGGCTCCAATTTTTTGCATGTGCGTAGGGACCTCGAATGCCTACGTCCATACCAAGTTTGAGCTCAATCGGTTCCATAGGGGCGGAGCTAGGTCCAAACCCAAATTCGCAACTACAGCGAAATCCGCCATTTTACCCCCAATTAGGATCGAACTTTTTTCCGGCCCTATGGCAGCTGGGGCTCCGATTTTTTGCATGCCTGTAGGGACCTCAAATGGCTACCTCTGTACCAAATTTGAGCTCAATCGGAGCCATAGGGGCGGAGCAAGGTCCAAACCCAACCTGATCTTTGTGTATATGCATTTGACCCAATTCTAGGATCGAACTTTTCTCCGGCCCTATGGCAGCCGCGGCTCCAATTTTTTGCATGTGCGTAGGGACCTCGAATGCCAACGTCCATACCAAGTTTGAGCTCAATCGGTTCCATAGGGGCGGAGCTAGGTCCAAACCCAAATTCGCAACTACAGCGAAATCCGCCATTTTACCCCCAATTAGGATCGAACTTTTTTCCGGCCCTATGGCAGCTGGGGCTTCGATTTTTTGCATGCCTGTAGGGACCTCAAATGGCTACCTCAGTACC
Source organism: Fragum fragum (assembly GCA_946902895.1). NCBI lineage: Eukaryota > Metazoa > Mollusca > Bivalvia > Cardiida > Cardiidae > Fragum > Fragum fragum. Next base: position 36,224,764 of record OX336366.1, on the reverse strand, counting down.
AAATTTGAGCTCAATCGGAGCCATAGGGGCGGAGCAAGGTCCAAACCCAACCTGCTCTTTGTGTTTATGCATTTGACCCAATTCTAGGATCGAACTTTTCTCCGGCCCTATGGCAGCCGCGGCTCCAATTTTTGCATGTGCGTAGGGACCTCGAATGCCTACGTCCATACCAAGTTTGAGCTCAATCGGTTCCATAGGGGCGGAGCTAGGTCCAAACCCAAATTCGCAACTACAGCGAAAACCGCCATTTTACCCCCATTTAGGATCGAACTTTTTTCCGGCCCTTTGGCAGCTGGGGCTCCGATTTTTTGCATGCCTGTAGGGACCTCAAATGGCTACCTCAGTACCAAATTTGAGCTCAATCGGAGCCATAGGGGCGGAGCAAGGTCCAAACCCAACCTGCTCTTTGTGTATATGCATTTGACCCAATTCTAGGATCGAACTTTTCACCGGCCCTATGGCAGCCGCGGCTCCAATTTTTTGCATGTGCGTAGGGACCTCGAATGCCTACGTCCATACCAAGTTTGAGCTCAATCGATTCCATAGGGGCGGAGCTAGGTCCAAACCCAAATTCGCAACTACAGCGAAGTCCGCCATTTTACCCCCAATTAGGATCGAACTTTTTTCCGGCCCTATGGCAGCTGGGGCTTCGATTTTTTGCATGCCTGTAGGGACCTCAAATGGCTACCTCAGTACCAAATTTGAGCTCAATCGGAGCCATAGGGGCGGAGCAAGGTCCAAACCCAACCTGCTCTTTGTGTATATGCATTTGACCCAATTCTAGGATCGAACTTTTCTCCGGCCCTATGGCAGCCGCGGCTCCAATTTTTTGCATGTGCGTAGGGACCTCGAATGCCTACGTCCATACCAAGTTTGAGCTCAATCGGTTCCATAGGGGCGGAGCTAGGTCCAAAACCAAATTCGCAACTACAGCGAAATCCGCCATTTTACCCCCAATTAGGATCGAACTTTTTTCCGGCCCTATGGCAGCTGGGGCTCCGATTTTTTGCATGCCTGTAGGGACCTCAAATGGCTACCTCAGTACCAAGTTTGAGCTCAATCGGTTCCATAGGGGCGGAGCAAGGTCCAAACCCAACCTGCTCTTTGTGTATATGCATTTGACCCAATTCTAGGATCGAACTTTTCTCCGGCCCTATGGCAGCCGCGGCTCCAATTTTTTGCATGTGCGTAGGGACCTCGAATGCCTACGTCCATACCAAGTTTGAGCTCAATCGGTTCCATAGGGGTGGAGCTAGGTCCAAACCCAAATTCGCAACTACAGCGAAATCCGCCATTTTACCGCCAATTAGGATCGAACTTTTTTCCGGCCACATGGCAGCTGGGGCTCCGATTTTTTGCATGCCTGTAGGGACCTCAAATGGCTACCTCAGTACCAAATTTGAGCTCAATCGGAGCCATAGGGGCGGAGCAAGGTCCAAACCCAACCTGCTCTTTGTGTATATGCATTTGACCTAATTCTAGGATTGAACTTTTCTCCGGCCCTATGGCAGCCGCGGCTCCAATTTTTTGCATGTGCGTAGGGACCTCGAATGCCTACGTCCATACCAAGTTTGAGCTCAATCGGTTCCATAGGGGCGGAGCTAGGTCCAAACCCAAATTCGCAACTACAGCGAAATCCGCCATTTTACCCCCAATTAGGATCGAACTTTTTTCCGGCCCTATGGCAGCTGGAGCTCCGATTTTTTGCATGCCTGTAGGGACCTCAAATGGCTACCTCAGTACCAAATTTGAGCTCAATCGGAGCCATAGGGGCGGAGCAAGGTCCAAACCCAACCTGCTCTTTGTGTATATGCATTTGACCCAATTCTAGGATCGAACTTTTCTCCGGCCCTATGGCAGCCGCGGCTCCAATTTTTTGCATGTGCGTAGGGACCTCGAATGCCTACGTCCATACCAAGTTTGAGCTCAATCGGTTCCATAGGGGCGGAGCTAGGTCCAAACCCAAATTCGCAACTACAGCGAAGTCCGCCATTTTACCCCCAATTAGGATCGAACTTTTTTCCGGCCCTATGGCAGCTGGGGCTTCGATTTTTTGCATGCCTGTAGGGACCTCAAATGGCTACCTCAGTACCAAATTTGAGCTCAATCGGAGCCATAGGGGCGGAGCAAGATCCAAACCCAACCTGCTCTTTGTGTATATGCATTTGACCCAATTCTAGGATCGAACTTTTCTCCGGCCCTATGGCAGCCGCGGCTCCAATTTTTTGCATGTGCGTAGGGACCTCGAATGCCTACGTCCATACCAAGTTTGAGCTCAATAGGTACCATAGGGGCGGAGCTAGGTCCAAACCCAAATTCGCAACTACAGCGAAATCCGCCATTTTACCCCCAATTCCCTATGGCAGCTGGGGCTCAGATTTTTTGCATGCCTGTATGGACTTCAAATGGCTACCTCAGTACCAAATTTGAGCTCAATCGGTTCCATAGGGGCGGAGCTAGGTCCAAACCCAAATTCGCAACTACAGCGAAATCCGCCATTTTACCCCCATTTAGGATCGAACTTTTTTCCGGCCCTATGGCAGCTGGGGCTCCGATTTTTTGCATGCCTGTAGGGACCTCAAATGGCTACCTCAGTACCAAGTTTGAGCTCAATCGGTTCCATAGGGGCGGAGCAAGGTCCAAACCCAACCTGCTCTTTGTGTATATGCATTTGACCCAATTCTAGGATCGAACTTTTCTCCGGCCCTTTCGCAGCCGCGGCTCCAATTTTTTGCATGTGCGTAGGGACCTCGAATGCCTACGTCCATACCAAGTTTGAGCTCAATCGGTTCCATAGGGGCGGAGCTAGGTCCAAACCCAAATTCGCAACTACAGCGAAATCCGCTATTTTACCCCCAATTAGGATCGAACTTTTTTCCGGCCCTATGGCAGCTGGGGCTCCGATTTTTTGCATGCCTGTAGGGACCTCAAATGGCTACCTCAGTACCAAATTTGAGCTCAATCGGAGCCATAGGGGCGGAGCAAGGTCCAAACCCAACCTGGTCTTTGTGTATATTCATTTGACCCAATTCTAGGATCGAACTTTTCTCCGGCCCTATGGCAGCCGCGGCTCCAATTTTTTGCATGTGCGTAGGGACCTCGAATGCCTACGTCCATACCAAGTTTGAGCTCAATCGGTTCCATAGGGGCGGAGCTAGGTCCAAACCCAAATTCGCAACTACAGCGAAATCCGCCATTTTACCCCCAATTAGGATCGAACTTTTTTCCGGCCCTATGGCAGCTGGGGCTCCGATTCTTTGCATGCCTGTAGGGACCTCAAATGGCTACCTCAGTACCAAATTTGAGCTCAATCGGAGCCATAGGGGCGAAGCAAGGTCTAAACCCAACCTGGTCTTTGTGTATATGCATTTGACCCAATTCTAGGTTCGAACTTTTCTCCGGCCCTATGGCAGCCGCGGCTCCAATTTTTTGCATGTGCGTGAGGACCTCGAATGCCTACATCCATACCAAGTTTGAGCTCAATCGGTTCCATAGGGGCGGAGCTAGGTCCAAACCCAAATTCGCAACTACAGCGAAATCCGCCATTTTACCCACAATTAGGATCGAACTTTTTTCCGGCCCTATGGCAGCTGGGGCTCCGATTTTTTGCATGCCTGTAGGGACCTCAAATGGCTACCTCAGTACCAAATTTGAGCTCAATCGGAGCCATAGGGGCGGAGCAAGGTCCAAACCCAACCTGCTCTTTGTGTATATGCATTTGACCCAATTCTAGGATCGAACTTTTCTCCGGCCCTATGGCAGCCGCGGCTCCAATTTTTTGCATGTGCGTAGGGACCTCGAATGCCTACGTCCATACCAAGTTTGAGCTCAATCGGTTCCATAGGGGCGGAGCTAGGTCCAAACCCAAATTCGCAACTACAGCGAAGTCCGCCATTTTACCCCCAATTAGGATCGAACTTTTTTCCGGCCCTATGGCAGCTGGGGCTTCGATTTTTTGCATGCCTGTAGGGACCTCAAATGGCTACCTCAGTACCAAATTTGAGCTCAATCGGAGCCATAGGGGCGGAGCAAGGTCCAAACCCAACCTGCTCTTTGTGTATATGCATTTGACCCAATTCTAGGATCGAACTTTTCTCCGGCCCTATGGCAGCCGCGGCTCCAATTTTTTGCATGTGCGTAGGGACCTCGAATGCCTACGTCCATACCAAGTGTTAGCTCAATCGGTTCCATAGGGGCGGAGCTAGGTCCAAAACCAAATTCGCAACTACAGCGAAATCCGCCATTTTACCCCCAATTAGGATCGAACTTTTTTCCGGCCCTATGGCAGCTGGGGCTCCGATTTTTTGCATGCCTGTAGGGACCTCAAATGGCTACCTCAGTACCAAGTTTGAGCTCAATCGGTTCCATAGGGGCGGAGCAAGGTCCAAACCCAACCTGCTCTTTGTGTATATGCATTTGACCCAATTCTAGGATCGAACTTTTCTCCGGCCCTATGGCAGCCGCGGCTCCAATTTTTTGCATGTGCGTAGGGACCTCGAATGCCTACGTCCATACCAAGTTTGAGCCCAATCGGTTCCATAGGGGCGGAGCTAGGTCCAAACCCAAATTCGCAACTACAGCGAAGTCCGCCATTTTACCCCCAATTAGGATCGAACTTTTTTCCGGCCCTATGGCAGCTGGGGCTTCGATTTTTTGCATGCCTGTAGGGACCTCAAATGGCTACCTCAGTACCAAATTTGAGCTCAATCGGAGCCATAGGGGCGGAGCAAGGTCCAAACCCAACCTGCTCTTTGTGTATATGCATTTGACCCAATTCTAGGATCGAACTTTTCTCCGGCCCTATGGCAGCCGCGGCTCCAATTTTTTGCATGTGCGTAGGGACCTCGAATGCCTACGTCCATACCAAGTGTTAGCTCAATCGGTTCCATAGGGGCGGAGCTAGGTCCAAAACCAAATTCGCAACTACAGCGAAATCCGCCATTTTACCCCCAATTAGGATCGAACTTTTTTCCGGCCCTATGGCAGCTGGGGCTCCGATTTTTTGCATGCCTGTAGGGACCTCAAATGGCTACCTCAGTACCAAGTTTGAGCTCAATCGGTTCCATAGGGGCGGAGCAAGGTCCAAACCCAACCTGCTCTTTGTGTATATGCATTTGACCCAATTCTAGGATCGAACTTTTCTCCGGCCCTATGGCAGCCGCGGCTCCAATTTTTTGCATGTGCGTAGGGACCTCGAATGCCTACGTCCATACCAAGTTTGAGCTCAATCGGTTCCATAGGGGCGGAGCTAGGTCCAAACCCAAATTCGCAACTACAGCGAAATCCGCCATTTTACCGCCAATTAGGATCGAACTTTTTTCCGGCCACATGGCAGCTGGGGCTCCGATTTTTTGCATGCCTGTAGGGACCTCAAATGGCTACCTCAGTACCAAATTTGAGCTCAATCGGAGCCATAGGGGCGGAGCAAGGTCCAAACCCAACCTGCTCTTTGTGTATATGCATTTGACCTAATTCTAGGATTGAACTTTTCTCCGGCCCTATGGCAGCCGCGGCTCCAATTTTTTGCATGTGCGTAGGGACCTCGAATGCCTACGTCCATACCAAGTTTGAGCTCAATCGGTTCCATAGGGGCGGAGCTAGGTCCAAACCCAAATTCGCAACTACAGCGAAATCCGCCATTTTACCCCCAATTAGGATCGAACTTTTTTCCGGCCCTATGGCAGCTGGAGCTCCGATTTTTTGCATGCCTGTAGGGACCTCAAATGGCTACCTCAGTACCAAATTTGAGCTCAATCGGAGCCATAGGGGCGGAGCAAGGTCCAAACCCAACCTGCTCTTTGTGTATATGCATTTGACCCAATTCTAGGATCGAACTTTTCTCCGGCCCTATGGCAGCCGCGGCTCCAATTTTTTGCATGTGCGTAGGGACCTCGAATGCCTACGTCCATACCAAGTTTGAGCTCAATCGGTTCCATAGGGGCGGAGCTAGGTCCAAAACCAAATTCGCAACTACAGCGAAATCCGCCATTTTACCCCCAATTAGGATCGAACTTTTTTCCGGCCCTATGGCAGCTGGGGCTCCGATTTTTTGCATGCCTGTAGGGACCTCAAATGGCTACCTCAGTACCAAATTTGAGCTCAATCGGAGCCATAGGGGCGGAGCAAGGTCCAAACCCAACCTGCTCTTTGTGTATATGCATTTGACCCAATTCTAGGATCGAACTTTTCTCCGGCCCTATGGCAGCCGCGGCTCCAATTTTTTGCATGTGCGTAGGGACCTCGAATGCCTACGTCCATACCAAGTTTGAGCTCAATCGGTTCCATAGGGGCGGAGCTAGGTCCAAACCCAAATTCGCAACTACAGCGAAGTCCGCCATTTTACCCCCAATTAGGATCGAACTTTTTTCCGGCCCTATGGCAGCTGGGGCTTCGATTTTTTGCATGCCTGTAGGGACCTCAAATGGCTACCTCAGTACCAAATTTGAGCTCAATCGGAGCCATAGGGGCGGAGCAAGATCCAAACCCAACCTGCTCTTTGTGTATATGCATTTGACCCAATTCTAGGAGCGAACTTTTCTCCGGCCCTATGGCAGCCGCGGCTCCAATTTTTTGCATGTGCGTAGGGACCTCGAATGCCTACGTCCATACCAAGTTTGAGCTCAATCGGTACCATAGGGGCGGAGCTAGGTCCAAAACCAAATTCGCAACTACAGCGAAATCCGCCATTTTACCAACAATTAGGATCGAACTTTTTTCCGGCCCTATGGCAGCTGGAGCTCCGATTTTTTGCATGCCTGTAGGGACCTCAAATGGCTACCTCAGTACCAAATTTGAGCTCAATCGGAGACATAGGGGCGGAGCAAGGTCCAAACCCAACCTGCTCTTTGTGTATATGCATTTGACCCAATTCTAGGATCGAACTTTTCTCCGGCCCTATGGCAGCCGCGGCTCCAATTTTTTGCATGTGCGTAGGGACCTCGAATGCCTACGTCCATACCAAGTTTGAGCTCAATCGGTTCCATAGGGGCGGAGCTAGGTCCAAAACCAAATTCGCAACTTCAGCAAAATCCGCCATTTTACCCCCAATTAGGATCGAACTTTTTTCCGGCCCTATGGCAGCTGGGGCTCCGATTTTTTGCATGCCTGTAGGGACCTCAAATGGCTACCTCAGTACCAAATTTGAGCTCAATCGGAGCCATAGGGGCGGAGCAAGGTCCAAACCCAACCTGCTCTTTGTGTATATGCATTTGACCCAATTCTAGGATCGAACTTTTCTCCGGCCCTATGGCAGCCGCGGCTCCAATTTTTTGCATGTGCGTAGGGACTTCGAATGCCTACGTCCATACCAAGTTTGAGTTCAATCGGTTCCATAGGGGCGGAGCTAGGTCCAAACCCAAATTCGCAACTACAGCGAAATCCGCCATTTTACCCCCAATTAGGATCGAACTTTTTTCCGGCCCTATGGCAGCTGGGGCTCCGATTTTTTGCATGCCTGTAGGGACCTCAAATGGCTACCTCAGAACCAAATTTGAGCTCAATCGGAGCCATAGGGGCGGAGCAAGGTCCAAACCCAACCTGCTCTTTGTGTATATGCATTTGACCCAATTCTAGGATCGAAATTTTCTCCGGCCCTTTGGCAGCCGCGGCTCCAATTTTTTGCATGTGCGTAGGGACCTCGAATGCCTACGTCCATACCAAGTTTGAGCTCAATCGGTTCCATAGGGGCGGAGTTAGGTCAAAACCCAAATTCGCAACTACAGCGAAATCCGCCAGTTTACCCCCAATTAGGATCGAACTTTTTTCCGGCCCTATGGCAGCTGGGGCTCCGATTTTTTGCATGCCTGTAGGGACCTCAAATGGCTACCTCAGAACCAAATTTGAGCTCAATCGGAGCCATAGGGGCGGAGCAAGGTCCAAACCCAACCTGCTCTTTGTGTATATGCATTTGACCCAATTCTAGGATCGAACTTTTCTCCGGCCCTTTGGCAGCCGCGGCTCCAATTTTTTGCATGTGCGTAGGGACCTCGAATGCCTACGTCCATACCAAGTTTGAGCTCAATCGGTTTCATAGGGGCGGAGCTAGGTCCAAATCCGAATTCGCAACTACAGCGAAATCCGCCATTTTACCCCCAATTCCCTATGGCAGCTGGGGCTCAGATTTTTTGCATGCCTGTATGGACTTCAAATGGCTACCTCAGTACCAAATTTGAGCTCAATCGGTTCCATAGGGGCGGAGCTAGGTCCAAACCCAAATTCGCAACTACAGCGAAATCCGCCATTTTACCCCCATTTAGGATCGAACTTTTTTCCGGCCCTATGGCAACTGGGGCTCCGATTTTTTGCATGCCTGTAGGGACCTCAAATGGCTACCTCAGTACCAAGTTTGAGCTCAATCGGTTCCATAGGGGCGGAGCAAGGTCCAAACCCAACCTGCTCTTTGTGTATATGCATTTGACCCAATTCTAGGATCGAACTTTTCTCCGGCCCTATGGCAGCCGCGGCTCCAATTTTTTTCATGTGCGTAGGGACCTCGAATGCCTACGTCCATACCAAGTTTGAGCTCAATCGGTTCCATAGGGGCGGAGCTTGGTCCAAACCCAAATTCGCAACTACAGCGAAATCCGCTATTTTACCCCCAATTAGGATCGAACTTTTTTCCGGCCCTATGGCAGCTGGGGCTCCGATTTTTTGCATGCCTGTAGAGACCTCTAATGGCTACTTCAGTACCAAATTTGAGCTCAATCGGAGCCATAGGGGCGGAGCAAGGTCCAAACCCAACCTGCTCTTTGTGTATATGCATTTGACCCAATTCTAGGATCGAACTTTTCTCCGGCCCTATGGCAGCCGCGGCTCCAATTTTTTGCATGTGCGTAGGGACCTCGAATGCCTACGTCCATACCAAGTTTGAGCTCAATCGGTTCCATAGGGGCGGAGCTAGGTCCAAACCCAAATTCGCAACTACAGCGAAATCCGCCATTTTACCCCCAATCAGGATCGAATTTTTTTCCGGCCCTATGGCAGCTGGGGCTCCGATTTTTTGCATGCCTGTAGGGACCTCTAAAGGCTACCTCAGTTCCAAATTTGAGCTCATCGGAGCCATAGGGGCGGAGCAAGGTCCAAACCCAACCTGCTCTTTGTGTATATGCATTTGACCCAATTCTAGGATCGAACTTTTCTCCGGCCCTATGGCAGCCGCGGCTCCAATTTTTTGCATGTGCGTAGGGACCTCGAATGCCTACGTCCATACCAAGTTTGAGCTCAATCGGTTTCATAGGGGCGGAGCTAGGTCCAAACCCAAATTCGCAACTACAGCGAAATCCGCCATTTTACCCCCAATTAGGATCGAACTTTTTTCCGGCCCTATGGCAGCTGGGGCTCCGATTTTTTGCATGCCTGTAGGGACCTCAAATGACTACCTCAGTACCAAATTTGAGCTCAATCGGAGCCATAGGGGCGGAGCAAGGTCCAAACCCAACCTGCTCTTTGTGTATATGCATTTGACCCAATTCTAGGATCGAACTTTTCTCCGGCCCTATGGCAGCCGCGGCTCCAATTTTTTGCATGTGCGTAGGGACCTCGAATGCCTACGTCCATACCAAGTTTGAGCTCAATCGGTTCCATAGGGGCGGAGCTAGGTCCAAACCCAAATTCGCAACTACAGCGAAATCCGCCATTTTACCCCCAATTAGGATCGAACTTTTTTCCGGCCCTATGGCAGCTGGGGCTTGTATTTTTTGCATGCCTGTTTGGACCTCTAATGGCTACTTCAGTGCCAAATTTGAGCTCAATCGGAGCCATAGGGGCGGAGCAAGGTCCAAACCCAACCTGCTCTTTGTGTATATGCATTTGACCCAATTCTAGGATCGAACTTTTCTCCGGCCCTATGGCAGCCGCGGCTCCAATTTTTTGCATGTGCGTAGGGACCTCGAATGCCTACGTCCATACCAAGTTTGAGCTCAATCGGTTCCATAGGGGCGGAGCTAGGTCCAAACCCAAATTCGCAACTACAGCGAAATCCGCCATTTTACCCCCAATTAGGGCGAATTTTTTTCCGGCCCTATGGCAGCTGGGGCTCCGATTTTTTGCATGCCTGTAGGGACCTCAAATGGCTACCTCAGTACCAAATTTGAGCTCATCGGAGCCATAGGGGCGGAGCAAGGTCCAAACCCAACCTGCTCTTTGTGTATATGCATTTGACCCAATTCTAGGATCGAACTTTTCTCCGGCCCTATTGCAGCCGCGGCTCCAATTTTTTGCATGTGCGTAGGGACCTCGAATGCCTACGTCCATACCAAGTTTGAGCTCAATCGGTTCCATAGGGGCGGAGCTAGGTCCAAACCCAAATTCGCAACTACAGCGAAATCCGCCATTTTACCCCCAATTCCCTATGGCAGCTGGGGCTCCGATTTTTTGCATGCCTGTAGGGACCTCAAATGGCTACCTCAGTACCAAATTTGAGCTCAATCGGAGCCATAGGGGCGGAGCAAGGTCCAAACCCAACCTGCTCTTTGTGTATATGCATTTGACCCAATTCTAGGATCGAACTTTTCTCCGGCCCTATGGCAGCCGCGGCTCCAATTTTTTGCATGTGCGTAGGGACCTCGAATGCCTACGTCCATACCAAGTTTGAGCTCAATCGGTTCCATAGGGGCGGAGCTAGGTCCTAACCCAAATTCGCAACTACAGCGAAATCCGCCATTTTACCCAAAATTAGGATCGAACTTTTTTCCGGCCTTGTGGCAGCTGGGGCTCCGATTTTTGCATGCCTGTAGGGACTTCAAATGGCTTCCTCAGTACCAAATTTGAGCTCAATCGGAGCCATAGGGGCGGAGCAAGGTCCAAACCCAACCTGCTCTTTGTGTATATGCATTTGACCCAATTCTAGGATCGAACTTTTCTCCGGCCCTATGGCAGCCGCGGCTCCAATTTTTTGCATGTGCGTAGGGACCTCGAATGCCTACGTCCATACCAAGTTTGAGCTCAATCGGTTCCATAGGGGCGGAGCTAGGTCCAAACCCAAATTCGCAACTACAGCGAAATCCGCCATTTTACCCCCAATTAGGATCGAACTTTTTTCCGGCCCTATGGCAGCTGGGGCTCCGATTTTTTGCATGCCTGTAGGGACCTCAAATGGCTACCTCAGTACCAAATTTGAGCTCAATCGGAGCCATAGGGGCGGAGCAAGGTCCAAACCCAACCTGCTCTTTGTGTATATGCATTTGACCCAATTCTAGGATCGAACTTTTCTCCGGCCCTATGGCAGCCAAGGCTCCAATTTTTTGCATGTGCGTAGGGACCTCGAATGCCTACGTCCATACCAAGTTTGAGCTCAATCGGTTCCATAGGGGCGGAGCTAGGTCCAAACCCAAATTCGCAACTACAGCGAAATCCGCCATTTTACCCCCAATTAGGATCGAACTATTGTCCGGCCCTATGGCAGCTGGGGCTCCGATTTTTTGCATGCCTGTAGGGACCTCAAATGGCTACCTCAGTACCAAATTTGAGCTCAATCGGAGCCATAGGGGCGGAGCAAGGTCCAAACCCAACCTGCTCTTTGTGTATATGCATTTGACCCAATTCTAGGATCGAACTTTTCTCCGGCCCTATGGCAGCCGCGGCTCCAATTTTTTGCATGTGCGTAGGGACCTCGAATGCCTACGTCCATACCAAGTTTGAGCTCAATCGGTTCCATAGGGGCGGAGCTAGGTCCAAACCCAAATTCGCAACTACAGCGAAATCCGCCATTTTACCCCCAATTAGGATCGAACTATTGTCCGGCCCTATGGCAGCTGGGGCTCCGATTTTTTGCATGCCTGTAGGGACCTCAAATGGCTACCTCAGTACCAAATTTGAGCTCAATCGGAGCCATAGGGGCGGAGCAAGGTCCAAACCCAACCTGCTCTTTGTGTATATGCATTTGACCCAATTCTAGGATCGAACTTTTCTCCGGCCCTATGGCAGCCGCGGCTTCAAATTTTTTGCATGTGCGTAGGGACCTAGAATGCCTACGTCCATACGAAGTTTGAGCTCAATCGGTTCCATAGGGGCGGAGCTAGGTCCAAACCCAAATTCGCAACTACAGCGAAATCCGCCATTTTACCCCCAATTAGGATCGATTTTTTTTCCGGCCCTATGGCAGATTGGGCTCAGATTTTTTGCATGCCTGTAGGGACCTCAAATGGCTACCTCAGTACCAAATTTGAGCTCAATCGGAGCCATAGGGGCGGAGCAAGGTCCAAACCCAACCTGCTCTTTGTGTATATGCATTTGACCCAATTCTAGGATCGAACTTTTCTCCGGCCCTATGACAGCCGCGGCTCCAATTTTTTGCATGTGCGTAGGGACCTCGAATGCCTACGTCCATACCAAGTTGAGCTCAATCGGTTCCATAGGGGCGGAGCTAGGTCCAAACCCAAATTCGCAACTTCAGCGAAATCCGCCATTTTACCCCCAATTAGGATCGAACTTTTTTCCGGCCCTATGGCAGCTGGGGCTCCGATTTTTTGCATACCTCTAGGGACCTTAAATGGCTACCTCAGTACCAAATTTGAGCTCAATCGGAGCCATAGGGGCGGAGCAAGGTCCAAACCCAACCTGCTCTCTGTGTATATGCATTTGACCCAATTCTAGGATCGAACTTTTCTCCGGCCCTATGGCAGCCGCGGCTCCAATTTTTTGCATGTGCGTAGGGACCTCGAATGCCTACGTCCATACCAAGTTTGAGCTCAATCGGTTCCATAGGTTCGGAGCTAGGTCCAAACCCAAATTCGCAACTACAGCGAAATCCGCCATTTTACCCCCAATTAGGATCGAACTTTTTTCCGGCCCTATGGCAGATTGGGCTCCGATTTTTTGCATGCCTGTAGGGACCTCAAATGGCTACCTCAGTACCAAATTGAAGCTCAATCGGAGCCATAGGGGCGGAGCAAGGTCCAAACCCAACCTGCTCTTTGTGTATATGCATTTGACCCAATTCTAGGATCGAACTTTTCTCCGGCCCTATGGCAGTCGCGGCTCCAAATTTTTGCATGTGCGTAGGGACCTCGAATGCCTAGGTCCATACCAAGTTTGAGCTCAATCGGGGCCATAGGGGCGGAGCTAGGTCCAAACCCAAATTCGAAACTACAGCGAAATCCGCCATTTTACCCCCAATTAGGATCGAACTTTTTTCCGGCCCTATGGCAGATTGGGCTCCGATTTTTTGCATGCCTGTAGGGACCTCAAATGGCTACCTCAGTACCAAATTTGAGCTCAATCGGAGCCATAGGGGCGGAGCAAGGTCTAAACCCAACCTGCTCTTTGTGTATATGCATTTGACCCAATTCTAGGATCGAACTTTTCTCCGGCCCTATGGCAGTCGCGGCTCCAAATTTTTGCATGTGCGTAGGGACCTCAAATGGCTACCTCAGTACCAAATTTGAGCTCAATCGGTTCCATAGGGGCGGAGCAAGGTCCAAACCCAACCTGCTCTTTGTGTATATGCATTTGACCCAATTCTAGGATCGAACTTTTCTCCGGCCCTATGGGCAGCCGCGGCTTCAAATTTTTTGCATGTGCGTAGGGACCTCGAATGCCTACGTCCATACCAAGTTGAGCTCAATCGGTTCCATAGGGGCGGAGATAGGTCCAAACCCAAATTCGCAACTACAGCGAAATCCGCCATTTTTACCCCCAATTAGGATCGAACTTTTTTCCGGCCCTATGGCAGCTGGGGCTCCGATTTTTTGCATGCCTGTAGGGACCTCAAATGGCTACCTCAGTACCAAATTTGAGCTCAATCGGAGCCATAGGGTCGGAGCAAGGTCCAAACACAACCTGCTCTTTGTGTATATGCATTTGACCCAATTCTAGGATCGAACTTTTCTCCGGCCCTATGGCAGCCGCGGCTCCAATTTTTTTGCATGTGCGTAGGGACCTCGAATGCCTACGTCCATACCAAGTTTGAGCTCAATCGGTTCCATAGGGGCGGAGCTAGGTCCAAACCCAAATTCGCAACTACAGCGAAATCCGCCATTTTACCCCCAATTAGGATCGAACTTTTTTCCGGCCCTATGGCAGCTGGGGCTCCGATTTTTTGCATGCCTGTAGGGACCTCAAATGGCTACCTCAGTACCAAATTTGAGCTCAATCGGAGCCATAGGGGCGGGCAGGTCCAAACCCAACCTGCTCTTTGTGTATATGCATTTGACCCAATTCTAGGATCGAACTTTTCTCCGGCCCTTTGGCAGCCGCGGCTCCAATTTTTTGCATGTGCGTAGGGACCTCGAATGCCTACGTCCATACCAAGTTTGAGCTCAATCGGAGCCATAGGGGCGGAGCTAGGTCCAAACCCAAATTCGCAACTACAGCGAAATCCGCCATTTTACCCCCAATTAGGATCGAACTTTTTTCCGGCCCTATGGCAGATTGGGCTCCGATTTTTTGCATGCCTGTAGGGACCTCAAATGGCTACCTCAGTACCAAATTTGAGCTCAATCGGAGCCATAGGGGCGGAGCAAGGTCTAAACCCAACCTGCTCTTTGTGTATATGCATTTGACCCAATTCTAGGATCGAACTTTTCTCCGGCCCTATGGCAGTCGCGGCTCCAAATTTTTGCATGTGCGTAGGGACCTCAAATGGCTACCTCAGTACCAAATTTGAGCTCAATCGGTTCCATAGGGGCGGAGCAAGGTCCAAACCCAACCTGCTCTTTGTGTATATGCATTTGACCCAATTCTAGGATCGAACTTTTCTCCGGCCCTATGGCAGCCGCGGCTCCAATTTTTTGCATGTGCGTAGGGACCTCGAATGCCTACGTCCATACCAAGTTTGAGCTCAATCGGTTCCATAGGGGCGGAGCTAGGTCCAAACCCAAATTCGCAACTACAGCGAAATCCGCCATTTAACCCCCATTTAGGATCGAACTATTGTCCGGCCCTATGGCAGCTGGGGCTCCGATTTTTTGCATGCCTGTAGGGACCTCAAATGGCTACCTCAGTACCAAATTTGAGCTCAATCGGAGCCATAGGGGCGGAGCAAGGTCCAAACCCAACCTGCTCTTTGTGTATATGCATTTGACCCAATTCTAGGATCGAACTTTTCTCCGGCCCTATGACAGCCGCGGCTCCAATTTTTTGCATGTGCGTAGGGACCTCGAATGCCTACGTCCATACCAAGTTGAGCTCAATCGGTTCCATAGGGGCGGAGCTAGGTCCAAACCCAAATTCGCAACTTCAGCGAAATCCGCCATTTTACCCCCAATTAGGATCGAACTATTGTCCGGCCCTATGGCAGCTGGGGCTCCGATTTTTTGCATGCCTGTAGGGACCTCAAATGGCTACCTCAGTACCAAATTTGAGATCAATCGGAGCCATAGGGGCGGAGCAAGGTCCAAACCCAACCTGCTCTTTGTGTATATGCATTTGACCCAATTCTAGGATCGAACTTTTCTCCGGCCCTATGGCAGCCGCGGCTCCAATTTTTTGCATGTGCGTAGGGACCTCGAATGCCTACGTCCATATCAAGTTTGAGCTCAATCGGTTCCATAGGGGCGGAGCTAGGTCCAAACCCAAATTCGCAACTACAGCGAAATCCGCCATTTTACCCCCAATTAGGATCGAACTTTTTTCCGGCCCTATGGCAGCTGGGGCTCCGATTTTTTGCATGCCTGTAGGGACCTCCAATGGCTACCTCAGTACCAAATTTGAGATCAATCGGAGCCATAGGGGCGGAGCAAGGTCCAAACCCAACCTGCTCTTTGTGTATATGCATTTGACCCAATTCTAGGATCGAACTTTTCTCCGGCCCTATGGCAGCCGCGGCTCCAATTTTTTGCATGTGCGTAGGGACCTCGAATGCCTACGTCCATACCAAGTTTGAGCTCAATCGGTTCCATAGGGGCGGAGCTAGGTCCAAACCCAAATTCGCAACTACAGCGAAATCCGCCATTTTACCCCCAATTAGGATCGAACTTTTTTCCGGCCCTATGGCAGCTGGGGCTCCGATTTTTTGCATGCCTGTAGGGACCTCAAATGGCTACCTCAGTACCAAATTTGAGCTCAATCGGAGCCATAGGGGCGGAGCAAGGTCCAAACACAACCTGCTCTTTGTGTATATGCATTTGACCCAATTCTAGGATCGAACTTTTCTTCGGCCCTATGGCAGCCGCGGCTCCAATTTTTTGCATGTGCGTAGGGACCTCGAATGCCTACGTCCATACCAAGTTTGAGCTCAATCGGTTCCATAGGGGCGGAGCTAGGTCCAAACCCAAATTCGCAACTACAGCGAAATCCGCCATTTTACCCCCAATTAGGATCGAACTTTTTTCCGGCCCTATGGCAGCTGGGGCTCCGATTTTTTGCATGCCTGTAGGGACCTCAAATGGCTACCTCAGTACCAAATTTGAGCTCAATCGGAGCCATAGGGGCGGGCAGGTCCAAACCCAACCTGCTCTTTGTGTATATGCATTTGACCCAATTCTAGGATCGAACTTTTCTCCGGCCCTTTGGCAGCCGCGGCTCCAATTTTTGCATGCGCGTAGGACCTCGAATGCCTACCTCCATACCAAGTTTGAGCTCAATCGGTTCCATAGGGGCGGAGCTAGGTCCAAACCCAAATTCGCAACTACAGCGAAATCCGCCATTTTACCCCCAATTAGGATCGAACTTTTTTCCGGCCCTATGGCAGCTGGGGCTCCCGATTTTTTGCATGCCTGTAGGGACCTCAAATGGCTACCTCAGTACCAAATTTGAGCTCAATCGGAGCCATAGGGGCGGAGCAAGGTCCAAACCCAACCTGCTCCTTGTGTATATGCATTTGACCAAATATTAGGGAGGGGTCATTTCGACCTTTTTATTGAGCTATAAATAGGACTGGCACAGAGAGAGATACCTTGGCGCTCAAAACGCATACGCAAGGTCAGTCCCGCAGGTGCTTTAGAGTTTGTTTGGGATGAAACCTTTCTCTTGCACTGTAACTCGGACTCGGTTCAAACTTGGCATAGAGGTAGGTAATGGGGACTGCTACACGCAGGCGCAAAATCAGGCACGCGCGTGCTTTGGTTCCGGAAAGCACCCGCGGGACGTATTTTGCGTGTAGCGGCCCCAAATACCTAAATACGTGCCAAGTTTGAAGTCAGTCCGAGTAATAGCGCCAGACAAAGGTCCTACCCTAAACCCACCCTTCAACCACGCTCTACCGCTCTTTAAATACCTGAATTATACACCGAACTAGGGTCGTCCTATTTTTCCGGAACCAAAGCACCATCGCATGCCTCTAGCGGCCCCAAATACCTACCTCAGTATAAAGTTTGAGATAAGTCCGGGTCATAGTAGCAGAGAAAGTCCTAACCCAAACCAACTCTTTCAAATGCTCTATCATTTTAGCGGAACTGGGATCGCACTTTTTCCGGAAACAAAAGAACCCTCGGGGTTGATTTTTCGCATGTGTGTGGCGGCCCTCAACACATTCCACCCAGCAAAGTTTTGGGTCAAACAAAGGTTAAAACCCAAACCAACCCTTCAACCATGCACTACCGCTCTTTAGATACGTGAATTTTACGCCGAATTAGAATGGCTTCTTTTTTCTGAACCAAAGCACCCGCCGGCCTGATTTTGCGCATGTCCGTAGTGGCTCCAAATACCTACCTCCGTGCCAAGTTTGAGGTAAGTCCGAGTCATAGCAGCATAAAATATCCTAACCCAAACCAACACTTACACCGTTCTCTACCATTTTACTCTGAACTAGGATCGCACTTTTTCCCAGAACCAAAGCACACGCGGGCCTGATTTTGCGCTTGCGCGTAGAGGCTCCAAATACCTACCTAGGTGACAAATTTGAAGTCCCCCAGAGTTACCCTACCCTTTGACCATGCCCTTTAACGGCCATGCATCTTAACCCGAACTAGAATCGCACTTTTTGCTGTAACTAAGGCACACTCGGGGCTTATTTTGCGCATAGGTAAGTCGGAATAAGATCGGCCAGAGAAAACTCGACACCCAAAACCATTCTCTTTATTCTATCCCGAGGTATGATCACACTTTTTCCGAAACCAAAGCACCCGAGGGCCCGAAATTGTGCGTGGCGCCCCCAACACCTTCCCCGGACGACATTTAAGTCAGGCTGAGTTATACCGCTTGAAAAAAGGCTCAAACCAAAACCACCGTTCGACCATTCCCTACGGCTCTTTAAATTCATTGATTTTACCGTGAACTTGAATCGCATTTTTTCCGAACTGAAGTACCATCGGGCATAATTTTGCGCATGGGCATCGGAGCAGTAAATAATTACCTCTCTGCTAAGTGTTAGGTCAGTGCGAGTCATAACGGAAGAGAAAGATCCTAACCCAAACGCTCATTTACACCATTCTCTACCATTTCCTCCGAACTGGGATCCCACTTTTTTCCGGAACCGAAGCACTCGCGGGCCTGATTTTGCGCCTGCGGGTAGCTGCCCTAATACCAACCTCCGAGCCAATTTTGAAACTAGCCTGAGTTTTGGTGCCAGAGACAGGTCCAAACGCAAACCCACTCTTCGAACATGTTCTACCGCTCTTTAAATACATGCATTTTTCGCCGAACTAGGGTCGCCCTTTTTTCCTGCAAAAAAAAAAAAAAGCACCCGCATTCCTGATTTTGCGCATGCACGTAGCCAAGTTCGAGGTAAGTCTGAGTCAAGAAAAAGGTCCAAAACAAAGAAACACTTACACCACCCTAAACGAATTTACCCTCAACTAGAATCGCATTTTTTTCGGGAACTAATGCACCCGCTGGTCTGATTTGCGCATGCCCGTAGCGGCCCAAAATACCTATATCCGAGCCAACTTCTAAGTCAGACCTAGTTACAGCGCCAGAGAAAGGTCTAAACCTAAAACCCTCAATTCGACCAGGCTGTACCGCTCTTTACATACAAGTATTTTACTCCGAACTAGGATTACACTTTTTTCCGGAATTAAAACATCACCTAATTTTTGCGCATGCTCGAATCGGCCCCAAATAACTACCACCATTCCAATTTGAGGTCAGTCCGAGTCATAGGGGCCGCGAAAAAAAAAAACACCTAGCAAACACTTACAACATTTTCAACCATATTACCCCGAACTGGGATCGAATTCTTTTTCTAGAACCAAAGCATCCGTGGGCTTGGTTTTGTGCATGTGCGTAGCGGCCCTAAATACCTACCTTCGTGCCAAATTTTAAGTCACACAGAGTTATAGCGGCAGAGAAAGGGCCAAACCAAAACCCACTCTTCGACCATGCTCTACCGCTCTTTCATTACATGCATTTTACCTCGAACTACGGTCAAAGTTTCTTTCCTGAAATAGGAACGCACCTTTTCCTAGAACCAAAGTACCTTGGGACCTGGTTTTACACATTCGCGTAGCTGCCTATCTGCCGAGTTTGAAGTCAGTCCGAGTTATAGTACAGGAGA
Source organism: Fragum fragum (assembly GCA_946902895.1). Taxonomy (NCBI): domain Eukaryota; kingdom Metazoa; phylum Mollusca; class Bivalvia; order Cardiida; family Cardiidae; genus Fragum; species Fragum fragum. The sequence continues at coordinate 36,205,395 of OX336366.1, read as the reverse complement.
AAGGCCAAACAAAAACCCACACTTCGACTACGTTCGACTGCTCTTTAAATACATGCATTTTACCCCGAAGTAGAATCGCACTTTTTCCGGAACCAAAGCAATCTCGGTCCTGATTTTACCGCTCTTTAGATACTTGAATTTTACTCTGAATTAGGATTACGCTTTTTTTACCGGAACCAAAGCTACCTTAAACCTGAATATGCGTATGCGCTAAGCGATCCCAAAACCTAGATCCCTATCAAGGTTGAGGCCAGTCCAGGTCATATCGGCAGAGAAAGATCCAACAATAATTGCCAAAACGAGGATCGCTTTTTTTTCTTGATCCTCAGGTTACGCGTTCCTGAGTTTGTGCAATCGCGTAGCGGCCCAAAATACCTTCCTCCGTGCCAGGTTTGACGTCAGTCCGAGTTAAAGCGCCATGAAAATGTCCAAACTTGAACCCACACCTCAATCACGCTCTACCGCTCTTTAAATACCTGAATTATACACCGAACTAAGATCGCCTTTTTCCGGAACCAAAACACCCTCGGACCTGATTTTACTCATGCACAAAGCGTCCAAAAATACCTACCTCCTTGCCAGGGCTAAGTCCTGTCCGAGTCATTGTGGCAAAGAAAGATCCAAACCCAATTTCACACAAGTTTACACCATTGTCTACAATTTTACCTCGAATTATAATCGCTCTGTTTTCCAGAACCAAGGCGTAACAGGCCTTATTTTGCACCTAGTCATAGAAGCAGAGAAATGTCCAACTAAAAAGCCAATACTTACACCATTCTCTGCCATTTTACCCCGAACTAGGATCGCACTTTTTCTTAACAAAAAAAAAATCGCATGCGCGTAGCAGTCGGAACATAGCATCGTGCCAAGATTGAAGTCAGTCCCAATTACAACGCAAGAGAAAAGTACAACCCTAAACCAGCCTTTCGACCACGTGCTACCGCATTTTAAATACATACATTTTACCCCGAACTAGGATCCCACTTTTTTCGGAAGTAAAGCGCCATCGAGCCTGATTTTGCGCAAGCGAGTAACGACAATACATACCTACCTCTGTGCCTTATTTGATGCGGTAGAAAAAGCCCGAACCATAAGCCTCGCTTTCACCATTCTCTACCATTGTACTCCGAACTAGGATCGCATTTTTCTCCCGGAGATAAAACCCATGGGCCTGATTTTGCATATGCGCGTAGCGGCCCTTAACACCTACCTTCGTGCCAAGTTTCAAATCATGACGAATAATAGCGTCAGAGAAAGCCAAACCTAAACCGACCGACCAGACTCTTCCACTTTTTAAGTTGGAATACGGAGCAATTCTAACTTAGATTTAACAAAACCGCAAAATGAACACAAGACAATTTTGGGTTTTTTAATAACACATATCACATGATCTCTTAGATATGAATACACCTCGGGTTACTTCTCATCTCAACTTGCCACGGACAATCAGTTAGTTGTAGCCGAAGACAATAATATGGATGATACAAAAATCGTTTAGAGATTTCTAAATATGCTTTAGTTTGCTTAAATTATTAAAGAATAAGGTAATAATCAGCGCAGTAATTTGGTTTTTTTTTTGTTTTTTTTTTTGTGATTCGCCGTCCCGTGTTTGGTAATCACGTGATCTCAAGTGACATGTGGTAGTCATGTGACCATAGATAGGCAATGTTTACAAATATGGCTGAGATCGCAAATGCTTTTTACAATAATCACGCCACCCAGTGCTTTAAAACATTTTAAACCGATTAGGGGGGATCCTAGGCATCAAGCAAACGCGTTTATTGTGCGTTTTACAGCTTTTACTCTATAAAAATCAAATAGATGCAAAACGAAAGTAGAAGATTTTGAAAATTAGAATGTAAACATATTTACTTCCGGTTTCTACTTATTTACTAAATAATAACGCTTTATTATGTCGGTATTTAGTTTAAATCAATAATAATATCACATCAAACCTTTAACAAGATGATCTTACTTTCAGCTTGGTCCTTTTTACTTAAGATTCTTTACGGTTCTAAAGCCGAATGACTAATAAGGAAATCGCGCGACTACAGGGCGCCGAAGATGATTTGATACATTCTTCATCAAATTATAGGAATTTTTAGGAAAAGGGCAAAACTACCATGTTCAAACAATAACGTTACAATAACGTTAACGTCTTTTTTTTTCTTTTGAATTTTACACACAACGCTTTAAATATTCTTTTTCCCTAAGTCTTAACCGGTATTTCAAATCGAGAACCCTGAAACAAGTTTCCGCGCATTTCCGCAGATTTCCTCGTATACTAATAAACCTGAAGCGAAAATCTACGTGAGTTTAGTATGATCGATACAAAATTGGCCGAGTTGAGGGTCAAATAATCATCGAGGCCATTGATTTCTTACTGTAGAAGCTGTTGTTCTCTGTTTTCAAGATTCTAAAAGCAGTTCACGTATTACAGTTGATCAGAAGGAGAATGTTATGCTTGAAAATTCTAATTTTGCTGTGCGTGACACGAGCTTATAAACCATTCCAACACGATAAAATTTTAGATCAGTCCAAATTCAAAGAAGTGGCAGACGACAATTTGAAGTTAATGAAATCTTTAAAATCCTGGTCTTTTTAGACAGAAAACATTGTGGATAATGAAGAAATTGCTTGTAACAAGCATTTCTGAATTTTCCACAATATTTTCCAAGGCTTTCATAATGAGCTTCATTTAAAAGCGTCGCTGTCTGGGAATGGGTTATGACAATGCTAGTTTGTGATTTCTGTATGTGGATTTATGTTTTAGTGCTTTATTCACGCACACGAATGGGGAATGGGATGCTGGTTCAAGTTTAAAGGAGGGAGGCTTACTCGGAAAGTAATAAATGAATTTGAATCGAATTCCACAGTTATGACCCTTTCAGCGCATTCCAACGTCTCTGTACTTTCAGTCCTTTGATTAAATATAGGCAGTGGACACCGAACTAGAATCGCATTTTTTCCCGCAACAAAGCAGCCTCTGACCTAATTGTGTGCGTGCACATAGCGATCCAATATACATACCTCCTTGTAAAATAATTGGCTGAGAAAGGTCGGGGTACAAACAGACACTAACACCATTCTCCACGATTTTACAAAATACAAACCTCTTTCCCAAATTGAAGTCAATACGATTTATAGCGCCAGAGAAAGGTCCAAACTTAGACTTAACCTTCGATCAAGTTCTTCCGCTTTTTTACTTGCTTTTTACTCCAAACTAGGATCGCACCTTTTCCGGACCCAAAGCACCTTCGGGTCTGATTTTGTGCATGCGCGTAGCTGCCCCAAACAAATACCTCCGTTCTTAATTTGAATTAACTCCGAGTAATAGTGCCAGAGAAAGGTCAAAACCTAAACTGGCCCTTCGACTGTGCTCTACCGCTCTCTCGATACATGCATCTTACCCGAACTAGTATTGCATCTTTTCCGAAATAAAGCAACCTCGATCCTGATTTTTCGCACGCGTGAAGCAGTTCAAGAACCTACCTCTGTGCCAAGCTTGGGTCACTCCGGGTCATAGCGGCCGAGAATGGTTCAAACTCAAACCCACTCTTACATGATTCTCTACCATTTGACCTCGAACAAGGATGGCACTTTTTCGGTTACCCGTGGGCCTGATATTGATCATGCGCGTACCAAACGCAAATACCTATATAGGTGCCCAGTTTGAGACCATAGAGAGTCATAGCAGTGTCCAAACCCAAACCCACACTAACGCCAGGCTCTTCCCCTATCTCAAAACATGCATTTTACCAAGAAATAGAATCGCACCTTTTTCCGGTACCAAAACACCCTCGGGCCCGATTTTGCGCATGTGCGTAGGGCAATGCAAAATACCTAACTCTGTAGCAAGTCTGAGACCAGTCCGAGTCAAACCGACAGAGAAAGGTCCAAACCCATAACAAAACACCTTCTCAACCAATTTACCCTAAAACTGGATCGCACTTCTTCCGCAACCAAAGCACCCATGACCTGCGCAAAATACCAGCCTCCGCGCCAGGTTTAATGTCAGTCCGAATTATAGCAAAAGAGATATTTCAAACCCCAAAACACCCTTCGACCACGCTCTACCGCTTTTTAAATACATGCATTTTGTCCGGAGCTAGGATTGCACTTTTCCGGTATCCGCGGGCCTGAAATTCCGCATGTGCCTTTAATTCATAATTCCGTGCCAAGTTTGAGACAAGATCAAGTTATAGCGACAGAGAAAGGTCCAAACCCAAACCCTCTCTTACCCCATTCTCCACTATTTACGCCGAAATAGGAACAAACTTTTTTCAGAAACCAAAGCGACCGCGGGCCTGATATTGTGCATGTGCGTAGCGACCCCAATACTTATCTCCGTGCCAAGTTTGAAATCAGTCTGGGTTTAAGCGCCAAGGTAGGGTCGAAACCCCAAACCACACTGACACTATTCTCTACCTTTTTACCCTGAATTAGGGTCGCAATTTTCTGGAACCAAAGCACCCTCGGGATATATTTTGCGCATACGCGAAGCGACCGCGAAAATCTTCTTCCATGCCACCTTTGAGGCCTGCCCGACTGATAGCGACAGAAAATGTCCAAACATCATGTCAAGTTTGTGCCCATATCCACACTTTTTCTATTCTTTATCATTTTACCCCAAACTAAGATCGCATTACATCCTGAACCAAAGCACAACGTGTCTGATTTTGCGCATGACCGTAGCGCCCCTAAATACCTACCTTCGTGCTAATTTTGAAGTCAGTCCGAGTTTTAGCGCCAGAGAAAGGTCCAAACCCAAACCAACAATTCGACCACACTATACCGCTCCTTTAATACACGCCTTTTACACTGTACTGATGCCGTAAGTATTCCGGAACCAAAGTACCATCTGGCTTGATTTTGTGCCTGTGCTTAGCGACTCCAAATACCTCAAACCTGCCAAGTTTGATGCCAGTCCGAGTCATAGTTTCAGAAAAAGGTCTTAACGGTATTACGCACTAAACGCGTAACGCCCCCCAAAAATACCTACCTCCGTGACAAATTGGAAGTCAGTCCGAGTTATAGCGCTGGAGAAATGTTCAAACCCAAACCCACCTTTCGCCCTTGCTTACTTCTCCTTTTATAAATGCATTTAAACCTGAACTAGGCACTTTTTTCCGGAACCAAATCACTGTCCGGATTTTGGCGCACGCGCAAAGTGACCCCAAATACCTACCTTCGTGCCAAGTTTGAAGTCAGTCCGAGTTTTAGCGCCAGACAAAGGTCCACACCAACCTTTCGCAACGCTCTGCCACTCTTTAAATATACGCATTTTATCAAGAACTAGAATCGCATTTTGAGGCAATCAAGTTTGAGGCCAGTCCGAGTCATACCAGCAGAGGAGTTCTAAACCTACAGTTACGCCATTCTCTACTATTTTCCCCGAACAAGGATCACACTTTTGCTGTGAACAAAGCAACTCATTCGTGCACGCTCGTAGCGGCTCAAAATACCTACCTCTGTGCCAAGTTAGAAGTCAGTTCGAATTTAAGCGCCAGTGAGAGGACGAGTCATAGAAGCAGAGAAAGGTTCAAACAAAAAGCCACACTTACACTATTCTAAACATTTTTACCCCGAAATAGTGCCAGAGAAAGGTCAAAAACCAAACCAACAAGCCAAAATATTCTGCATGCGAGTAGCGACCCAAATACCTACCTTCGTGTCTGTTTTGTGGCCAGTCCGGGTCAATCCAAACCCACACCTACACCATTCTCTACCATTTAATCCCGAACTAGGATCGCACTTTTGTACGGAAGCAAAACACTCGCTGGCCTGATTTTAGGTATGCGCGTAGCGGCCCCCAATACCCACCTCCATACAAACATTAAAGTCAGTCCGAGTTTTAGCGCCGAACCGAAAGCCGTCCTTCGACGATGCTCTACCGCTCTCTAAATACACGCATTTTACCCAAAACTAGGATCGCACTTTTTCCCGGAAGCTGCGGGCATCGAATTGTACATGTCTGTAGAACCGAAAAAGACTACCCCTGTGCCAAGTTTGAGGTAGGCCGAGTTATAGCGCCAGAGGAAGATCCAAACCCAACCAACCCTTCGACTACGATCTACCGTTACCCCAATTTCTCCCTCTGTGTCGAGTTTGAGGTCAGCATCAGACGAAGGTCCAAACCCTACTCAACCACTATGCTCTTTACCATTTTCACCAGAACTACGATTTTTTTGCCAAAATCAAAGCACCCGCGGGCTCAAAAGTACGCATGCCCGTAGGAAATGAGAATAACTATCTCCGTGCCAAGTCTGGCGAGTCCGAGTCATAGCGCCAGAGAAATGTCAAAACCAAAGCCAACTCTTTCACCATGCTCTTTACAATTTACTCCGAACTAGGCCCAAACCAAAACCCGCCCTTCGACCATTCTTTAAAGACATTCATTCGACCAGACCTTAGGATCTCACTTATTTACCTAACCGAAGGAGCAGCGGGCCTGATCTTGCACATGGCACACCATTCTCTATTTCTTTGCCAAGTTTGAGGTCAGTCCAAGTCATAGCGGCAGAGAAAGATCTGAACCAAACCCTACATCCAACCACGCTGTAACCCTCTTTACAATTGTACCACGAACTAGTATCGCACTTTTTTACGAAACCAAAGCACCCGCTTTCCTGATCTTGCCCAAATTTCTCCCTCTGTGCCGCGTTTGAGGTCAGTCCGATTCAAAGAGTCAGAGAAAGGTTCGAACCAAAAACCCAATCTTCGACTAGTCTTTAAATACATGTACATGCATTTTACCCCTAACTAGGATCGCAGGTTTAACGGAGCCAAAGCCCCAGCGTCCTGATCATGCTTATGCCTGTTTGGTGCCCCGATCACTACCATCGTGTCAAGTTTGAAGTCCACTACCATCGTGTCAAGTTTGAAGTCAGTCCGAGTAATAGCGCTAGAGAAAGGTCCGAACCCAAACTCACTTTTCGACAACTCTTTAAAAATATGCATTTTACCCCGAACTAGGATCGCACTTTTTACGGAACAATCTTGCGCATTCGTGTTGGACGCTCAAATCTCTTCTTCTGTGCCAAGTCTGAGGTCAATCCGAGCTATTCAATCAGAGAAAGGTCCAAGCACAAACCCACTTTCCCACCATGCTCTAACGCTCTTTACCATTTTAACCCGAAAATCGCACTTTTTTATGGAACTAAAGCACTTGCGGGTCTGGTCTTGTGCATGCGCATTGGATACCCTAGTTTCTACCTCTTTGCCCAGATTAATGTCAGTCTGAGTTAAAGTAAAGCACCATTGAAAGGTCCAAACCAAAACCCGCCCGTCGACCACCCAGCTTCCGTACAAAACAACTTTCGTACAATAGTACGACCCTAAGAGCGTGGAGGGGTGTGTGTGTTTGAACCTTTCACCAGTGCTATATCTTGGTCTGACCTCAAACTTGGCACAGTGTTAAAAATTGGAGCACCCAACGCGCATGAGTAAGATAAGGCCCGTTGGTGCTTTGGATCCATGAAAAAGTGCGATCCTAGTTGGCAGTAAAATGCATGTAATTTAAGAGTGGTCGAATGGCGGGTTTGGGTTAAGATCTTTTCTCTGGCCTCTGCTGCTTTGGTTTCGTAAAAATGTGCGATCCTAGTTCGGGATAAAAATTTAATTGTGTTTAGAGCGATGGATTTCTCTCCGGCGCCATGTCTAGGACTTAGCTCAAACTTGGCACATATGTAGATATATGGATACCAAACGTGCACGCACAAGATGAGGCCGACGGGAACTCTGGTATCGTGAAAAAAGATCGATCCTAGTTTAGGGTAAAACGCATGTTTTTGATGGGTGATAGAGCGTTTTCGGTGGGTACGTTGGGGTTTGGACCTTTCTATTGCGCTATAACTAGCACTGTCCTCAAACTTAAATCGGAGATTAAGATTCGGTTACAAAATGCACATGCGCAAAATTAGACCAATAGTTGCTTTGGTTCCGATAAAAAGTGCGTTCCTGATTCGGGTTCAAATGATAAAGAGCGTTAGAGCATGGTTGAAGGTTTGGTTTGACTTTGGACTTTTCTCTGCCACTTGAAATTTGGCAAATATGTAGAGATTGGGGCACACAACGCACAAGTGCTAGATCAGGCCCATAGATGTTTTTGTACTGTAAGACATGTGATCCTAGTTTGGGGTAAAATGCTGAAAGATTGGTAGAGTGTGGTCGAAGGGTTGGTTTTGGTTTGGCGTAATGAAAGGTAGAGAATGTGTTTCCCAATAGGGTCCGCAGGTGCTATTGTTCCGTAAAAAGTGCGATCATTGGTCGGAATAAAATGGTAAAGCGCGTTAGAGCATGGTTGAAGAGTGGATTTGGTTTTAGACCTTTCTCTGATAGTATAACTAGGGCTCACTTCAAACTTGGCACATAGGTAGAGATTGGTTCTCCCCATCCAACGCGCAAGCGCAAGATCAGGCAAGCAGGTGTTTTGGTTCTGTAAAAAAGTGCGATCCAAGTTTTGGGTAAAAAATGTATCTAAAGAATGATAGAGCGTGGTCGAAGGCTTTGTTTTGGGTTTGGAATTGTCTCTGGCGTTATAACTAGCACTGGCCCCAGATTTGGCACGATGGTAGAGATTTTGGTTCAAAATGCGTATGCGCAAGATCAGACCCGCAGGTGCTTTGGTTCCTTGAAAAAGTGGGATCCTAGGACGGGAACTGTAAAGACTGTTAGAGCATGGTGGAACGGTGGGTTTTGGGTTTTGACCTTTCTCTGTCGCTTTATCTAGGACTCACCTCAAAATGGCATAGAGGAAGAGTTTTGGGGACCCAATGCGCAAGGTCAGGCCTGAAGGTGCTTTGGTTCCGGTAAAAGAGCGAATTTGGTTAGAGGTAAAATGGTCAAGAACATAAGAGCATGACGGAATGGTTGGTTTTGGTATGGACCTTTCTCTGCCGCTATAACTAGGGCTTATCTCATAATTGGCACAGAGGTAGAGATTTGGGTAGCCAGCGCGCGCGCAAGATCTGACAGGCGGAAGCTTTTGTTCCATAAAATGCAATCCTACTTGGGGTAAAATGCATGTATTTGAAAAGGTTGAGCGTGGTCGAAGGGTAGGTTTTGGTTTGGACCTTTGTCTGACTCTATAACTAAGACTCACCTCATACTTGGTACATAGGTATCCAACGCACATACGGGAGGTCAGGCCCGCTGGTGATTGGTTCCGTAAAAATGCGATCCTAGTTTAGGTAAATGCATGTGTTTAAAAAGTTTTAGAGCGTGGTCGAAGGCTGGGTTTGGCTTTAGGCCTTTCTCTGGCGCTATAACAAGCACTAACCTCAAACGTAACGAGGAGGTAGAGATTTGGGTACCAAATGCGCATGATCAGGTCCGCAGGTGCTTTGGTTCCATAAGAAGTGCGATCCTAGTTAGGGGTAAAATGGCAAAGAGCTTTAGAGCATGGTTGAACGGTGGGTTGGCTTTGAACCTTTCTCTGCCGCTATAACTATAACTCATCTGTGCAAAGAAGTAGAGATTCGGGCAACCAACGCACATGCGCAAATCATGCCCTGAGATTCTTTTGTTCCGTTAGGAAGTGCTATCCTAGTTTGGGGTAAAATGCATGTATTTTAAAGGGTTGTAGAGTGTGGTAGGAGGGTTGGTTTTGGGTTTGCAGATTTGGTTATGGTCAATGGCCAGTAAGATGGAACAAGACAGAAAATCGTTGATAATGATGTAAGAGTCGTAACTACATCTTGAACAAGCTGTAATTACGGCGTTTAAGTCGTCAAACAAACGAAATAGATTCGTACGAATGTCATGGTTCATAGTTTACTTCCGTTCTAAATTAATAATCTGATTGGTTGATTGATTCTTCGATTGAAAGACACGAAATGTAATTAATTAATGACAAATAATCAATTCTGGGAAAAAATAAAATGGAATTAAACAAAAGTTTAAAAGAAAATCTGAAGGCTCCAATAAATGTAGCGGCAATAAAACTTACACTTTTTTACATGATTTAGAATTGTCTAATTTAAAACATAGTTATAAGAAGTGTTAAAGCCGCAATATAAAATAAAGTTTGCCTTGTTCGAGGGGTTAAATGGACCAAGGAAATCGCATTGGACCAAGGAAAACGCATGAAGTACTGAGATAATGTGCACAAGCCTATGACATCAGAAGATATGACAATCGCGACCGTTAACGTCAATAGCTAAACAGTCTTGTTATAAAGTTTATCATTACCTCGGTGGTCATACGGATCTCCGAGGAAATGAGGACCTCATGGGTGAGGGACTGTTGCTGCGAACATTAATAGCAACGTCGGATTGGCCTTAGAAATATTGATAAATTTATAGGGTCATTTTGCTGGAATTTTTTAAATTCGAGTAATTTCCTAATGTATACACATCTTCAGGTAATACTAGATGACAAAGTTTTAAAATGCAAAACACAAAGGATTCAATTTTCTGATATAAAAAGGGTGGATAGAGAGGGAGGAGCCTTTTTCTCGAAATATTAACGTTTACTCTATAAGTATAGATATTTTAAGTAAAATATAAACATTTCACACAGATAGTACGGTCACGTCAGAAAAAATCAGTATCTGAAAATCCGTTTCCGAATAAACATAATCACAATGGTAAAAAACTACCTGTAGATATACAGATTTTTCTTATTATTTCATCGAATTTATTTCATGAAAGAAATAGATATATGATAAATGGAATATTATATTACGATTCCGATAAAACATTTTGTATTTGCTTTTCACTGCACAGGAAAATTTTATATTCCACTGGACCTTTGATCTCGTGAAATGTCTAAATTTTCCTCCGTAGCTCAAACAAAGTAGCCTACACGATGTTGTATCTCCATCAGACCATGATATTCATTCTGAACTCGTTATGTACTAGGTTTCGAAAGTTTACTATGGTTCTTGCAACTTTGAACCATGTCACAGGGATCCAGATAAGGCTACACGAAGTATCGCCTGGAACGCATTACCAGACGGCAAAATTCTAGATTAATGCCAATTGAAAGTAGTTGCTGACGACAATGTAAAGTTTATGATTTGTTTGTTTGTTTGAATGGGGTTTTACGCCGCTTTCAACAATCTTTCAGTTATATCGCGGCGGCTGGAGCACCTAACAATGGAATCCTGGTATTTCTCACACCAGTACTACCATTACATCCCTTCCTAGCCTCCAGCTGCTATCTCACATAGGTCTACGATTATCGACCCATTGGTGAGAGACAAATAGTCGGAAAGGATGAGTGCCGCCGTCGGGAAGTAAAGTTTATTAAATCTTACAGTTTTAGCTCGACTGTTTCCGGAAAAAAACGAAAGCCTTGGTGTCGACCTTGTCGTCGTCGTCGTGCGAAAACTTCGACATTTTGTGATATCTCTTGTTCTACTTATTGCATTCACTTGAAACTTGGCACACTTATTCACTTTCAAAAGAGCAACCTATACTGTCAAGGGGAATAACTCTACTTGCATTTTGTCAACTATCCAGCACCCAACAGCCGAGCGTAGGCACCCGCAGGCGGTGCTCTTGTTTTCAAATTCATAGATTGTAAACATTGTGCATTTTACACAGTATTTTCCAATATGTTTTTCTTGGTGGGCGTCATAAAGCGTCACTGTTTGGGAATCGATTAAGATACTTAAATTAAGCGTTTTAGATTCGGGTTGAAGAGAAGGTTGATAATGCCATGAAATTGTGCAAGGATCATTTCGGTAGGCTAGACGATGGAATTCACAGGGCTAAAAGAGTATACGCATTAAAACATCAAATACCTCACTCATACAGCATAATTCAACTTTTACTTGATGTAAGAATATTCGACTGGTTAGGCAATAATGCACTGTTTTGAGATCGCTAAACCCTTTTCTGTACAAACTCGAAATTTTACGTCACTGTGATTTTATACTTGAGAAAACATTGTGGAAAAAGAAGAAATTGCTTGTAACAGTTTTTATGCTTTCGTAATTGACATGTAAACCATATAATAAGACAGTAGTAAAAGTATCAAAGACAGTATGAGAAGTCCCAACCTCATAACGTGACCCTTGAAATCCAATCAATAGGATTTTGTGTTTTTATCAACTTAAATGTCATGAGTAAAAGTAAAATATCGAGATCATAATGCAATTGCATTAAACAATCACAACGTGCTTTTTTCTTCACTCTACATAATCGAAAACTTCATAAAATAAACAAATATAAAACAATAACAACAGCAACATAATTCGAACTTTATAGCGTAATGCATTTTGTCACTCCCTTGTACTCGTCATGAGAGTAACGAACGACAACTCTGCTTGGAAATTGATATTGGGTTTTAATTAGATTTCGTGAGCTGCATTTACGGCGTTTTAGTCGCCTTAATTTCGTGTCATGGGTCAATCTTCACATCCGGGGTATCTGAATGGTCTTATAGATCGATTATGTTTTTAACTAATAGCCACGGTCTAGTCATGAAAAAAATGTGTATATTAAAGCGCATGACGATCTTTTATGCAGATACCGGGAAAGATCAAACGTGTTCTTTGAAAAGGGTATAAAAAATATTTTCGAGCAAATCAATAAATATATATTTGATTAAAAATCCCTCGAATTTATCGATCATCCCTTATAATCTCATTATCACATAACCCATACCACACAATGACACTTTCTGAAAAACAATAGTGGAAATATTGTCGGAAATGGACAAATTGCTTGCATAAACAATTTCTTCATTTCCACGATGTTTCCTACCTAGAAGGTTGAAAAAAATCTAAACTTTCATAAAATTCAAATTGTCGTCAGCAACTTCTTTGAATTTGGACCAGTCTAAAATTAATCGTCTGGAAATGGGTTACATCTACTCTAAAAGAATAAGGGTCTACATGTATTGACCCTCTCATGTTTACGAAATTTAAGACTTTTCTCTTTTGAAAGAGGTCGTATATGAAAAATTGAAAATGAAATTTATTTAAAAATTTCTATACTACAGGATAGAAAATATTTTTGGAAAAGAAGAAATTGCTTGTAACAAGCAATTTCTTTTTTTCCGACAATATTTGCTCAAGAATAAACTCAAGTGGAAGTAAAAAGCAAATATTATAAGGAAAAGGGTTAATAACGTTTTCCAGGTTGTTTGGTTAATTAGCTTTGCGCATCATTAAAACGGGTCAACATTCGGTAATTTAGAGAAACTATAATCTTCTGAACAGACGTAAATTCCTTCAAATATTATTTTAAAGCATAAACCCATTCTCAGATGATAAAAAAGGCAGATATGAATGACGAGTCAAATTATTTAGGATTTTGACTGGTCCAAATTGATAGAGGTTGCAGACAACATATCGAAGAGCGTTTAAATGGGAAAAATGGGTGTCAAATAAGATAGAAATTCCCCCTAAACAGGTTTCCGTAAACATTTCTTTACGGCGTCAAAAATCTGCATTGTGAGGTAATGGGCTGATTATCCATATTTTCTTACTTGGCATTATAATTTTCTAGATCCTGAAAACCTATTTATTATGTACCTATAAAAGTTATGGATGAAAATCTGGCTATCTAATACAACTCGACAGAAAAAAAAAAATCCGTATTCGGCGTGTACCAAAAAAAAAGGTATTCGTCGAGTACCGTTAAACACGTACTACTTTTTAGTGTTTGACGTTCAGGTTTTTTTTTTTTTTTTTTTGTTTGTTTTTTTTTTTTTTTTTTTTTTTCTCGGAAAGTTTGTTATTTCTTAATCATTTAAGAAAATTTTCTTAATGGCATGTCCTAAAAGGTATATAATAAAAGGAATATTACAAAAGTGTGTTTTTCTATGTGTTGTTATCGTGTTCTCGAATCGTGTGTAGGTATTTTTTTTTATTGGATTCGACGTTCGGTCTCATCCAATAAGAAATACCTACACACGCTTCTCGAACTCGATAACAACAAATAGAAAAACACACTGTTGTTTTATTCCCTATAAATTGTAAAAGCTACCAGAAAGTAATTCAAAATCACCTGCACTAACCGTATTCTTCTGAGTTAGAAAATTATTTCAATCAGAAACTATTTAATCATTGAATTTAGAAAATAATAGGAGAATTAAGTGACATTTAGGCTAATGGAAATTTCGATAATGAAGGGAAAATTGCAGATCATTACATTAATTTCTTATGAAAATGGTGACACATTTAGCGCTCTTGTGTCAGTGGATATTATGAAGTCAAGGAAGTGAAGATAAATTCCGACTTAAAATGAGCAATAAAACGAAACCAGCTGAAATAATTTTCAATATACAGTTTCAATTGTATCTTAAATAAAGTATTATATATAAGTCATGGCGTATATCTCGATGCGCGGTATATTATTTCCGTCTCTTTACTGCTCAGGATATATTCGATTGTATTTGATTTTCGTCGTAACTTTTCAATTCGGTGACGTAAATAATGACACGTGTATCGTGCGGTAGTAAAGAAACGAGAATTAACTATCGTGTATCTGGAGGAACACCAAGAAAATAAAGATAGACGAAGGTGCTTTTATTTATACCTCTAATTGATGCTACTTTTTAAATTATACTGTACATATGTGGACAGGGACGAAACACAAAAGGCGGATCTATGATCGGTGACCTAAATGTCGTAACTACAGCCTGAATAAGCTGTAGTTAATACGTTTAAGTCGCCAATCTAACATTGTTGATTAACATAAATATAGGAGTTCAAGCCGACGTAATAAATGATCTGCTTACACAATCGGTTTTATGATTGAAAGAAACAAATGTTCATTGTAGATATACAAACCGAATTCTGTTGGAATTGTTTAACTGGCTGAGTTTTATCTCCCCTTTCAGTAGATCTAAATGGTAGATAGATACGTCCAATATCCTTGCAGGATCTGAGAAGTTTTTCTACCAGGCACTGACCAATAAATCCTGTGCTTCCGGTAATAGATACATTCCGGCCCTTGTAAAAATCTCCCACCGATGGAATTTCTGTACTTTTTTTTATCGCAAACGTGCTTGTCAAAGTTAGTTTTGTTTAGGAAAACATGAAGAATTCGTATATAAAATTCTCACAAACTATATGTATAAAGAATATTGTCGTAGCTTTGGTCACTCTACTGAATGGCATCCAATGCCGAATTTAAAATGTCCGTATACGAAAGAAATTTATCAGAGTGTTACAATAACAATTTATGTACGTTTGCCATTCACCATAAAGGACGCGTCTCTGATTTTATGAGCTTAACTATCTTTCCTGTTCAATCCCTCGTTTTTACGTCCCTGTTTTATCATTGAGAAAAAATGTGGACAAAAGAAGAAATTGCTTGGTACAAGTAATTTCTGCTCTTGTCAAAATAGTTCTACCCTCATGAATGATTATTTTTCAAATAAGAACTACTTTGTATTTTCGTCTGCAAACTCTTTGAATTTGGACAGGTCAAATTTCTTTTTAAAACAGGAAAGGGTTAATAAGGCCCGATAGTTTTTAATCAATTAAGACCCAAGTTAAGTTTTCCAATTCCAGTTGAATAGTTGAGAATTAACGAACTAATCCATGTCAAAATTCTGATGTATTTCACTTTTGGAATTTGGTTACTTCTATGACAAATAATTTCCAGCCATAACTTGACCAAGAGCTAAGCTTAGTTAATTGCTTTCACATGCACATACATGCTTCGTGGATTACAAAATGATAGAGTGTTTTGTAATCCTGAACTCTGGCCAGATGAAACTAAAACTTGGATCATCCTTACAATATTGGGAATTGACGGTACGCTGGCCCCGCCCACTGAGCTCCAACAGGAAGTTGAACTTCGTTATTCAACGGTGTTATTATGCGAAATTTGTGACTAGTAACATGGGATAAAACAGAAAAGTGGTTGGTTGGCGAACTTAATATCGTAACAAGAGCTATGTTATGGTGTTTAAGTCGTCAAACAACAAAAAAGATTCACATAAATATCATGGTTCAAAGTTTACTTCCTGTCTAAATGAATAATTTGATTGGTTGATTGGTTCTTTGATTAATAGACATATTTCATGATCGATTCTGGAAAAAAATATACAATAAGATTAAACAAAAAATTGAAGACAAGATTTTTAGGTACCAATATAAAATGGCGGCAATAGAAAACGCATTTTCTATACGATTTAAGTAGTCTAAATTTAGAATCACGTTATAAGAATCGTCAAAGCTGCAATGTAAAGTAAAGTTTGTCTTGGCCGACCGTTACACGCACGTAGTCCCACAAGCGTATGACGCCGTTAGATAAGACACTCACGCCCGTGTATGCCTAATTGGTTGAAATGTCTTTTAAATTTACCTCTTCAGGTAATATGAGATGACAAATTTTCTGTAAAAGACAAATGGCTCAAAATTTTTGAAGAGAGAGAGAGAGAGACAGAGAGACAGAGAGAGAGAGAGACAGAGAGAGACAGACAGACAGACAGACAGACAGAGACAGAGACAGAGACATAGAGACAATGACAGAGACATAGAGACAGAGAGAGAGAAAGATCAGAGCCCTTTCTCTCTAAATATTTAGGTGTAATCTTCATAGGTTTCGAAAATTCTTGCAACCGTGATTGAGGTAGAAGGGATCCTGATACGTCTTCATTATGTATCGGTTTTAATCCACTACCAGACGGCAACATTTTTGACCGGTCCAAATTGAAAGGAGTTGCAGACTACAATCATAAGTTAGCGAGATTTTAGATTTCTTCAACTTTCTGGTTAGAAAGCATAGTTGAAAATGAAGAGATTGCAATTTCTTTATTTAACACAATGTTTTCCCAATAGTTTGTTTTGAGGGACGCCAAAAGGCGTCGTTATGTGGGAATAGGTTAAGTTGCTTTCCGATAAGAATCGGGAGCCATCGTATCCGTATACACTCAAAAAATGTTCAAATGAATCCTCGAATGCTAGTTACACTGATGAATCTCTGCCAACTCTGGTCAAACTTTACAGTAAAAATCATCGATAGATTATCAAAAAATATCATAACCACATATCATTTAAGCTGTAGAACTGGTTATCGACTGGCAAATATGTCCATGTTTTTTATCCGACAGACGAGAAGAAAATGTTTGTTTATTCGGTGTTTTACGCCAGTTTGAAAATCTCTGAGTTATATCAAGTTCATTTATGCTTGGGTCTTGCTAATCTCGGAAAGGTTACAAGGATGCGACCAGGGTGGGGACGGAATTGACCAATCGCGGCAATAATGTACAAATCAAATTAATCATCGAGATCGGAATTAGAGTTTGATTTCGGACATTCGTCGGCTATTATGTGAAACATTCTTGTTGGTTTGACGACTTAAACGTCATAACTACGGTTTATTCAAGCTGTAGGTACGACTTTTAGGTCCCCAACCAACCATTCTACTTTCTTGTTGCATTCTACTTGCCATAAATTTTGAAAAATAACGCCGTTTAAAATCGACGTGGAACTTCCTTTCGAAGTAAATGGGTTGAACAAAGGGAGTAAGAGGGCGGGGGTAAGCAATTGCTTAATTCGCATCCAAGATCCTTTAAACAACTACGATATCGAATCGGCCGCTCCGAAAACTGAGTCTATCTGAGGAATCGAGTTTTGTCCGAACTGTCGGAAGTTGCAGAATGATTTTTATGCGGTTAAATCAAATACAATGATTATCTGCGATAAAAACTTTTTCCCACAAAAGACCCTTAACTCTTCATAAATATCATCTAAGGATTTGAAAGTGTTTCTTAGTGCCATTGCTCTCGCGAAAAAAAAAATAAAAAAAAAATGAAATAAAAAAAATAGATATTCCAATGATTGCTCACCTTAATACAAGCATAATCACTAAGTATTAATCTTTTCAGAGTGTCAAGCTTGATTGACAAAGGTAAAAATATTTAGGATTTATCCGAGTTATCGTGTAGAGAGTAAATAATTTTGACACACCATGCTATAAGATACCAACTAGAAAAAATACTGAAGAAAAGACCCGATATACCAGAGAATGATTAGAGTATAAACAAATAGATTCTAGTTTCAGAAATTCTACCAAAATCAAAAGGAAAATCAAAAAGTTGCGATCATGAACATTATTTTTTTTGCTTAGAAAACCAAACAACGTTGTTTTGAAAATGTTATGCTCAGTTACATGTATTGAAAAATAAAATGGTTGGTTGGCGACCTAACGTCGTAGCTGCAGCTTGGATAAGCTGTAGTTACGACGTTGTAGACGCCAAACTAACACCAATGCTTAAGATAAATATCGGCCAATGTCGGTCTTCAAGTTCACTCCCGGACTAAATGAATGCCCTATGGTGTTTGATTGACATCGCGATCCTTCGTTTTAGAACATCCAGGTGTACCCCTTTCTCGACAGGTAACGTATAATTAAACAGATGAAAAAAAAAACATAAAACAAACAAGAGGCCCATGAGGGCCTGAGACGCTCTACTTGTTATCAAATTTTCCGTTAAAGAAATCTGATTTTTAAGGGAATTTAATAACTCAACGAAGAAGAAAAAAAAACAAAAAAAACAGGACTTTATCCCTTTATTATTTTGAGCAACAATCCTCAAGGCTCCTTTTCCTGTGTTTCATGACGGATCCACTCCATTTCCAAAGGAAAGTTACCTTATGACCCTACAACCATCCTGTGAAATTTTCATCAGAATCTGACAATAATTGTGGACTTTATCACATAAACAGGATTGTTTTGAATGAAAATCAACAAGACCCCTTTTCCTGTGTTTTCTGGCCGATCAATTTCATTCTAAAAGGAACTTTCTTTTCAACCCTACAATTGTCCTGTGAAATTTAAAAGACAATTTGATAATGATTGTGATCTTCATGACATACACAAGAATGTTTTGAATGATTATCTGTGAGGCCCCTTTTCCTGTGTTTCCAATGCCACAATAATTCCATGCATCCTTGAAGAGAATCCGATAAAGTTTTTGACTTTATTGTGTTAACAAAGATATTAAAATCAAGTTCTTAAAAGGCCCCCTTTCCCGTGGTATTTTACTGTTGGTTTTATCATTCTGTGAAAGTTAAAAGTGAATCCGATGAAATATTGGGACTTCATTATGTTTACTAGAATATTTAAAAATAATCATATGGCCCCTTTTTACATGGTACTTAATGGATTGTACCCAGTTCTGAAAAGAACCATTTAAGTGATTTTACAATCATTCTCTGAAATTTTTAAGTGAATCCGGTGAAATCAAGGGACATCATTGTGTTAACAAGAATATTTAAGAAAGTTTTTCATATGGCTCCTTTTTATGTGACACTTGCCATAATCAGATCCTGTGTCAAAATCAACAATTCGAATGATGGTACAATCAATCTGTGTAATCTGAGGAATTTGTTGTGTTAATGAGTTTATAGTGAAATCTTCATAGGGCCCCTTTTCTCATGATACTTTACAGACAAACCAAATTTCAAAAGGAACAATTCTAATGAAGGTACAATAATTCTATAAAAGTTAAAGAGAATCGTTGAAAACAGTGGACTGAATTGTGTCAAGAATTTTTGGTAATACAATTTTCATAATGCCCCTTTTCCCGTGAAACTTAACAAATCAGACCCAATGTACAAAGGAACAATCCTAATGATAATTTGAAGAAAATGATAAAGACTGAGGACTTTATTGTAATAATGATGTTTTGCAATAAAATTTTTATAAGGTCCCTTTTCTTGTGTCACTTAACCAATCAGACCTAATTTACAAAGGAACAATCAAAATGATGGTACAATCATTCTGTCAAAGTTTCAAGAGATTCTGATAAAGACTGAGAATATTCTTGTGTTAATGAGGATTTGGTAATAATTTTTCATACAGCCCCTTTTCATATGATACTAGAAAGATCAGGCCCAGCTTAGAAAGAAACAATCCTAATGATGGTACAAACATTCTGTGAAAGTTTGAACAGAATCCGATGAAAACTGCAGACTTTATCTGGGTGTAAAAGTTTTAAAATAAAATTTTGATAAGGCTCCTTTTCCTGTGATACTTGAAGGATCAGGTCTCATGTCAGCATCAACAATCGTGATTATTGTACAATGATTCTGTGAAGGTTTGAATAAAATCCAATGAAAGCTCTGGACTTGGTAACAATGATTTATAAATGAAATTTTCATAAGGCCCTTTTTCCTGTGTTTCTTGACAGTTCAAATCCTGTTATGAAAAGAATGATCGTTATGACCTTCCAATCATTCTGTGAAAGTTTCAACAAAATCTGACCAAAGCTGTGGGCTTCATTGTGTTAACAGGGTTTTATTAATTGAATTTTCATATATCCCATTTTCCCATGTTACTTGATCGATCTGAACCAATTCCAAAGGGACCTCTACTTACAAAAGTATAATTATTCTGTTTGAGTACAAAGACAACCCCATGAAATCTGTGGACTTACAAGCATTAATTAAGATGTTTTAATTGAATTTTCCTAAGGCCCCTTTTCCTATGTTTCTCAATGGATCAGACCCATTTTGAAAGGAGCAATCCCTATGATGGTACAATCATTATGTGAAAGTTTGAAATCGATCAGGTTAAATCTAGGGCCATGATGTGATATGTAAGATTTTTTTTTAATTAGATTTTCATAGGGCCGCTTTTCCTATGAAACTTGATGGATCAAACCTACTTCCGAAAGGAACAATCCATTTAATGTAATAATGATTCTGTAAATGTTTGAAGAGAATTTGTTGAAAACTGTGGACTCTATTGTGTTTACAAGGATTTTTAAATCCAATTTTTATCGGGCCCCCTTTTCCCTTGGTCCTTGACTGATTATACCAAATTTTGAAAGGAACAATTCTTATGATGGTACAATCATTCTGTGAAAGTTTGAAGTCAATCAGATGAAAACTGTGGACTCTAGAGTGTTAACAAAGATCTTTTAATTAAATTTTAATAAGGCCCCTTTTCCTATGTTTCTTGACGGATCATATGCGATTCCAAAAGGAATAATGCTTATGATGGTACAATCATTCTGTGAAATTTTGAGAAGAATCCGTTGAAAATTGTTGACACTCAATTATCAATGAGGATTTTTATTTAAATTTCAATAAGCCCCCTTTTCCCGTGCTTCTTGACGGATCATACCCGTTTTCAAAAGGAACGATCCTTATGATAGTACAATCATTCTGAGAAAGTTTGAAGAGAATCCGATGAAAACTGTGGACTCTAGAGTGTAAACGAGGATTTTCAATATTTATTAATTAAATTTTCATGAGGCCCCCTTCTCCCGTGTTTCTTGACGGATCAGATCAGTTTTCGAAAGGAAGGAACCTTATGGTGGTACAATCGTTCTATAAAAGTTTGAAGAGAATCTGATGAAAACTGTGGAACGATCCTTATGGTAGTACAATCATTCTGAGAAAGTTTGAAGATAATCCGATGAAAACTGTGGACTCTAGAGTGTTAACGAGGATTTTTAAAGGAATTTTTAATTAAATTTTCATAAGGCCCTTTTTCTCATGTTTCTTGACGGATTATACCCGTTTTCAAAAGGAACGATCCTTATGATGGTACAATCATTCTGTGAAAGTTTGAAGAGAATCCGATGAAAACTGTGGACTCTAGATTGTTAACAAGGAAAAGTTTAACGGACGGACGACGGACGGACGGACAGACGGTCGGACGGACGCACGGACGCCGGACGGGAAAAAGCCATCGCAATAGCTTTAGTGGCCTTCGACCAGTAGAGCAAAAAACAGTGATAGCCACTGAAGCATTTACTTTGATGGTGTTGACGTGATTTAATTGTATTTCATATGATTACATTGTAATAAAACATTTTAAATTATTGTTCTTTTATATCAATAAACGAAGCTGAACCGTGACCCGTTATCGATATTGTCCGAAGACTAAAGATGATATACGATAAATTCCGGTATTTCAAAGTAGGGCATAGGGAATATGTAACAAAAGATTAAATTTAAAGTGAATGTTGTAGATTAAATACGAAGAAAAGATATTCACCGTGAAAATTATTTTATTAACTGTTGGCACAGCAAATGATTTTTCTGTGTCAATTTTTCATGAAAATGCATTCAAGAGCGCTTTAACATCGAAGTTGAACTTCCTATAGGAAACAGTGAATGTGTCCAGCTGAGGTAGTGGGCGGGGCCAGCGATCCGTCAATAGTGAAATGCAGCCAGATGCCACTCTAAATGATAAATTCATTCTATTAATGCTACATAGACAGGAGCCAGCCTTGAATGATTCAATTAGATTTTCACATATTTCTTTACAAGGCGTCAATCATATATAACAGAAAGAGAGACAAAACCCTTATATCATATATGATTCATATTTTCTGAAATATTTAATTTTGGTTTGTCTTTAAGTTTATCACTGAAAAGATTATAATCTGAAATCCTCAGGGTCTTTCATATCATGTCGTCGATAATATTTGTAATCTTTCGGCCATTTCTGAATTCTGAAGGCAACAGTTTGGTAAATCTATTCTACCGATAAGTAACACTAAACTCGGTTTAAATTGAAAGCTAAAATCTATATAAGGATCACTGGGAACTGTTCGACTGGTAAAACTGTTCCATTAAACGCTGCTCTCCGATATATTTAGATAAGGATAGCCTCGCCAATTAACAAATCTATGTACAGCCCCCATTAAGCAATTGCCCAATCAAAGGCTGCTGTACATATTATTCAGATTAATACATAGGAAAATCCAATGTGTGAGGGCGCAGGTTGAAATTTATCATAAACAACTCTGCCAGCTTGAATGGGACAAACAGTCGGTCTAGACTTAAACCAAACTTCTCATATGTTCAGTTTGATCCTTGTCTATATTGAATATTCCGGGCTTGGCATGACAAAGGTCGGTACAGTCGAGGCTATCTCTTTAGGGGACATTTTGAAATTTTACAGCGGTCGTTTTAGCTCACATAGTCTTGAATCTTAGATACGACCTTTTGACAAGTGATAGACCCGGTCTTTTTTTAATGTGTTTTAATGCCAAGGATTCTAACGATTGTGATAGATTATAATTTATCAAAAATAATTGATCCGACTTAAACAAAATGACATTATGGGACTACACTTCTTGCCCAGTGGGTTTTGACATTTCATGAACAGTCTGTTGTATATTTTGAGGTACATTACCGAAGTACAATCCTAGCCTTATTGATATTGACATTTCATTAGCAGTTCGTTTTATATCTTGAGGTACATTACGGAACTACATTTCATGAACATTCTATTATATATATCTTTGCGATGTTTTGTTTATGTGTCCTCAAAGTCCGAAACAGCGTTTGTCACTGGCATCTGTGTACGCGTCCAGTTTTCCATCAAATGAAATTGAAGGGGCGTATTGTATAATCCTAAGTTAGGTATTCACTCTACACAAGACGCACTATATTATTTTAAAGCTAACTAGATATTTCTGGCGATAATTTTCTCCCCTTCCGGGTTATGAACAACCCATTTCAGACTGCAAATCCGTTCGAGAGATGGAAATACAAGTCCACGTCTTAATTGAGCAGGCTGCCTGGATAAGTTTTTTACAGTACAGGACTTAGTAGGATTGTTCTTTGTTTATCAGATAGAAGATACTGAGCTCTGTTTTCGAGAAGCTTTTCTTTTCAACTGACTGAGGTTTATTCAGTGGTCTATGTATCCCGCGAAATTGAAACCTCGGAGACTTTCCATAACTTTTTATTATCAAAATATGACGAAAAGTATCTTTCAGATCGATTAATATTTTCTATGTCAATATATCATATGTAGATTTGAATTGTTGCTTTCGCAAAGATATATTGGAGACTACAACTGACAGCTGGTCTTACCCTAAGTCTTCTATGTACTGCAAAAACCCTATTGAATTAGATTTAGAGGAACAGTTTCTACAGCTTTTTAAGACAATAGATTTATTTCTTCTTGAATAAGAATTTGCTTGTTTACGGGTACAAACATTGTTTTTATCCCATTGCATGAAGGTATCTTTTACAAGTAACCTTCTCTCGTGAATTCAAAATCCATTGATTTCGAGTAGTTTGTTCATATTCCTTTAGAAAATATCTAACCTGCCTTTGTATGTATCAACATGGAACTGAACAATGTTGCTTACCTAATCAATTTTCTGTTGGTTTATCCAATCATTTTTTCGAAAAAGAACCTCAAAGTCGTAAAATCTCGTCTGTCTTTAAAATGTATATTCGGCACTATAGGGATTCGAATATTATTTCTTTAATCAGAAGCTGGCTCGAGTCATTGAATATCTCAGAATTAGACTTACGGGATTTTCTTTGTACAACAGGAACTAATCCATCAATTTACCTTTTCTTTTCTATTCTATGTTTAAACAATGTCTAAGAACAAAAAGTATCTTAATTACATACTCTTTCTCAAAAGAAGACGACTCAATAGACCACAAGAAATTTTCCAGAATTTAGTGCACATAACACTTATTGACTAAACCAAGTCTAGCAGTATATTTGCTTATTAACCAAATTTAGTCCACCTATTTGCGTTGAGCATACAAGGCCTTTTCCTTACATCTATAAGGACTTACTAAACAGCAGTTAACTATGGGGTCAAAACAAGGCTTTACATGATTTTAGATAGATAACGATAAGAAATGGACATACGGTCGGGAAAACAGACAGGCAGACGTGGACCATTACTATTTCGTTTTTACGTAATTCTTTCAGTGGGAGGGTGTAATGTATGACTTACCATACCATTTTTCAAGAAGTTTCTGAACGTGTCAAAGTTAAACTATCAATATAATTTGCTGACATGTACTCTTTTTTTCAAATTACCAATAGCGGCTCTTAATCAAATAATCAGTCGACCAGAGAAATAATTTATTTGCCGTTTAGCTCAAGCATTGTTTGGTTTTGCGCTTATTTAAACTGTAGTTACTATGTTTAGGTCGCCAACCAACAATTCCACGTTTTTGTTCTATGCTACTGGTCATATATTTTGCAAAAAAACGCCGATTGAATCAAACTCCCTGTCTTAGTTAATGGGCAGGTCCAATGGAGTAAGTGAGCGGGTTAGCGATTGCTCAATAATCTTGATGCTTGTTAATAGTTACTTATTTGATATTGTGTCTTTTATTGCCACATACCTAATCAGGTCTCATTTTCTGCTTAATTTTTATTTTACGACACACCATTTTGGTTTCTGTTCTATAGACCGCATTTTTCGGGGCTCAGCTTTTTACAAAAAAAGAGAAACAAATCGTAGGTCAAATGTGTTTTTAGAGTGTTCATCATATTAGATATCATCTTCAATCATTATTTTCCTTTTACAATGTATGAGTCTTTGGTATCTAATCGACATTTTCTCTTTTTCTTTTTTTTAATGAAATCTAAGGAGATGCGCGACAAAAATAAAGCAAAGCATCTTTCACCGGCTATTTTTTAAACAAATACGTTGGTATCTACTTTATCAAATAGTTACGCTAAAATCACAATAAAACATAGACAAAACCTCAAATACTATTAACATTTTATTGAAGGCATTTTCATAATATTTTCCGGCGTCCTGTCGCGTAACCTTATTTTCTTAATTTCATGAGTGTAAATAATTAAGACATTTTTTTTTCTCAAATTAACGGTTTTGTGAGTTACAATTCAGGCAATTATTTCTAGAGAAGTTAACAAATACTGAATTTGACCTTTTTTAACCAATTACAACGCAATTACGCTTATTCGACCTTCAAGGGAAAAAGAAAAGCAATCATGCAATTGTCGTAAAAGCTAATTTCGTCATTCTCTTAATTGATTTCTATCAAAAAGAAATAATAGCTATTAAAAATTCTAAGATTCCGCCTACTTAAAATTGTCGCCTGCACTTCTTTGAATATGGACTAGTCTTACTTTTTGTCAACTCGTTATAGGATTAAATTGCCTCAGTTTATTTGCACTGGTATGACATCAAATTCATGTACATAGGCTCTATCTTATCGTTGCCATTAGCGCATTCAGTGTTTTTAATATTGCGAATTCAAACAATGTTTTAAAACATCTGAAGAGTAATCCCTCTTTCTCCATTAAATCTCCTAAAACTGGTGAACCCGCTATGACATTTCGATTAAATCTAAGTATAGGTATACCAGTTAATTGCAGGATGTTCAGAGTTAACCCCCCCTCCCCCCGAGTTATTTCCTATTGATATTTCTTTAAGACATCGGTCGTATCTCCAAAATAAATTGTTCGATGTGTTACTATATATACAGTTGAACGAACCTTTACAAACATTTTAGAATCTTACTTTTATTCGAGATAATCCATTTTTGTGTACAAATCGTGGGTATCTCAAATTAAGCAGGAAACTACTCGCACAACCCTCGGCAACTTTAACGTATGACACATTGCATAAAATGGATGTAGAAAGACGTATTTCGCTTCGACTATAGCCTGACTAAACTCGTTTAATACGGAGTTATTTTCTTGTTCTTTTTTTGATTTCGTAGGATAAGCCTAATACATTATAACGCGAATATGAATTACACGTTTTTTACACAGAACTAGCGTAATAATTCCTCTCTCGAACAGTATTATGGTATGAGGCGCACGACGTCCATGTGTGCGCTACGCTACACTATACTCAGAATTAGAATATAGCGTTTAATATGTCGGGTTTCAACCAACAAAAATAGAAAGGTTCATTGGAATGGTGCTGTAAAGTAGTCTACAGTTTGCATGTGGTAACGTCGTTTTGACGATGTTTGGGGGTCAATTGAGAGGGTGGGCCGGTTGCCATTTTTACGGAAAATAACGATGTAAAACGTTAATTGAGGAAGACGTACGTTATGTCGTGCAAGAGATAGAACAATTCAGTTACATTTATTCGTCAATTGTTTTGAGATCTTAACTACTTGAGACGCATGAACCCCGTTTACTCACTGACGAGTAGAAACACTTTTATCGCAAGGTATAGAAAGATATGATAAATGTGACCACTGTCGTCTGGAATAAATACAGGTGCTTAAGTTCTGATCAATCATTTTCAACCCGATTCTAGGACTAAAATTAGGTTTGGTTTCATTTGAGAGCGACAGATATGTCATTGCGCGCCGCTGCAAAAAATCAAATCGCATGTTATATGCGATATTCTTCTGTTTTGTTTGTTTGAATGGGGTTTTACGCCGCTTTCAACATTCTTTCAGTTATATCGCGGCGACTGGAGCACCTAACAATGGAATCCTGGTATTTCTCACACCATTACTACCATTACATCCTTTCCTAGCCTCCAGCTGCTATCCCACATAGGTCTAAGATTATCGACCCATTGGTGAGAGACAAATAGTCGGAAAGGATGAGTGCCGCCGTCGGGGATCGAACCCGGTACCTCTAGATTGACAGTCCGACGCGCTACCAACTGCACTATGACGGCGGCTCGATATTCTTTCGTAAGTAAGCTCCATTTGTACAAATTCCAGTCACGAAAGTTAGTTCTGTCGCCGTGAGGCTGCAGCGCACCGGTGTCCTCGGCATTAAATTACTAGATGATAATGTATCGGTCCCTATATCCGCTACTGTACAGAAAGATTTAAAGATATGGGCTCGATGTCTTAGATCACCCCCAACAGACCTGACTTGTCCCCAGTTGACTTTTGGTTGTTATCAAGACTTTAGGAAAGGCTGACAGGGCACCGTTTTGTACCCCGTTTTTGTAAAGGCAGCGCAGTCTACCAGTATCTGCAACATATACGTAAAGAAATGTGTAGTTCGGTATAAAATGTATGTGTGGAGGCATTCGGGCCAAATTCTGAAGGTATTAGAGAAATAAAAAAATGGCATTTCAAGCGCCCTACTCTACCATCTTAAAAACGTGTCCCAATTAAAGCAAGAGATGTGCTCATCATAGGATAGAATCGCTGCAGAACATAGAGAAATATGACATAGAAAGCGAATGGCCTCTTGAACGATGTCTACTTCTACCCAGTTGTTAATCCGTTTGGCGAGATTTTTTGATGAAGGAATTCCATGTAACTCCTGTTTAGATTGAATAATCACTTAATTTAGGAATTATCTGACCTAGTCTGTGTTTCCGTAAAACAAATATTGTAATCTATTATATACCTGTAAATGATATGAATTAAAATCTGGCTATCTAATACAACTCGACAGAAATAAAATCAGTATCCGGCGTGTACTAAAAAACCGTATACGTCTTGTACCGTGACTCCGACACAGTAGTTTGACTGAGGTTGTTAACGATATGATTATGTAAAATATTTGGTCAGGAACATAAAACGAAAAGCATATCGTTGAATGGCATAAAGGGCGTAACTGCAGCTAAGTTAAGCTGTAGTTACGGCGCGTAAGTCGCAAAAATCTAAAATAATGAAATAAATGTTGGAGTCACCATTTACTACCGGTCTAGCAGAAAAATTTAGTTGTTGCTTTCCAAAGGCAGCCGGTGAAATAAAGCGTCTATTCTACATTAAGATCAATTATCACAGAACGAAATACAAAACCTGCCTGTGCAATTCGAATTTTGAAATTTCAAAAAAGCGCATAAACTTCTTCAAATGCAACTTCAATTAGAAACCAATTACTTGTTGAATTCAGAAAATAATAGGAGACAAATGTGGCAATTTGGATGATTGAAAATTCCTTAATGAAGACTAAAATAGCACATGATTGTATTAAATTCTGAGGAAAAAGGTTGCACATTTGGAGCCGTAATTCCGCTGGGCTCATTGGTGTAGGAGAATGCGAAAATTAAACCTGTCTTAACAATTGTCATGCTTAGTCCGGAATATTCCTTTTTTGACAGGAGGTATAGAGAATGATCAGCCTACACATAAGTGCAGTCTGATTTTTATCTACCCGACCTGCTTGTCCCTCATAAATCAGGTTGTCAATGAATTTTAAATTTCAAAATAAATATAGACCAATAATATTTTCAATGCTTTCAGCCCATTGATTTTCACCTTATTTTGAAGCTGATTTGATTGAGAATGATAAGGGTTAAATGAGTCGGCAGATTTTAAAGTTATTAATAGCGTGGGAGCGAGATGCATAGCCAATCAAAGACGGTCTTTATTTATTTGGGCTTTTGAGATTTTTTTACAAGATAGGTCTAAATAAATGAAAATGCGCGTATCACCCCTACGCCATCATGGAAATGTTCAAGTAATGTTCAAACACATCATGCGTACTTTGTGTAGACAATATATATATCCTAAAGAATTCCACTTCACACAGCAATGACACCTGCACGCAAGGGGACTAACGATGTAGAACCTTTTTAGATAGGTAAATCCATTCCCACACATTAAAATTTTAGACTGGTCCAAATTGAAAGAAGCTGCATACGACAGTTTCAAGTTGAT
Organism: Fragum fragum; assembly: GCA_946902895.1. Classification (NCBI taxonomy): domain Eukaryota; kingdom Metazoa; phylum Mollusca; class Bivalvia; order Cardiida; family Cardiidae; genus Fragum; species Fragum fragum. The sequence continues at coordinate 36,176,136 of OX336366.1, read as the reverse complement.
GGAATTTAAATGTGTTCGTTTTTTTTTGGGGGGGGGTTAAAAACATAGCCGATCATGAAAAAAAAATGTTTGTTACAGGCGAATTATCCATTCTCCACAATGTTTTCCAAAGCTTTGTTTCTTCTTGAGAGGCGTATAAAGGAGGAATTGTGTGGGAATGGGTTAAGAAACGTTCAGAATAAAAGATGAGGATTTAAATGAATAAATAAATAAAATGAAATTAAAAGGGCTGATCAAATGAGTAAAAGTAGATATTAAAGCAATCCGACACAATCCCTCCTTTTAACATCCCTCAAGAAAAAAGCTTTGGAAATCATTGAGGAATATGAAGAAATTCCTTCATTGTCCTAATTGTTTTTCCACCCAAAATACGAAGATAATAGTAATTCGAACAACTTAAGATCTTCGCCTGCAGCTTCTTTCAATTTGGACCAGTCTAAAATTATGTTGTTTGGGAATGGGTTAAGATAGATTCGAGTAAGACATCACGAAAGGTCATAGGTTGGGGCTATAAAGCATTACTCGTTTGTGTGCAACATATAACTCTAACATCAATGGACTGATGCTGTGCTTTTGCTGAATCCATTCCCACTCAGTGACTTTTTGACGCCCCCAATAAAAACAAATAGGGAAAACATTGTGTAAAATGAAGAAATTGCTTGTTACAAGCAATTCATTTAATCATTTCAACAATGTTTTCTATCAAGAAAGTGGAAAAAAACTAAAATTTCATAAACTTTAAATTGTTGTCTGCAACTCCGTTCAACTTGGATCAGTCTAACATTTTTCCGTCTGGTAATGGGTTAAAATAACAACTACAACAACATATGTTTTCTCGATGTTGGAGCTACGAAGACTAGTGATAAATTAGGCATAAAAATATTTCTTTATGATTGATGAATTCCGATAAACATACGTATCTATAAACTCTACTGTCACTAACATTATGACAACTAGGAACTAAGTTGTTATGTTGTTTCCCTCGATTGAAGATTAAAATGCGTCATCATTAAACTAAATAAATAACTAAGTAAATAACTAAAACGGAAAACAAGAGGCCCCTAAGATGACATATTTAATAGGCTGTAGTTACGATGCATAAGTCGTCAAACCAACAAAAATTGCTTCATTAAAATGTCGGCCGAGATCGGGGTTCAAAGTTTATTTCCGCTCTGGATAAATAATTTGATTTGCCGATAGATTCATTGATTGACAGACGCCATCGCTCGATGGAAGTAATTCATTAAAGTATGTCAAAGGTGAAGAGCAAGAACATGAGGTAAAAAGTCTTATGTGAAATATGATCGCATCCGACAAAAGGAGTGTGAAAAAAGCAATTTTAACTGTTTGAGTCAAAGGTTAAAGTTAACATACTACATGCAAAATGAATTCACATGACTCGATTTATTTCGGTGTGAAATATAATATTGAAATATGTAAATATATATTGTTTAACAAAGTAAAGCAAATTCGGCAACGTAGGTAAAAGATAAAATTCACTTTATGAACGCCTACGCTTCGAAAAGGTTCTGCATTGTGTATCAGAATAAAAAGAAATTTCATTGAAGTGGGTCAAAGGTCAATGTCAATTTACTTGATAGAAAGCGAAAGCCTGTGCTTTGATAAAGTTATGCGTGAGATATAATCGTAAGATATAAGGCATTTAAAGAACAAAGTTAGTACAATTATTCTGTGCACGTTTGATAACATTCCGACTGGTGCTTATTCAAGCCAATCATTCTATTTTTGTAACAAGCTATAGGTCATAACAAAATATCGCCGTTTAAAATCGAACTCGAACTTCCTGCTGGTGTCAATGTACCGGGACCAACGGTGTACGTGGGCAGGGGCAGCGATTTGTAAATTATAAAGAAGCTGAAGAAAATAAAGTAAATACCTTCTTTGTGAGCTCAGTACATAACCTCAACGTAGCATCATGCTATAATTCAGCATAATGTTTAGGTAAGAGAGTTATTTTGTGTGTTCGTGTGTGTGTTTCTTTTCTTTAATTCCGGATAACGTTTTTATTTTCAAACTTAATATAATTTTTCGATAACTTTTTATGTTCGTATGCCTTGCTTTAAATTAGATAGAAACAACACCTTGTGGCGCTCGTGCGTACTGAGCAGTCACCATGGCGACGCACAGGGCATTTTGCTGGTTAGTTTACAAATGGAGGGAATGCATACAATGTAGCCCCTAAAATATGCCATGCTTGTTTGAAATTGGTGTCCACGTGTAAAGGAAAGAACTGGTCGGACGTGGCCAGATGCTGTTGAATCTATACGGACTAGGTCCGGAACGCTTTAACACTTTAGGGACAGGAGCAATATACTCACTTATTCAGCTTCTGTTGTTACCAGATAATGTGCAGATATACCACCCACTTACAATACAAACGACACGCAGTAAATGTGCGGAAGCTGTAATAGTATTTTAGGTAGCTTATGCTATTAGAAAGGCTTTTCGCTATCAAGTCTTAACTTAAAACGATTAAAAATTCAAACTTACTTTCACCGTACGTCACCTTCTTGCAATAGTTTCTAAAGATCCGAAATGCAACAAATAATATGTATTACATATATCTATTCCGGTAACAAGTGCTTGCGTCAGCAAATGTGATATCCAGTGTCCGGCGTCCATCATTCGGGCGTCGTATTTCGTCCAGCTTCTACGATAATTTTCTTTAAACAACATCTATTCTAGAATCACTGGGCAGGGTTACAGGAATCTTCCTTAGTTCTTCCCTTTAAAGATAATACCTATTTGTTGTTAAAATTCTTAGGTGTTTCTTTGAATAGGTTGGTAAAGGAATTAAAACTTTTTAGAAATCTTGAACTATATCAGCTTAAAAAACTGGACCACTAGGGACAGAACCACAGGCATGGGGGTCAGACCAATATATTTCGGTCGGCTTTGAAACTTTATGTCAAACTGGTTAATTGGCAAATCGCGATTGTCAATCAAGGAATCAACCGATTAAACAAATCATTTATTCAGCGCGGACCTAAGCTTACAACTCCAACATTTTCCGCCATTTCTATTTACCCCTTTTGTTGGTTTGGAGACTAAAACGTCTTAACTACAGCTTATTTAAGCTGTATTTCCGAGGTAAGGTCGCCAACCAAGAATTATATATTTTTGGTACATGCCACAAGCCATAAATTTTGCAAAATAACGCTCTTAAGATCGAAGCGGAACTTCCTGTTGGAGTTAATAGGCGAGTCCTAGGGAGTTAGTGGGCGGGTCCAGCGATCAGTCAATTGTAATCAGTATATATTTTGTCTCAGGTGGGCGCATCAGAGCTAATGGCCTATTATATTCTTATGTGCTAATATTCATAATCTGCTCTTATGGGCGTCTTTAAAAGCAAATAAGATATTCGGTGGGAACTACTGATTTCGTAAAAATATTTCAAACGTTAAAATATAATAACACTTCTCTGATAAAATACCTATCATCCTTCGTAATTATTTACGAGATGAAGAGATTTTTTGTTTTCGTGGAGGTATGGACCGAAAAAACTAACCACACAGTATGAATACGCGAATACATAAGTGTTGTTAGGCTTTTCGGTTCATACCACCATGACAAAGAAAAATATTATCTTCATTTCTTAACTTTAATAGCATCAAGCGAAAAAGGTAAAAACCTTTTCAAATTTCGATACTTTTTTGTAAGGGACTATTTTGTGCGGAGCATTAAAAAATAGCTGCGTGCTCAAAATTTTGTTCATGGAGATATGGATAATTTTTTTCGACCAATCAGAAGGCCCATTTGTGATTGACGAAGCAAAATATTAAATCATAATAAGATAAATTAAGCCATTCTTGTAACAGAAACTCAAAATGTACACACATACATTATCAGAGTATTTATTTTACAAATAATCTAAAAAATTGCCTGGATGATTTTTTTTGTGGTTTAACGTAACTATGAACAATCTTTAAGTTATATCGTGGCAGCTGGTTCATCTTACCAGTAGTTTTCTAAACCAGAGCGGCCACAACCTTCCAATAACTGCACTTCCCGCTTAGCGATTATACTCACAATTCGCCATTTGGAGAGAGAAACATTTACGGATATAACGAAGACTTTTGTTAAATGTTGGAATTAATGTTGGCCGAGCAGGGCTTCGGACTCATGACCCCCATGATTGAAAGCACGGCGCGTTACCGACTGCGCAAACCGTGTTAGGCAATAAATCAAATACAATATACATTTCATCTGACTGGCCGGGGCATAAATCACGTCCAATTAGTTTGCACTTTATACTATTTTTAATTCGATACGTTTGATTTAATGTGTTGCGGATAATGAATCACATAGTTCATTTGACGTTACATTTTCTCCCGTCTTAAAAGCATAATCCTAGTACAAAAAAGAAGAGAAAACGTGATTTTTATGCACTGTTCCATGCTCGTAGCGTTGTCATGGGAACAATCCCAAATCCTGTTGCATAGAGTCGGTCTGGGAAATCATCCTTGTCTCCATATTGTGTCTGACACAGTGTCATGCGGTAAGGTTTTTAAACCCATTACCAGACAGTAAAAATTTAGACTGGTCCAAATTGAATGAATTTGCAGACGGCACTTTCAAATCAATGGAATCTTATATTTTTCCTTCAACTTACTAGATAGGAAACATTATGGAAAATGAGGAAATTGCTTTTTACATGCAACTTCTTCATATTACATTATGTTTTCCAATTGTTTTTCTTGAGGGGCGTCAGAAAGTGTCAATGTGTTGGAATGGGTTAAGTATGTACATGTATCTTTTTATTGGAGGAAAATGAATGCACGTTTACTCTTTAACACGTTACATTTGAAATAAGCACCGTATTATTGTGAGACGTTTAAAAGAGTCCCACAGTTAACATAGCACCGGGTCGATACTGCGGAAAAGAAGTATAAAATTGCTCCATGATGGAGCAAAGGATTTAGCGCGGAGGAAAGAAACTTATTTTGCATTCTTGACTTATAAGTAAACGCTTTATTTAACGCATATCCAAATAACAGAATTTGTAGACATCGATATCACCGTACGTTGTAAACTATCAGATTTGAACGGGACAATGGTTTAAGTACAGATAGGTAATTGTCAATGAAAGTGTTAAGAGATCTGAAGAAAAGCAAAGTGTTAAGAGATCTGAAGAAAAGCCAAACGCTTCCAGTCAATTACAAAGCTATAGTAAATGATACTTTGTTGTTGTTGTTTTTCAGTGTAGTATGGCAAGAGAAAAGGGATTTTTTTCTTCGAAGAAATTATTAAATATTTCATGAAAAATAAACATCTCAAACAATAAACTGTGTATAAAAAGATGGGTGTAAAGTTTAAAGGTTGACTAGATACTGAAATACCATTGGCAAAAAATTATTTGTGATTGTGTGAATGAGGTAAGAGGTTGTTTATTATTCAAGGAATGAGTCCCGTGATACTAAAGAGCAAAATAAATGTGATATCTCATGCTCAAAGAGTCAATCTAAGATCTTTGTTAAGTAGACCTAGCTACCATTTGTCATGGCACAAATAACCCTGCATGGCATTTTACTATGGGGATATAAGTACAAGTAATATGATGCTGCATGAACTTGAAATAATGTGGCATACTCTTTACTAATTAGCTAGCAAAGCGTCAGCTTTGGTAGTTTAAGTTAACAAACACAATTTTGAGGTGATCTCAAAGTTCAACTAGTACAAACTGCCACTGGTGGCTTAACCACTAATCAGTTGAATGCATACACTATGAAAAGTAGTCCTGGTGTATTTTAAGAATATTAGAAACTCTATTCAAATTGCAGTGGACTCTTTCAAAGTATGCTATCTAACCCATTCCTTCTCAATTCCGCTTTTTTAAAGCATCTTAAGAGAAATAATTTGGAAACATTGTGGACATTGAAGAAATTGCTTGTAACAATCAATTTCTTCATGACCACAATGTTTTCTTCAAAATTCCACTATCATGAAATTATCGTCTGCAATTTCTTTCAATTTGAAGCTGTATAAGATTTTGACTTGTTGTAATGGGCTTACACCTGGGTTACTTTAACCTAGTTTATTTTTTCATGATAACCTTTGAAAAAGAGGATAACTTAACAAAACCATGCTTTGCTAGGTTACAGTACTTTCCGTACTTTGATTTTTAAGTTATATAAGGACCAAAATCTCATTCATTCTTCATAGAAATTGCACGAAAGTAGCGTCTTGCACATATATAACTCCTAACAAACACTTCTGCCAAGTTTAAAGTGAATCAGGCAGAATATGCAGGAGTGGTTGTGCTGACAAGCAATTTCAAGTCAAATCAGGGGCAATGACTCAGTAATACTTAACGGAATTCTCACAAATTTGCAACTTGCACAACTATAAAAACAAATGAACAGTTCTGCTAAGAATAAAAGGAATTAGACCGAATCTGTAGGAGGAGATGTCCGGACCATTAATTCTAGGTAAAACCAGGGGCAAAATTCTTGATGGAAGTTTTACAAAAGCTGCATCTTGCACATCTTCAACTTCTAATAAACACTTCTGTCAAGTATAAAGCAAATCAGACAGGAAATGTTGGAGGAGATTTCCAGACAAGCTTTTTATAAGTCAAATCTGGGGCAATAGCTCAGTGATTTTAAGGGCATTTCATTAAAGGTGCATCTTGCAAAACAACAGCTCCTAATGAACACTTCTGTCAAGTAAAAAGCAAATCGGACTCAAACTGTAAAAGTTGTCTGCACAAGAATTTTTACAAGCATCTTTAAGTCAAATTTTAGGTAAGCACTCTATAATGTTTGATGAAATTTCTCGAAAGTTGCATCATGCACATCTACAACCATAATGAACACCTCTACTAAGTATGGAGCAAATTGGTCAGGAACAGCAGGAGGAGTTATGTCTACAAATTTTTTTTAAGTCTCTTTGAATCAAATAAGGGATGAAATTTCACAAATGTTACATCTTGCATATCTACTGCTCCTAATGACTACTTCTGCCCAGTATGAATCAAATCAGACTGGAACTGTAGGAGGAGTTTCCAAAACCTTTTTCTTGAGGGGCATAAAATGGTTGGGTTGTGTGGAAATGGAATAATACAAAAAGAGCCAAACAATTCAAAATGTCAATTTTAAATCAAGTTCACTGTTGACTGAAAAAGACAATTCATTCAAATTTTAACCCTTTGTTATGCAATCATTAATATTTTGGTAGAGTATCATAACACAATGTTACATGCAAAACTTGAAGTCTTGTGTTTTGGGAAGTCAGGAGAGGATTTCTTAAGATTTCCTTCTTATATTTACGTAGATTCCGGAAATTCACTACATAGGGCTTAGGTTTATCTCAAAGTGATGATTTAAAGTATTTTGATTAAGTATCAAAACACTTTTTGGATAAAGTATCAAAATGCAATATCACATGCAAAATTTAGCCTTACGGTTTAGGAGAAGATTTTTTTAAATTTTGTTCTTTATTTCTATGTAAAGCCAGAAACCCACAAATATGGCCTACATTGATCTCAGAGTAATAATTTGAAGTAATTTTGGTAGAGAAATATGCGGTGATGTTACATGCAAAATTTGAAAGCTCTATCGGTTTGGGAGGAGATGTTGAAAGGTCCTCTGGTTGCTATGGAAACAAGAGTTCTGTATTGATTACAATTTCTTGAAAAAAAAATTTGAAGAGCATGGCCTTAGGATCATTTCTGTGCAGTTCGGTTGAAATCTGATGATTATTTCAGGAGGAGATTTTTTTTGAGATAGTGAAAGGACAGACAGATGGACTGACAGATGGACAATGAATATAAATCAATTACTATAGCTCACCTAAAGCACTTCATGCCTAGGTGAGCCAAGAGTTATTTTAAGAAGATCTGGGGAGGGTTTTATTGGGGATAACTAGTGAAGGAGATCCTTTATCATTAAGCCAATAAAATTACTGGAAGTAGCCAAAATTTGAATTAGAGAAATTAAAGGTCCCCAATATAAAACAATCTTGCTCAAATATATGGTAGCAATAAAAACAAGAGGTATTTGTATTAAAAAAGTAACTTATCAAATATAGGTGTGACCAAAAGATAACTATTTTGTAGCCAATTTTAAGTCTCAAAATACATGTATTTATTTGTGATGATAATCACAAACTTAAAACAATGATGAAAATTAAAAACTTGCTCATCTTCTTCCTGAAATATACTGGTTGATAGTCATCCCTCGATTTTTTAAAATAATAATAAAAAGCTAAAAGGCATACCATTGTAAGATTTATGTGTTTATATAGCTTTTTTTAATTTTATTATTATTACATTTTCAAATAAAAAGAAAGTAGAGAGAGAGAGAGAGAGAGAGAGAGAGAGAGAGAGAGAGAGAGAGAGAGAGAGAGAGAGAGAGAGGGAGAGAGAGAGAGAGAAAGAAAGAGAGAGAGAGAGAGAGAGAGAGAGAGAGAAGACTGTTTCAACCCTTCCGTGGGTCTCATCAGGCAGGTGGCAGTAATAGTTTTGCTAAAACCAAAAACTGCAGATAATCCCCTGCTATGTACAGTCAGTTTCATTAGTTATACGGATTAGTGAAGAAATCCAGATATATCATGTATTACTGGATTAACCCTTGTCATGCTGAACCCTAACCTGTGATATTCCTATTTTGGCAGAAAGTAAAGACAAAGATCAGCCTGCACATATGTGCATTCTGATCCTAGTTTACACCACCTGCCAGTCCCTCACACGCCAGAATTGTTTATAAAATTTAATTTCTAAAGAGGTTTTAACCCTAAATTATTGCATCAAATGCTTTCGGCCCTTTGATTCTTATACAATTCTGATTCAAATATAATTCAGCAAAGGATCTTAATCATCGTGAAAAAGTTTAATATTGATTTATCTAAATGTAGACCTGAACAAACAAGCAGCAAAATCATTCATTTTTTCCAAATCAAAATATATGAATTTTCTTACAGGAAGTTAATACTTTCTTACTTTATAATATACATTTTTATTTTATATATACCATTCATTCATTTTTGCTCCACTTCCCCAAAAGCCAGTAGGCTATCCATGGTGTGACCTTTGTATGTCAGTTCCCTTTTCTTTAAAAATGTTATCAACTATTTGGTCAGTTCAAATGAATTTAACATGAATGATCCTTGGGCGAAACTTCCTTATATTCTCCTTGATTGGTTGCAAAATCAACCAATTTGAGTGAATCTAGTTTTTTTTTCAAATCCAGTCTATATATCCCTCCCTTTTTGTCCTTACCCATTTAATAACTGTTTTTCATGGAACATAGATAGTTAATCATTGAAAACATTGAGGAAAAGAAGAAATTGAAAGTAACAAGCAGTTTCTTCTTTTTCCCCACTGTTTTCCTACCAGCATTTTGCTTTAAACCATATACACTTCACACTAGATCTGATAATAATTTTTTGATACACAAACTCTCATATTGCATAATAGAATAGATTTCTGTCCTCTGAATACTATAGCCGCCGTCATAGCGCAGTTGGTAGCGCGTCGGACTGTCAATCTAGAGGTCCCGGGTTCGATTCTCGACGGCGGCACTCATCCTTTCCGACTATTTGTCTACCACCAATGGGTCGATAATCGTAGACCTATGTGGGATAGCAGCTGGAGGCTAGGAAAGGATGTGATGGCGGTACTGGTGTGAGAAATACCAGGAATCCATTGTTAGGTGCTCCAGCCGCCGCGATATAACTGAAAGATTGTTGAAAGCGGCGTAAAACCCCATTCAAACAAACAAACAAATCTGAATGCTATACTTTATTTGGTCTCATCGTCTGGTGGCGTGACACCTCTTAACATCTTCAATAGAAATTATTTTTCAAAAGGACCAGATCTTGGGGCCTTCAATAACAACATTAGAGGAGAACCTGTAAGAATTGCAACTAGCTGGTCCTACATGTCTGTGACAAAATTTGGTGCAAACCCTGTGTGACAACCATGAAAAATGATTATTATGATTATTTCTTTTTGCTGATTTTCTTAACATTTGATAAGATAGAGAACACGCATCTTGTGAAAAGGAGAAACTGTCAATTTGTTGCACTTTTCACTAGATCTCTTGCATACAGCCTGAGATTAAAGATTGAAAATCCCGAACCGGATAATTTTCGGCTCACCATATCAATTCGCATACACATTAGGGCTACCTAGTTCAGCGTTGCCATCTCTGGTCGTAGCGGATCAGGTGGCGCTGGGCAACAAATCCAAAACGAAAGGAGCAATAATCAATCAAGGGTATATTTTATTCGAATCGTAAAATCTATTTAACATGGTCAGAATAACTTGGTTTACCCCCGAATAGCTATATCAAAGACTGGAGTCGACAGTTTCTTGGCGCAGCCATTTGTTTACATTTTCGTATAAAAGTAGTTCCAAGATGGAAAGTAGGTACGGAATAAGCCGAGTTGTGACGAATGGTTCAGAATGGTCTATTAAAGGGCTTCTAACGGTACATTGATATAGCTCGAATCCGATAATTTAATCACTCTCCTATGCAGTAAATCATATTTTTGCAATAATTAGATAAATATAAACGCTTCTTATTTAAAATCAAAGGACTGAAAGTACTGAAGTTGGAATGCGCTAAAAGGGTCATAACTGTGAAAATCGGTTCAAATAAGCCTCCCTCCTTTAAACTTAAACCAACATCCCCATTCGTGTACATATGTGCAGGAATAACGCACAAAAACCATAAATCCACATACAGAAATCGAAATCATCAACTTACAATTGTCGTCTGCCACTTCTTTGAATTTTGGACTGGTCTAAAATCTTATCGTGTTGGAATGGGTTATAAGCTCGTGTCACGCACAGCAAAATTAGAATTTCCAAGCATAACATTCTCCTTTTGATTAAGTGTAATACGCGAACTCCTTTTCGAATCTTGAAAACAGAGAATAACACCTACAGTAAGAAACCAATGACCTCGATGATTATTTGACCCGCAACTCGGCCAATTCTGTAACGATCATATTAAACTCACGTAGATTTTCACTGCAAGTTTATGGGTATACTTGGAAATTTGCGGAAATGCGCGGAAACTTGTTTCAGGGTGATCGATTTGAAATACCGGTTTAGACTTTAGAATATTTAAAGCGGTGTGAGTAAAATTCAAAAGAAAAGCAAGACGTTAAATAAGTAGAAACCGGAAGTTTATATGTTTATATTCTAATTTTCAAAATCTTCTACTTTCGTTTTGCATATTGAGTAAAAGCTGTAAATCCCTCAATAATCGCATTTGTTTGGTGCCTACGATCCCCCTTAATCGTTCTAGAATGTTTTAAAGCACTGAGCTATATTTGTAAACATTGCCTATGGTAACATGACTACCACATGATTACCAGACACGGGACGGCGAATCACACACACACAAAAAAAAAACAAATTACTGCGCTGATTATTACCTTATTTTTCAATAATTCAAAGCAAACTAAAGCATGTTTAGAAGTCTTTTAACGAATTTTTATATCATCCTTTACATGTGCCATATTATTGTATTCGGCTACAACTAACTGATTGTCCGTGGCAAGTTGAGATGAGAAGTAACCCGAGGTGTATTCCATATCTAAGAGATCACGTGATATGTGTTATCAAAAAGCCCGAAATGAAATTGTCTTGTGTTTATTTTGCGGTTTTGTTAAATCTAAGTTGGAATTGCTCCGCATTCCAACTTAAAAACTGAAATCGTAAATTAACCAATATAAGTTCTGAATTGAAAAGATCAATTCGAACCCGACTGTCCTTTCAACGACTAAATACTTCCAGTTTCATCTAAAAATCAAAGCGCTGAAAGCGCTGAAAGCATGGGATGTGTATACATGAGATATATAACATGGGCAGAAAAAGTCTGATGGTCGGATTATCGGAGGTGTCACTTTCTACCCAAATAAACTGTCGATTATGCGTAGATCTGCCAATTTGTGCGCTAGGGGTCACAACCTGCCCACAATAATTTTCTTCCCGCTTTTGAGGTATTATAACAATTTATTACAAGTATATATCGTTACATATTTTTCATCCGATCAAAATACTTTGAGGGAATCTGATAAAGGCCACCAAAGGATCCTTCCTGTGGATTTTGGTTGAACTATGTTCAGTACTTTCTTAGAAGAAAATTTTTAAATTAAAAGTTGGCGGACGGACGACGGACACCACATCATGACGTTTGCCCGTTGGCTTTCAGCCAGTGGAGCTAGAGAGGGAGAGAGAGAGAGATAGAAAGAGGAGGGGGGAGAAATGGAGCGTGTAGCCAGGTTCCAACTAGGAGGCTCTCGCGTGCGATGCGAGTATTCTACCACACATACCAATTTCGTTATGTAAATATGCGCTTTATAATCCCCCAGATAAAGAGAGCGAGAGAGGGCGGGTGGTCGTTTACTAGGTTAACATGATTATGTACACCTCTCAAAAGCAATATGTAGACGTTGCATCCTTTGGGTAGAATTCGGAGGTAAAAATATATAGACACAAAGTCCGAGCACGACCAAACTGTTTTCAGACAGCGCGAATATGATCCCATGAATAACCAATTAATTTTTAAACAGAACATTCTAATCGTGCGTAAAACCGACAGCTTCGCTTATCAGCTTTATACAGCAACTTCGTCTAACCGGACCGTTTTAAAATTGTTACTCTAGAATAAGTTATATTATTTTGGTATAAAAAAACACCTCATTTTTCCTTAACAGTATGATATGATTATATATGATTAATAATTTCCAAAATATTATATATCTCCTTTCTTTCTGTCCATCCACTCATCAAGTTTTGATAATTTTGCCAAATTCAGAACACTCACACGTAGGTACTGTACATCAAGTCGACAGCTCTCAATGCTACATATCTCGCCTTCGTCCTCCTCGCCTCAATCGGGCGTATTAATTTGTACCGGCAGTCATGTAATGCGCCCCGATCTACTCTCCATGTGGAAGAATATTATATCTATTGCGTTAGATGTTTTTACATTTTTACATTCAACTCTGCGTGGGTTGAAATTATACCGTAGTAACTTTAGCCTCAGATTGCTACGCAATCTTGGACTAAAAAGATAAAAATAGAGTGATAACTGTTACCAAACTAATTTGTATAGATTTACATGTGTATAAGAAAAAAAATATCAAATCAAGATCATATTCTGTTTAGATATAATACTGATTTTTGTAAAATGCTTATACCATTGAAAAATACAAACACTATCATACCTAAGCCCTCGTCCAAATCTAACCACAAGCAGCACTGCGTTTGGGACGCTGCACAATGAATACGTTGGTAGTACCTTAGTAGGATACGAGGTAAAAAAGAGCGAAAACTGGGCGAACGTTGTGATCCAGTAAATACTTTATCGATGTAAAAATATCAAATTGCTAGTAGCATCACTTAGCAAGTTAAGAAATCAGGTATTCGTCGAGATACAGGGGCTAATATCATTTTTTTAGGGTGGTGGGGGTGGTCGGGGCTTTCCCAACCGGCTAAAAACTCTGAAAGATTACAGTCAGTGATGAACAGTAGAACGTCTAACAATTTGCACTATACCTACGAATCATTGTCACGATAATATAAGAATAACAAAATCAGTGATTACTAAATTTACTTGTAGCGCAAAACCAGGACCAACTTTGACCAATAGCGGCTGTCAATCAAAGAATCAATTAACCAATCAAATAATTCAACCGGACATTTTTTAAAGTATTTTGTTGGTTTGAAACCTAAACTCGTCACTAGAGCTTATCCAAACGTCTAGGTCGCCAAGCCAGCCATGGAACTAGGCCCCGATAGGACCTTCGACTTATATATCAAACGGCGTTATTTTGTTATTTTTAAAAAATTCATGGCCAGTAACATGTAACAACACGCGAAAAACAGTTGATAGGCTACCTTGATTAAGCTATACATGTAGTTATGGCTTTTTGTCGCCAAACCCACAACTAAATTTTGTAGCTCAAAGTTGACTTCGGGTCTGAACGAATGATTTGGTTGGCCGATTGATTTTCTTATTAACAGCGGCGACCCTTGAACTATCCCAATAATGAGAGAAACAATCTCGTACGTACAAGAAGTAAAAAGTGCATCTATCAATGCTGTATAACCCTGTCCTGTTTTACAAAATTATAGACCTATCCGAATTCAAAGGTTTTGCAGGCGAAAACTTAAAGTGGATTTCATTTGAAAAATAACCATTCAATTGGGTAGAAAATATTCACGGGAAAAGAAGAATTTGCTTGTTACAAGCATTTTCTTTCCTTTTCACATTTCCGTCTCTATTATGAAATAACAGGGACAAAAAAACAGGAATTGAACAGGAAAGGGTTTCAATCAATGATTTTACATATATATATCTCCCGGGCTGCATTTAATATGAAAGAGATTGTGAATGATGTACGAATGCATAAGGATTGGCACAGTTATACTATGGTGACTAAAAACCAAAATAAACATGTTGAAGAAATGCAATTCTGTGAAACCGTTTCTGTGTGTAGAATGAAAGGGCCCTAAAACAAACAAACAAAAAAAACCACACACACACACACACAAAACATGAAAATGATTATAAATAAATAGAATGAATCAAAAAAGTGCAAAATCATCAAAATGAATATACGACAAAAAATTGCAAACGATGAGAAATAAGAAAAATGAACAACCAAGAAAAAAATAATATTGAAATTCAAAACAGTTGTGGAATTCATCTTCACCGATTCTAAAATTATTTAATATTAAATGAACATTTTCTATGAGGATAAAAGATAATTTACTTCTGTTTATAAACCCAAGTCTATGAGTTCTATTGTGTTGCCAAAATTCTTTCGAATAGTTATCGTAATAATGACGGTCTCTTCAAAGGGTGTCGTAAATTGCTTTCTAACTCTGAATTGACGGACGATGGAATATTAAGAGTTCCCAAAGGTTTCCGTATATCACACGTCTATTCAATAAAACAGATTAGTTGGGTTTCCATGGTACTTAATCCCCGCACATTTGATGCCTTTATATTTGAATGAATGAAATAACTGCTTTCCCGTCTATCAGTTATTCCTTGCTTTCGCATGGTTCTTATATCCAGACATATGAACAGATGGTTTTGCCACAGAAAATTGTATCTAGGATTCGGTTTGTAAATTTAATCTAGCTAAATACATGTAAGAATAATGAAAATGTACAACATGTAATTTCTTGTCATTCGAATTTGATGTTCAACTTAAATCTTAAAAGGGTTGAAATACGTTCTTAAATCTTAAAAGGGTTGAAATACGTTTAAAGACAGAAGCTGAAAGCTCAGAAAGTTAGAAAGAAACTTGTATTGCTCTTATAATCATTTAGTCCATTCGTGTGAAGCGATCTGTATTAACCCATTCCCACAAAATGGCGCTTTTGGACGCCCCTTAAAAGAGCAACTGTAAAACATTGCGTACAATTAAGAAATTGCTTGTTACAAGAAATTTCTTCATTTTCAACAATGTTTTCCAACTAGAAAGCTGAAAAAATCTAGAATTTCATTAACTTTAAATTTTAACAAGTAATTTCAAGCAAGCAATGACTAGTTAATGGTATTTCGACTTTCCTAAAATTTATGATAAGTTACATGGAAAAAAAGAAGTAAAATAGTTGGCAACATACAGCCTTTTTCATGCTAAAGAGGAGGTTTTAGCCTCCAAACCAACGAAAATAATTCATATAAATGTCTACCAATGTTAAAGTTCGTAGTTCACTTTCGGTCTAGATGTATGTTTCTACTGGTCTATCAATTTTTTTGGTTTTCAGCCGCGACCCGTCGATTGGCTAGAGATCGTAATTTGTGACATCGATTCGATTTCCCGTACCCGTAAATGCACGCCTGACTACTCCATTCATGCCGAGATATCCAAAATAGAATAGGCTCAAGTGCAGGTACGTCTAAATATCATCTTAGCTCCAAATGACAGTGGCACTCTTTTTCAATAAGAAACGAAGCATCCTTGAATTTGAACTATCGTCGTTTGGGGATCAAAATGTTGTATATACAGCTTGTATATAACCATAGATACTATACTCTGGTCAGCTACTGACGTTTTGATGTAAATACTTATTCCCATTTCTAGATATCAGTGTTTCAGACGGAGAAACAGGAATCAAAATACTGAAGGAGGACGTTCCCGTCAGAAACCTGGTAATTGGCCTTTTTTTAATTCTCAAGCGTATCAAAACTAATGACTTTATGTCATTATAGAACAGAACAGAACAGAATATTTATTTAACAATCTGACTTGAACACATATGGTTCATCGTCAAAATACAAACATAATAAATCACATGCATGAGTACGTACATATTTTTAACAAATAAATAAGGACTAAATACTGATTACTTGAAACACAATTCAGAAACCGAAACAACTTCTAACCACTTTAACCAAACACTCAAAGAGTAAAAGAGGTTACAAATGTCATGTCAATATTTCCGGATTATTCTTTGTCTCTCAAAAGGTATCAGATAGTCATTGTACATAAATGCTAAGTTTTATTCATTTAAAGGTAGGTATCGATGTTTTTTTCATGTCACAAATTTTGATTATTATTATTCGCTCTCGTAAACTATTCTAATACAAATATTCTGAAAAGCAGTTTTGCTTAAATTAGAGGTCGTTCATCTGAAAAACAAGGGTATTTCCCTTATAGCCTACGTAGACTGTTAATCTATTTTTAAATATAGCCGAGACAGTTCCGAAAAATATTTGGTCATTTACGCGGTGCGTAAAACCGTTGAAATCCCATATTCAGTTTGAATTTGAACAAACAACGTAATCAGTACGTCATCATAACGTCATCAGGAGTTATGTTCGCTAGCCGGTCTTAAATTTTGTAAAGATCAGTCCAAAACTGTCATAAGCGTTTTTACGAATATACACACTTACCATAGTATTGTGCCAACGATTTGATGTGACATAATTTTGCACATTGATTGTTTCGCTTGTCAATTTGCTACCTTCCGTTGACTAAGGGTCATATGCAAATGAAGTCCTACGGTATCGACAAGCGAATTCCGTGATATCTAAAAATCAAAGTGCCGTACGCACTGTAAATGGTCGTCACTGAGAAATTGGACATATCGTTGCATTCCGACTTTAGAATTAGGGTTAAACAACTTTAATTTCTATTACTTTCACAACACGTAGGTTCTATCCTAGTGTATGATATTTCCGTGAATGTTAATTAGAACTAATATTATTTTACACGAACGTAAGACCTTGATGCAACATGGGTACCGACAAAAAAGCAACTTTTTGTGAAAACTTAATTTTTAAAAATTCTCGATTGTTAAATAGTCATGGTAAGATCATCCCTGCAAGCTTTTTTTTATAAAGCCAAAACAGAAAAATTATGGAAATATGATAACTTAAGTTTAAGAGCAAATGCTGGCAGCACGTTCATGAAATTTCAAAACCCTCTCTTTTTCTGGGCAGAAATTAACAAGTTCCTAAACAGCGCTGATTATAAACAAAGGAAAAAACAATTGATACTATTCTTTAGGCGAATTCTTTAGACAGCTTGAAAGCATAATAATCAAATTTGCTCTCCAGAAGAACTTTCAGTACTTTGATTAACTTATGGCTGGAACATAATTGAGTGGCAGTATCATCTTTGTTTACACCTCGATATGATTGAAAGAAAGGGTTGGTTAGACATCACTAGCGGAAAATCCTTGAAGCATTCATCATTAAAGCGTGTGACCGTCCAGTTTTCCTTTACTCCTTTTGATAATTCTTAACTTGTAAAATGAAATGATTTTTTTCTGTTTTCCTGTCAGAATATACGTCCAGTTTGGGCTAAAGGCAGTTTTTGGTAAATTGCAGCGACACAATCTCGAGTTTATGGTTATATAAATTGGTAAACGACCAATTGATAATCTGGAATTCCGATGAACCTTTCCTATATTACCGAAAAGGGTCACTTTAAGCCCATCAGATTACCGCGAAGACAATGTCTGACTCAAATTGAAGTATTAAGCGACCGTTTTAGCATATATTTTGGCGATTGATAATTTTTTCTTACCTAGGTTTCAGAAACATCGATACCTCCCTTTAAGACGGCAAAATATACAATCGTTTACTAATGGTCGGGAGATTTAGGTGTCAGTGTTTCTTTTTGCACAATCTGTCATTTTCGTATAGTCGTTAGGCTTTTAACTACAACTGAAACCGAGGTAATATCGTCGATGAGCGAGCAAA
The DNA here is from genome assembly GCA_946902895.1 of Fragum fragum. NCBI lineage: Eukaryota > Metazoa > Mollusca > Bivalvia > Cardiida > Cardiidae > Fragum > Fragum fragum. Next base: position 36,157,933 of record OX336366.1, on the reverse strand, counting down.
ATGTTGTTTTAATAAAGCTGTATTTAAACATTTGTTCGAGCGACGACGATATACTTTAATCGCTGAATAACGATATAACGTTCAGTTCAATTCATTACACTAGCCGAAAAAGGTTCTTGAAACGATCAATATTTTACTTCCAATAGCTTACTGTTCGATCCCCGGCGGCGGCAAATATTCTTTCCGATAATTGTCTCTCACCAATGGGTGGATAATCGTAAACCTAAGTGAGATAGCAGCTGGAGGCTAGGAAAAGATGTAGTGGTAGTACTGGTGTGAGAAATACCAGGAATCCATTGTTAGGTGCTCCAGCCGCCGCGATATGACTGAAATACTGTTAAAAGCGGCGTTACACCCCATTCAATCAATCAATCAATCCAATAGCTTACTAATATTTGACTCTTTATCACGCTATGCCACATTTGTCAACCAAGAAGAATGATAGAGTATTACAGAACTGTTGTTAAGAAAGGTAAAAGGTCATTCAACTGGAATATTTCTCTTTCCCCCATATTGTTTACTTTGATTTGCTTTACTATTCCTTACTAAACTTGGAATTTCTATTTGCTGATTAGTTTTATAAATAATTGGGGAGTTTTGTGTATTCTTTGGTAAGGGAGATAATCTATTTACTGACTAATTTGAAAAATATTGCGAGTTGCCTAATGATCGACTAATGTTTACCACACACTCACGAAAAAGAATTTTTCTCAAGATGATCTTTCCATTCATGCAGCTGCCTGGTGCGGAAAAAAAAATAAAAATTGATAGATTCGGGTTGTTAAACACTTATTCTCATAGACCATAGTAAGCATGATACAGGATTATTAAATTGCGAATTCTTATCTAAGTGATCGCTGGCCACGCACACTAACCTACGAAAGGAAGCTACATATCGAACTGCAACTGTTAAATTTTTGACACTAACATGCAACTAAAAAGTTCGTCGTTGGTTGGCGACCTAACTTCAGTTTAAATAAAATGTAGTTCGAGGTTTAAGTCGCCAAACCAGAAGGAGTGCTTCACATGAATGTTAGCAAATGTCGATTGCAAAGTCCACTTCCCATCGAAATGAGTGACTTGATTGGTTAATCGATTATTTGATTGGCAGACGCGATCCGTCAATTCAAAAGGACCTACCCAATCATGTATGCGTCCGGTCGATAATGACCTCCGATCGCTACGATGATATATTGGCTACATTGCAGCCTCATCTGATATTTGACAACGTTAATTAAACAGATGGCAGCACCAATAGAGTCAGAATCTACCAATCGCGGCTGTCGATCAGATAATCAGTCGACCATTGAAATATTTCATTTAGACTAGAAATTAGTTTTGAACTCCAACATGGGGCGACATATATGTTATCCTTTTTGTTAGTTTGGCGGCTTAAACGTCGTAACTACAGCGTGTTTAAGCTGTAGTTACGACATTTAGATCGCTAATCAACCATTTAACTTTTTTGTTACATATCATCCATGGTAATCCCGATAGTTTTCGTTGAAATACTTTGCGAATGGTTCATCTGATCTTTGGGTTTAAAAAAAGGTCACAAAATAACGAAAATCGCGATTGATTAAAAGACCGTTTTAGTCTAAGTTAAGTACAGTTATGTCTAAGACACAGTTTTACGCCCCCCGCCTCCCAAAAAGCCACATCTTTTTCTTTTAAAATAATTCCTTACAAGGTAACCGATATTTATAAACTTAACGTTCACGAAACGGCGAACGGAACCACAATCATTAAAAGTATCGATAATAATTAAACGAAAGTCAAATCCATTAGAATGATATTCTTATTCAGTTGGCAAAATGACAAGAAAGCTTTGATAGTCATGTGGTCTAAGTCAGGTTCCGCGGAATTTGTGAAATAGGCAGTCCCTATGCTCGTGACTATATCCGATATGCCAGGATAATTGTTTTCTATCCATTTATATATACCTTAATTTTCTTACCTAACATAAATTCGCCAACGGTGTAGCGTATTATCCAAATATTCCATAATTATGAGACAAATGATATTGTAATAACAATGTCAATGAATAATTAAGAGTACACATTACAGCAGATATTGTTAACCAAATATCCAATTTAAAGCATCGCGTTGTTTGACAAGCTATGAAATATTTAACTTACCCAGTGAATCAAAGCCTTGTTTATTTAAATATAGTCTCCACGAAGGACATTGTCTTGTCTAAAGTTACTACAACATTTGCTACTCTTGTGTACATTTCGCAATATTGAATCTTTTCTAGCACCTATTTTAAGTGTTTCGAAACATTTTACGCGATGCGACAATAGAATTTGAAGTAATATAAATTTTTGCGTGGGAAGGAATACTTTCCGGTTGATTATTGCTTTCTTTAAACAAGCAAGCATGATTATAATTTAAATCCGTAATCCTCTTCCTTACCAGGAACCTAATTTTAAATTTGATTTTTTCACAATAGGGCGTATATCTTAACGATTTGACCCAATCCCACAAAACAAATATTTGGACTAGTCCGAATTGAAAGAAGCTGCAGACGACCATTTCAGGTTAATGGAATTATATTCTTTCTCCTTTTTGGATCGAAAACATTGTGGAAATAAAAAAATGTTTGTAACAAGCAATTTTCTTATTTTTTCACAATGTTTTCAAAAAGTTGGCCTGTGTGGGAAAAGGTTAATGTGTCAAGCTACCATGTGTCATTTTTTTGTATCGAGACATTTATCATTGATAACTTTGATAGTCAAGGTAAAATATTTAACATTTTACCATATAATGATATTGAATTTTACTAAAATCAGGCCTGTGAAGCCAAACAGATTCCCTCAATATTTGTCAAACTTCCAAATTTGTTGTGAACTGAACTCTCAAACTATAGTTGCATTCAATAAAAAGTTTTTTGTCCAATAATGGTAAACAGTTTTGTGACAAAAGCCTTATTTGGGGAGAATAATCAGTCTCCGACGGCTCTTGTTTTCTACTAAGTTAACAGATAATGTCTTCATTTGAAATGTGACATATTTGTTGAAAACTGGGTGATCAATATCAAAGTAGAAAAATATGGTTGATTTCTCACTTAGTGACTGGTATTCCTAGATACATTCTAAGGTACTCTCATTTACTCCTTAAAGCGCGAATTATTCTCACCGAAAAGTGACTTTGTTGGTGGTGGTGTTAATTCTGCTAACGTTCTTTTAATTCTCCTTTGGTCTGTAGGTGACATTTCTATCTTTTTTCGCAATAGAGCATCCTGCTGTATGAAATGAGTCGCTATTTTATTCAATAAATCATTGATGTAGGTGTAGCTTTTTGGTACCTTTTCCTGGTAACAGGTCCAGTTTTTGCTTCTTTTGGAATATGCTCTATGAAGTCTGAAATGAAATATAGAAATCACAAGGTAAACAATAACACTTATTTGAAATAGATAATTGCAAGCATCTATTCCGGATTTGGCTCTCATGAAGCTAGTGGTGTCCACAGGCAGGAGGCAATGGGTTCTGGACACCAGTGTGTGATTAGTTTATGTTAATTTGATTAGATAATATGCTTAACTGCATGTGCTTGATAGTTAAGACAGAAAATAATTAAACAATATGTCCCTGGCTTTATTTCCTTACTTGGTGGAGAAAAACCCTTGCAAACTTTAGACATGTGTTTTGCAATTAAAAGTGTTAGGCTGGGGTGATTTTTCTTTTTTGTCAAAACTTTGACTTCCTTTTTCATTTCCATGACCACTTAAGCAGTTTAATGAAGTTTCATAAGGATTGAGACAAAATTGTGTCCTCCAGATTATAAAAACTAAACCTTGTCATGCTGTATAAATAACCTCAATGAATCGCTGTAAAATCAAATGGTTGAAAGCACTGATAGAACTTGTTGTTCAAAAATCAATATTTCTCTTAGAAATCAATTTCATAAACAACTCTGACAGGAAAAGAACAAACTGGAGGTGAAGACCAAGATCAGACTGCACTTATGTGCAGGCTGATCTTGGTCTACGCCTCCTGCCAAAACCGGAATATTCCGGGTTCAGCACGACAAGGTTTAAATCACCACAATGAAAAATTTGCTTGTTTTTCAATCAAATTTTCATATTATCCAATTGGTTTATCCTCATACACTGACAACATTCTGACAAATTGTGATGGAGATAGAACAAAACAAGATGAGTTTGAGAAAAACAATGCACACGCAACAGGACTAAACATTTGACCTTGGAATGTGACCTTGACCTTATCACATAACATTGACCTTGACATGAGATGCGTATTATGGACAATTTTTTTTTAGACAATTATTTTATTTTATTGACTTAAACTATACAGTTTCTCGTCACAACAAATTACAACAAAAATACAATTTATAATGTCACAAAAGCAAAAAATATATATAACAACTTAACCTGGTATTCAAATGATCTCAGACTTAATATATTCATTGAATAAATTGAATTGGAAGAGAAGCAATTTTAATCTTGATAATGACTGGATTGTTAAATATCCTAACTACTAATACTTTCGGTACTTATTCGTTTTGGATGTTATTAATAGATAAAGATCGTCGTGCAAATGCTTCTTTGATAAATTTTGCAAGTTTAAATAAAGTATCCTTTTATTACTCATAAGCAATAGTGTCATTTTATGTACATTTGGACGCAAATAGAATTTCTTATCAATATAGACTCGCCGTATGTCAGCGTATGCCGAACAAGTGAGAAGGAAGTGAAATTCGTCCTCAATATCATTGTTTTTACATAATTCACATAATCGCTGATTCCTTTCAGTTCTGTGATTGCCATATCTACCTGTCTCAATTCTGAGAAAATGAGATGATAGACGCAATTTGGAAATATAATTAAACCATTTAAAAGGTAATAAGTTCAAATAATTCTCTATTCCGTTTTCTGTTTTTAAATATTTGTAACTAGCTAAAACCGAACTATTATTAATATATGCGTGCATGCTTTGATGAAATTCATCTATAATGGAGATGTATCATCATGCAAAATATGAGTATTGTATCTTGAATAGGCTGGAACTAATTGGCAATGTTAAGTTTTTAACTCACCTGAAAACAACATGCTCAAGGTGAGCTATTGTGATCGGTAATTGTCCGTCTGTCTGTACGTCCGTAAACAATTAATAAAAAATCTTCTCCTCCTAAACCATTAGGCCTAGAGTTTTGATATTTGGTACATATCATCACCTATTGACCCTCTACCAAAATACTTCAAGCAATTATCGTACTCAAAAAAATTAGCCCTTTTCTGTGCGATCCCAGATTTTACAAATGAATAAAGAAGGAGATCTTTGAAAGTCTTCTTCTTCCAATGAATTAGGCCTAGAGCTTTGATATTTGGGACATATGATCAGCAATTGACCCTCTACCAAAATACTTCAAAGAATTACCGTATTCTGAAAATTATCCCTTTTCTGTCAATCCCTAATTTAAGAGAGGAATAAAGAATGATATCTTTGAAAACCTTCTTCTAAAAACCATTAGGCCCAGAGCTTTGATATTTGTAAGGTTTGATGTCTATAATTCAAAGTATTACCATATTCAGGAATTTAGCGCTATATGGTGGGATCATCAATATACTTTGGGTTAAAGGAGAACATCCTTAAACATCTCCAAAATAACTAGACAGAGAGTTTTGCCATTTTGTATCATATCATAAAGCCATGAATCTTCATACTCAGGGGAGCGATTTAGGACCATCATGGTCCTCTTGTTTGGTTAAGTTTTGCAGACAGACAGACAGATCAACAGACAGTAAGACTGAATGACAGACAACGGTAAAACAATATGCCCCCGATCTTGCTGTGTGGGGTTATAAATATTAAGGCTTTTTGAGTGTAGTAGTAATAAAGCCATTATACAATTTTAATTTGATTTTACACTCAGATTTTAAGTTTGGTTAATCCTTGTGACCTTACAAATATTATGACCAAGTTTCAGCAAAATTACATAATAACTGCGGCTTCCAGAAAGTAAATCCTTAAACAAGATGCCTCTTAGGGTTAGCCTAACCCTAACCCTGGGTATACTGTTTGGTATCAAGTAACATTTTTTTACTATTATAGACATTCCACATTTTCGACCGGTAGATATCAGAGATTCAAAGACTTCAACAAAAATCTATTTTAGTTAGATGAAGATATTCATAAAAATTGGATTATTTTGCGACATACCCCTCAGATATGTCTGACACCCCTTCAAAAAAGGGTAAGCTTTCGCAGACTTGAATAGGAGTCGAGATGCCTGCAGATGTAGAAGGCAGTGTTTCTGAAGCTGTCTCTCTTGTTGCAGATGGCTTGATCTGTAAAACTCCCTGAAAAGAAAATCACCATTTCAAAATAATTTTTAGATTCATTATTTCAGTTGTGAGATATATATCTAACCATTCACAATAAAAAGATATCGCACATTTCAATTACATTTTTTTAAGAAAAGATATGTTCCAGCAGAGGGCAATCAAGTTCAGTATTAAACTAATTGTATACTAAAGAAGAACAAAAGATCTAGATTCAGAAAAACACCTTGAAAAATATGACATATACCGACCTGTTCAATTCCCATTTGAGTTTGTTTGGAAGGGTCAATTGGAAGGGCAAGGATGAACTTTTTATATACATGTACATATTATCAAGGGTCAACACTAACAGTATCCTGAGAATCCCTGAAAATTGGAAGAGACCCCAGCAATCTCAGGCTAGGGATTCCGTCAGGATCCCTCAATATTTCTCCAGTACAATAGATGTTAATGTGTCAACTAATGCTCCTGATTTTTTATTTTTGTAGAGAACATTGTGGATAATGAAGAAATTGCTAGTAACAAGCAATTATTTTCATTTTCAACAATATTTTCCGAAGCTTGTTTTTCAAGTTTGGCTTAGAAGGGCAGGATTGCGTTTGAATGATTTAATGTATAGGGATCCCTAATTAAGGAGGAAACTGAAGTAATAGGCAGGGATTCCTGTGGGATCCAATTGAAGCACCATTAGTGTCCACCCGATTATGGGTCATATGTATTCAAATCAACCAGAAAAAAAATTGCAATCTAAACTAATATTTGATCGTGAAAACATAAAAAATAGAGTAGAATTTAAATATAATAGGATATAATTCCATTTAATTCAATCCACTTGGCTCAACGTGATTTGAAACCACATTTCCCCACTTGGGGCCCCATTACAGGGAAACATAACGAAACCGCAATTTTTGATTATCTACTCTACCGCAGATTTGATGTTGAAATATAAAATGTTACTTTGATTTCCTGGAAATACAATTAATCGGTTATCATAGCGAAGGCAGTAAAAATATGTTACATTTACCATTGGTCGATGAGCTCAGCAGCCAGTTCGCTGTGGGTCGCCAATTCAATGAAGATCGGAGAGTTGCCCATCTTTTGAAAACATCTTCCGTTAATCTAATAACATGCTGGGGTACTCGATCAGAAGCCTTCTTTTCTCTAAGAATACAAGTAGAATCTGGTGATAACCCCCGAATATACGGTCCACGCCTCCCGCGCGTCGCCATTTTGCAAAGTGTAAACAGGAGCCACGTGGTTTGAAATCAGCGCGTAATGAGTTTTGCGCTTGCGCATCGTACACGTGAACAAATACTCATTTGCATATTATTTTGTTACAACAGATTATTTGTTTCTCTAAAATGCGTTTTTAACCCGACTGAATTACAATTTAACTTGACCGACCTTATAGTAGATCGTATCAATATTAGAAAACAGGTATAATATCGCGGAGTTTCGTTTTTTTTTTTGGCATAAATGCACACTGCGGCTTTAAGGATTTGTAACAGCAACAACATAACAGCTGAGTCACATTAACTCACTACAATGGTGGAATGAAGTTATATGTAATACAGAAATAATAATACTAACATTGACATTGATTATTAATGAAAATGAAACAGTCGAGATAGACGCTGTAAGTTTTAAGAAAATCATGTGATCGAATGAGGTTGGTATATCAATGTTGTTTTTTTTTTGTTTTTTTGTTGTTTTTTTTTTCAGATAAGGACATCATGAAAATGACGCTCGTCCCACTCAACTTTATTCGAGACCGCTTGTTCAACGTTCCATTATCCCTAACTTATATCGCCCAAAATAGTCCACTACTTCATTGGTTAATCTTGATTAGGATGTGACTGATTGGTTCGAGTTAACAACCAAATGCATTTATAGAACAAAATGCAAATTGATATGAAGGGAGGTAATAACATATCGTTCATTTCGTTCCACTCCATTTAACCATTCACTTGTCAATTTACGATGTAATTAAACCCCAGCACCATACCGTAACTCACCTCTCAGTCGAAAATATATAGTGACCCTATGTTATAGATGCGTCAAAGTTAACGATCTTCCTTGGGACAAAATTTCTAACCTAAAGGCATACTGAAATTTTTGTTAAAATTATTAACAAACCCCTTTATCAATACTTTCAGAATAGGTCACAAGCCTAATATGAACAGCGGTGCTGAACAGACAACGAAAAACTATATATGAATAAACATATTCGATTTCTGTTTAGCAACGCTTTTCAAAGCGGGTTTTTGACTTATCGTGAAAGTATCTATAAAATTCTGTAAACAATTTAATGAAAATTTGAGTATTCCTTTATGTGAGAAGTTCTACCCTGGCTCTCCGAAGTTCTGCCCTTGCGAGAGCCGTAAAGCTCTTATCGTGTGATACCTCCAGGATACGAGGTTTTTACCCCCCCCCCCTTTGTCAGTCTGTACCGTTTGGTTGTGTGTTTTACACGCAATCACTATTCCCGTGAGGATCTTGTGTTAATTAAGCATCATTCAAGCAGTAATAATTCTAACGAACCGAAATTGATAGAGTTAACAGAAAACCAATCCATTTTAAATAAAAAAAAAATTTTTTTCAAATATTTCGCACAAAGTCCAAACTTCAAACATTTTCAAGTTCAATACAAAATACTTGTTCATCACTTATACTGATTGAAATTGTCACTTGGTCATCTAGTTTGGGACGATTTGCTCTTTTTACAATAACTTGTGCCAGTGTTCAAGATAGTTTTTTACAGAATAGAGCCGATGAATCTCGGATAAACTGCGAAACGAATACGATTACCGTACACCTGAAATACCCCTACTACTTCATTGAAATATTTTTATTCATCACGCTAAGGTCACCAATGGAGGTATCGATGGTTATTTTCATTGTTTTTTCATGTCACATATTTTAACCATCTTTATTCCCTCTCATGTATTGTATGAATATAACTTTCAATAAGCCAGGGTATTTCCCTGTTAGCCTACGTTGGCTTTTTATCAATCTTTAGACTACGCCGAGAGAGTTGCATTGAATATTAGAGCATTTACGTGTTGCTTATAACTGTTGGAATTACTACTTAAGTTTAAATTATATCTAACCAACGTCATTATGACGCCATCAGGAGCTACGTTCGCTAGCTTATTTCAATTCTGTAAGGATTCGTCCAAAACTGTTGTAAGAGCTAATAAACATGCGCTTAACGTAGTTATTCCCTAACCATTTGATGTGACATAATTCAGGACGTTGTTTGTGTCCTTGTCACTTTTTATCTTCTGTTGAATTTTGACGTCTTTTCTGCCTATTGGAATTTTTTTCCTAACAAGGCTCCCTCTAAAGGGAGGTATCGATGTTTCTGAACCCCCTGCCAATTGCCGAAAAATACGCTCAAACGGACGCTTAATACTTAGATTTGAGTCAGATATTGTCTTTGCGGTAATATGACTTGCTTAAGGTGGCTTTTTGGGGTTATATATGAAAGGTTCATCGGAATTCCAGGTTATTTTAGCTATCATAAAATTCGGTTGTCATTTGCACATGAGCTAAAGTCAACGGAAGGTAACAAATTTACAAACGAAACAACGATCGTCCTAAATCATGACACACCAAATGGATAGCGTAAAACTACGATAAGTGTCTATATTCGTATTGATGCTTACGGCAGTTTGAGACTGAATTCTACAGAATTGAAAACCGGCTGGCGAACATAATTCCTGACGTAACGATGACGTTGATTTGGAAATTCAAAATAAATGCGGGATTCCAACGATTATACGATTACCCAATTTTCTTTGCAACTGGTTTAATCTAAAAATAGATTAACGGCCATGTAGGGGAAATACCCTGGTTTATTCTGATAAACGAACTCTGATTTTCGCAAAACTACTTTATAGATTTTTTGTTGAAATACTATTTTAGAGGGAATAAGAATAATCAAAATCTGTGACATAAAAAAACATACCTACCTTTAAAGCTGTTTCTTCAGTATTCATACATTAGTCAAGACAACCGGTGTTGGTTTTATTATAAAGTGTAAGTATGGGTTTTAGTATTTTGGTTAAATAGAACATAAAGTTAACCGAGAAAGAAGTATTTGTTTTGTCTTGAAATTCTTTACTCCGTATTTCTCAAGTATAAAGAGACAACGTCTTTTTATTTCAGAAGCAATCTATTGTCGTATCGTTGTCATGGGAACAGTTCAAAATACTGTTTAACTGCCTGCAGCGGACTGTTGCTTAATGGAGTTGTTGTAAAAAAATTGCATTATCTTAACCATTTCCACACACTCCTGTTTTTTTTACGTTCCATAAAAATAAATTTTGAGAAATCATGACGGCAAGGCAACTTCTTCATTATCCACAATATTTTCTGACCCAAAGATGTTTACAGTTCAATCAACTTAAAAAGTTGTCTGCAATTAATATCAGTTTGGACATGTCTTAAATTTTCTCATGTAGTAATAGGTTAATACAATGTCTGATGTAACCATAATAAACTGGTCGTCGCTGTGTTTAATAATTATAATAAAGGAAATGAATATCATTCAAATATTTTATTTAGATCGGAGGTTTATGATGACCTTATTCTTGGCAAGCATTATCATCAGTTTTTCGGTGAAAACGTAGTGATTTTTTCAAACTTTAATAATGGTATTTGGGTCGTCAACCAACGTTTTGCTTCTTACCGTTAGCCTAAGTCCAAGGGTTTAGTCCCTCGCAGGGAAATATCCTTTCCAACGTTTATCTCCCACCAATGGATGGATGATCGTAAGCCTAAATGTGTTAATGAGCTGGAGGATCGTAAGTGATGTAGTGGTAGTAATACTCGCGTGAAAATATCAGGAATCTAAGGTTAGATACCCCAGCCGTCGCGATGTGACAGAAATACTGTTAAAAGTGGCAATAAACATCATTCAACCAAACAAACCGTAAGTTAAACTTATATCGTTTGCTATCTCATTAGATCTAGCAGGAGTCAACGGGCGTGACCAGTGTCCTGTTAATTGGCCATAGAAAAAAAATCGAGCAATCAAATAATTCATTTAGACCGATAGTGAAGGTTGAACTGCAACATTGGCCTCCATTAATGTAAAGCATTTTGTTGGTTTGGCGACTCAAACGTCGTAACTACAGCTTATTCAAGCTGTAGTTACAACATTTAGGTTGCCTACCAACTTTTCTACTGTTCTGTTACATTCTACCGGCCATACATTTTGCAAAATAACGCCGCTTAAAATCGGAGCGGGACTTCCTATCGGAGTTTTTTTGAGGGGAAAGCGTAGTAAGTTGGCGGGGCCAGCTATTGGTGAATTGACTCGGAGGGCCCTGTACACTCTTTAATGCCCTCTTGTCCTTGCAGAGCACAAATGTTTTGAAATAAAAGAACTATTCCATTCCCATACAAAAAACGCCTTTTTACACAAATCAAGAAAATAGCTTAAGAAAACTTCGTGGACAATGACAAATTGCTTGTAACAAGCATTTTCTTCAATGTTCACAATGTTTTCTACCATAAAAGGGGACTTATTATTATTATTATTACTATTCACCAACTTGAAATTGTCGCCTGCAACTTCTTTCAATTTGGACCAGTCTAAAATTCAGTAGTCTGGTAATGGGTTAAATATTTAAGCTAAAGTTCTGATCATTATTTTGCCATTATTTGACGACATTACTTTGCTTTCAGTACTTCTTATAAATAATTTTTTTATTAACCCGTTCCCACACAATGAAATTTAAGACTGGTCCAAAATGAAAGAATTTGCAGACGGTAATTTCAAATTGTTGAAATTTATTAAGTTTTTGTCTCTTTGGGTAAAGAAAACAATGTGGAAAATACAGAAATTGCTTGTAACAATCAATTTCTTTCTTTTCCACATTGTTTCTAGAATAATTTTCTTGGTGGGCGTAAAAGGAGGGATTGTGTGAGAAAGGGTTAAGGAAAGTCATTCATGGAGCTTATATATTTGTACAAGAACTCAATTCAAAAATACGGTTTAGGGTAACAGTTTTAGATTCGATTACCAATCACGCAAAATGTATAGTTTCCTGGCTTCAAATTTCTGGGATTTTTAGCTGCAAAGCGTTAGAGAACTCTTTCAAAAACATGCTATTTAACCTATTCCCACTCAATTCCCCCTTTATAAGCATCTCAAGAAAAAAGATCTTTGGAAAACATTGTGGACAATGAAGAAATTGCTTGTAACAAGCAATTTCTTCATTGTCCACAATATCTTCTATCCAACAAGGGAAAGATTGTCTAAATTCAACCAACTTGAAATTGTCGTCTGCAGCTTCTTTCATTTTGAACCAGACTAAGATAGTGTCATGTCTACATGGATTAACTGTTAGGTTACTTTAACCTCGTTTATTTATCATGATAAGCTTTGAAAAAAAGAATATTTAACAAAACTATGCTTTGCTAGCTTACAGCGCTTTCAGTACTTTGATTACTTTTTTGCAAGATGTTTTCTGCTAAAAGACAGGAATGTAGCAGTAAAAAATTCGCTTTGAAATTTAGATATTACACAGACAGTGTTGCACTGTAGCTTTCTGTTCGGTATTTTACACTTGATAAAACCTAATGTCTATCACATATCTATTCTAAGCAACACATTATTACATTGTAGGCAGATATTATTAACCTATTTCAACAGAATGACGCTTTTTGACAACCCTGACGCAAAACAATTGGGAAACATCGTGTAAAATGAAGAATTTGCTTGTAACAAGCAATTTCTGCATTTCACACTATGTTTTCTACCTAGAAAGTTGAAAAAATCTACAATTTCATTAACTTTGAATTGCCGTCTGCAACTCCTTTCAATTTGATTCAGACTCAAAATTTGTCATCTGGTAATGGGTATATGGTCGTTAATCGGATCATACATTTTATATCTATATATAAATGTAAACATTTCTGTTGGATTGGCGACTTAAACGTCGTAACTATAGCTTATTTAGGCTGTAGTAATTATGATTAGGTGGCTAACCAACGATTTATCCTTTTTACTTTGAACTGGCCTTAAAGTTTGCAAATCGAAATAGGGCTTTCTGTTAGAGTCAGTAGAGAGACCAGCTGAGTCAGTGGGCGGGGCCAGTGATACGTCAATTGAAAACGGTTTCAATTTTTGACAGGCTCAGGGTCATGTCCTTATAATTTAATTGTTAGTTTCGTCTATCAAAAACGAGCGTTCTGATTGGTCGAAATTTTAATTCATACCTCCATGAACAAAATTTTGAGCACGCAGCCATTTTGTATGCTTCCGCATAAAATACTTCCATACAAAAAGGTATCGAAATTTGTACAGCTTTTGTATTTTTCGCTCGATGCTATTAAATTATAAGAAATGAAGAGAAATGTTTCGCTTCGCGAATTCATACAGTGTGATTAGTTTTTTCGGTTCATACCTCCATGAAAACAAAAAACATTCTCTTAAATGTCTTCGGCAAACGTTGAATCACTACACGGCTATCGGTCATGTTTTTGTCATCGACAAACGTTGAATCACTACACGGCTATCGGTCATGTTTTTGTCATCGACAAACGTTGAATCTCTGGACGGCTATCGGTCATGTCCTTATGTCATCGGCAAACGTTGAATCTCTGCACGGCTGTCGTTCATATTGTTATGCTATTTGCAGAACAAGAGTTTCAACTGATTTCAATTATTAAAGATATTTTGAAATAGGACTATATAAGGACCATTTGTGTCGAATTCGATTGAAATTATCCCTGTGGTTTGTGAGTAGATGTCGACTAAGAAATTCCGATCGATTTCCATATATTTTCCCGCCCCACTGTAATTTTGAAAAGTGTCAATGCAATTATGCTTAATGCAAAATAACAAAGATAAGGCTGAAGACCTGCTGAATCCAGAGAAGAGGTTTGTTCAAGTTTTTTTCTCAAATTTCACCTGCATGACATGGCATCATAAGGTTCTAATGGTTCTCAGTTATTTTAACAATCTTAAAGGGGGACTACACGAGGAAAACTTCTGTCTAATTTTGTTGAATATTGCTAAATGCTTTGAAAGGAGAGACTGTAAAAAATCCGTTTTTTGCATATATAGATTACCCATCCCCTGGGACTCTACTTTTTGGAAACCGCAGGTAATGATCTATGAAATTCAAATAAAAAGGTCAACGCGCTTATGCTTCTTGCAAAAGGCCTATTCGGTAGGGAGAAATAATTCGGAAGATTTTGTTTTCGTTGCCATTTGGAAACAGAGCGTCTACCGTAAGTTAATTCTTTTAGCTATTTTGAAAGAAAACGACCTAGGTAACATTTCTGCCAAATTTGATTTAGATTGGCCATGTGGTTTTGGAGAAGATGCCGTCTAAAGTAAAGTGACGACACCGACGCCGGACATAGGGGTATCGCAATAGCTCATTAAGCACGTTGATCACAAGTGAGCCAAAACGAAAAATCAGTTGAACAATTTTTCCTTTATTCTTTCCTGGAAACATTCTTGGAACCCGTTACTTTGTGCTATTTACTTTTTTTTCCTTCGTTTTATTAACTCGTAATGCCGCACGAAGACAACTATTTATCACTAGAGGAAATTCCGATACAATAAGCCGCTTATTTTCGTCATCTTGATCTCTTCAAATCCGATATTGTTTTCTTTGACGAAGCTTTTAGTCAGAAAGACAGGAAAAGTAACTTATTGATGAAAGTAGAAAATGTTTCTCTGTTCCTCTCAAGGAAAACCATTCACTACAATTCTTAAAGACATTAAAGTTAAATGCATTCAAAATGTAACATCTCAATCTATGGATGAATTTATCTTCCTTAAAAAAGGGGCCTAAATTTAACCCTCCATATAAAATCGCTACTTTTGATTCATGAAACTGTTCGTAAATAAGCAAAAGGCCCCTGTTTCAAGTATTTCTCCCTTTTCCTGTTTTTTTTCTACCCGCTAGGATTTATTTTTCAAACTCACTTTGAGAAAATGGACCGATGCTGGCTATTACGTGTTATACCCATACCTAGGCTCTGTAGAAGACGCGGCTCCGACCTTGCCCTTAAAGAATCTCAATACCCAAGCTCCCTTTATATTTTCTTTCGATATTATGATAGTTAACGGATCTCTGGCCCCGCCCACTGACCTTGATGACCACGCTCAATGACTAAGATAGGAAGTTCCAATTCGTTTATAAAAGGGTTTTTTTGCTAAATTTGTGAGCGGTAACATTTTAAAAAAAAGTAAAACGTTAGTTGGCGAACAAAACTTCGTAACTACAGCTCGAAAAACTGTTAAAGTTGCCAAACCAACAAAAATGCTTAAAAATGCTTCACATGAATGTTGCACTTTATTGGAGCTCAGGGTTCGCTTCCGGTCAAAATGAAGGAACTAATTGGTGGATTGATTCCTTAATTGACCGCCCCGATTGGTCCATTTGATTTATGTACTTGCTTTATTTTTAATGTGTTTTGGGATAAGATAAACCAATCCTTTCTTCTCATATCTTGTTTAACTGTAAATATTTCATACGCTTCTAACATCATATCATTCACTTATCTTTTTCTTTCGTGATCATGCTATCGCTACATAGAAGTCCCATAAGAAATTTATCTTCTGCAAATATATCGAAATATGGTCAGAAAATCAAGCCTGTAGGTATTCTAGCTTACTTGGGCACTTCAGAATGAGTTTGATCTGATTCTTCACTATGCGTACTGCTAGGTATGACCACATGAATTAACTGTATTTAAATTGTAAAAAAAAATAACCCATTTCTACCCAATCCCGCTTTTTAAGCATCTCAAGAAAAAAGCCTTCGAAAATATTGTGGACATTGAAGAAAATGCTTACAACAAACAGTTTCTTCAATGTCAACAATGTTTTCTACCCTATCAGGCAAATATTTTCTAAATTCCATCAATTTGAAATGCCATCTGCAACTTCTTCCAATATTTTGGCATGTTGTAATGGGTTAACTCCGGGTTTTCTATAAACTCGTTTAATCATCATGATAACCTTTGACAAAGAAGATAACTTAACAGAACCATGCTTTTCAAACTTACACCCAAATACTCCCGTTCTTTGATTTCATAATGCTTGTAAAACTGGAAACGTTGTTCTGGAATTGGAAATACACAATGCTGTGATTTGCTCAATTCTAGAATTTACCTTTAATAAGTTAATTCACGGCATATTCGTTTTGATTTCAATCTCTTTGAACCATAAATGTCTTAGAATTTCAATTCCTGCCGCATGTCAGTAAAAAAGGCCCATATGAATTAATCCTTTAATTTGGTTCTTATCTACACAGCTTAAAAGCAGCATTGATATTGTCTAATTTCAAAAGACCATGGAATTAATTTCATTTGCCATTTTGTCTTTCTATGAGCTATTGAATTCATTGCTGTTATCTTTTATCATTTTTGCAAATGACTTTATTTAGACCAATAAGACTACAAATAATCATTTACAGTCATTATACGTGATTAAACCGAGTAATGACCTTTTTAACCCTTGTCATGCTGAATTAAAGTCCTACATAAAATTGCTTTAAAATCAAAGGACTGACAGCACTGGAAGGTCTTAATGATGGTCAATATTTCTATTGAGAAAATGATTATTTAAAAAAAAAAACATTCTTGCTTAAAGAGGACAAACAGGTGGTGTAGACAAAGATCAGACTGCACTTAACCCTTTCCTGTACAATCCCCAATTCTTGCGTCCCTGTGTCATTATACTAGAGAAAACGTTGTGAGAAAAGTACCAAGCAATCTTCTTTTCCGACAATATTTTCTGTCCTATTGAGTGTTTCTTTTTAGGTTGTACTTTCTCCCCTTTGAATTCGGGCAAGTCTACAATTTTGAAGAACAGTATGGGATTAACTTGCCTGTTAGCTTATTCGTCTTCAGATGAAACTTCTCGTATCGTATTTTATATTTCCAAACATTGGCATCATATCAACTCCAATAATTTGATGTTAGTACTATGAATGAAAGTGTTTAACGTTTAGCAAAGGGTGAACGCGACAATTTGAACCGCCTGCCTTGCCACAATTGCAACTTTAAGTTCTTTGATAAAACTCGATCAGAAAACGTTTAAAATAGTTAAAACATATTTTATTTGCACGAATTTAATTATAAACATATACACATGAGTATGACACAGATAAATGTAAATCAAGCAAAAGGATTAGAACGAAAGCATAAGCTTATAATGTTCTTCTCCCTAGTTGTGATTCAATAGCGTAACTACCTGACATTTCTACTAGGTTACTAAATGACAACATACATTATATACATATGGTTGTTAGAAGAAAGCGTTTTTGAAAGAAAGAAGTACTTTATAGAAGGGGTGTGTGTGTTGAATGGTGTTCTTCAATGTTTATTATGAGTATTGTCTGTAAGACATACGTTTATTACAGGTATCTTTTTCGAAATATGTATAGGGTTTTTAACAAAGAAGGACTTTTTAGAAACACCTGCTGTCTTTGAAATATCTTTGGACTTCTAGCATTATATTTTCGTTGTCTTTATATGACAAATTTTCTTTTCCATACAACAAAGTATCAATATCAATGTTACCAATATGTGTTAATGAGCTAAGGAGCCTGTTTCTAATAGAATCATAATTTGAACACCCAAGAAGAAAATGCTCACTCGTCTCGATCTCACCACAAGTACAAAGAGGAGACGCTACTATATTTTTACTGAAAAGATGGTGATTGAGAGAGCTACATTTGTTTCTGATTCTGGTATGTATAACCTGAAGCTTCCTTTCTCCTATAAAGTAGAACTTATTAGGGAAGATTTGTTCCTATTTAAGTATCTCAGAATTAAATGTCCTAGGCGTATGCATTAATTGTTTAATTGTTTTCCACCAATCATTAGATGTTAAAAACCAAGACTTTATATTAGAGGCCAAATTGTCAAAGTAATCATCCTTTTATTGACGTATTAGGGTAACAATCTCATATCTCAAACGTTTAAATCGTATCCAATTGCATGGATTATTGGTTTGTTTTGCCTTTCTATATAATCTCTTTCTTTGTCTATTTTTTTTGTTTGATTTCATTGGTTAAGGGGCTCAAAAGGTCTAACATTTATTAGTTTATTCGAATAATGCTGTATTTTGTAATAATGTAGCTGTAAAATTAACATATTTATCAAGATCATCATTAACTAAGCTATGCCAATCAAAGTTGCTAAGCGCTAATCTCAGTCCGTCGTAATCTCCCTCTTCATATTTCCAAATAGTTCTTTTAAATGTCTTTTGTCTAGGTTTGATGAAGATGAGAACAGCAAATACTGGACAATGGTACCTAACCTGACTTTCGAGACAGGGCTCGCCAACACCTGACACTAAAACAGAGTCTTTATTCGTTACAAGTACAAGATCGATTAATGATGAGGAATTTTCTGTAAAATGAGTAGATTCACTGATACACTGTATTAAGCCAAACTGAGTACAGGGAAATTCACTTTATTAAAATGACTAGAATTCAACTGATTCCAATTGAAATCACCCGTAATAATAATATCCGATATATTCGTGTCAATAGCAAGAGAAATGTAATCTTCGATTAAAGCCTTGTATGTCAAGGGTGAATTTGGTGGTCGGTAAAAAAAACTCCATATAGTATATTTCTATCATTACAAAGCTTTATCTGTACCCAGACACATTCTGATGAATTTATTTCAAGTTCACGTCTTCTAATATACGATAAATTACTTTTTATATAAATCATTACTCCGCCATAAGATTCGTTTTCTCGATCTTTCCGTTCCGGGATATATGAGTTTTGAAAGTGCAGATTTCTCGATGGGTATTCTTTTTCAAGCCAGGTTTCAGAAAATGATATAATGTCAAATTGAGAAAGTTCAGTATACAATACATCGACCTTGTGCCTCACACTTTGTACATTATAGCGTATTGTTGGTAAATGATTAGGATAATTAAGGAAGCTATATATTTCGTTGGTATGAAAAGGAAATGAACTTTCATGAGTTAAAGGACCTAGGTTTTGATGCACATCCCCTGACAACATTAAAATAAGTAGGATACAGAATATAAGCACAGGTATGTATTTTAAAACTGACAGTAGTTGAAAATTTAGGACAACTCCTTTTTTTTATTTATGTAAAAAAACTGTTCCATTAAAACTTCTAATTTTGAACCTCTTCACGCTAAATTAAGAAATATATAAGCCCGTTATTGTAATTTTGCAGTACCAGAAAAGTTGAAAGAGTTAAAAGAAGTTTGAACCTGAAGTGTAGCCAGAGTGTTGCAACGAGAAAATCATGTGATTTATATCTTAATCTGGTCATTCTTCCATATAAATCATAATAAGAACTTTTTCACGATCCAACACACAGACCACTAATTCAGGCTCCATATTTTCACTGCAATTTTGAATTAGTTTTAAGCACATAAATATAAATGACATTGATGAACATCACCCCTTTAAGTCAAAGTTAAGTTCAGAAAAATGTGAAAGTATTTCACAAAAAATTAAAGGACAAATAAGTTAGTGTCTTTAAATCAACTGTAGAGTGTAAGAAAAATATGTCAAAAATATGTACAAAAAATATGTAAGATACATCTAATGATTGCCAAAGATCATAGGTTTGTTAGTTGATATAAGTATAAACATACGATCTGAACTTAAATTCAAAATGCACGTGGCTCGATCAGCGATTTTTTTATTCGGGGGGCGATGTTTGTTTTTGAATTTAGTGTCAATTCTCAGCAACTGCTGTATATCAAAACAAATTTTACATTAAGTAATGTGGGAAATAAATAACTCAAAAATACAACCAATTGATATTTTTGACAACTAATACTTCAAAAGTATATATAAATATTTTGTCTAAATCAAGGGAGATAACTGCACCTACATTACGGATGACCGTCAGCCGAAACAAAACGCGGACTAGTCATTTAGGCGATGTTATATGCTATCTTACAAATGACCAATAACAACGAAAAGAACAAAGAATGGCCAGAGAGTTAAAGATGGTTTGTATTTTACCGATTCAAAGCGAGAATAAGCGGGACTATCTTTACAATAATAGCTAAGCGGATCGACATGGGCAGTTAAAAATATACAAAAAATATATATATTGGCATGTTCAACGAGAGATTTAATATAGACCCTCGACATTTCCCGACGAGTGTCAGTGTCGTTTAAAATACGCTACAGGAATAAGCTCCGGGAATAGATAAAAACTGAAACCGAGTAATTATTATTATTATTTTTTTCATAGAAAAGATTGTTTAAATTTAAAGAGATCGGGATGAAATATTGGTTATTTTCTTTGGATTAACAACGCGATTCAACAGATTAAACATTTATAGGGTAGATCGCAACATTTATCAAATGTACTTCACCCCAACGTATTAAATGGGGATCACATGTACCGAGATTGGCTCAAGTCTCGCCTGTAAGGCACAATGTCGATGGTAAATTCCTGGCTATTCACAATGTCAGTATCTCATTTGAAACTAATTCCCTTGGGGATAATACCGCATTTTCTTGCCATTAAACGACGTGATTTAGGTAGAACTGAAAGGCTTGTCCATTGAATGGAGAGTAGAAGATTCTGTGATATCTCCAAGGAAACGTTCATTAATTTTTTACTTCATAAAATCAGATATTTCTGGTCATTAGCTATATATCTACATATATACCCCAAATATTGGGCCATTAGAGACCACATGTAAGCTTTTTACAAGACAAATAATGTCACATTAGTAGACTTTAAACTTAAGCTCTCCGTGTTATTTTTCCTGCTTTAGGGAAACAAACACCGATTTTTGTTATATAGTGCAGATAACGGTGTAAAGTTAATTTTAGGATGTACTTATCAATATAGCTGTTTCATGAAGCACATTCGTCCAGCTATCAGATGATATTAGCAAATTATCATATGAAAGCATCGATGGTTTGCAAACTTAAGATCGTTTACAGCATTATAAAAACTGGAGTATCGACGTTTGAACCGTCAAATCAATACAATGCGAGAACCCATTACCAGACGACAACATGTTAGACCGGTTCGAATTGAAAGCAGTTGCAGACGACAATTCGAAGTTTACAAAATTTTAGATATTTTCTACTTTCTAGGTGGAAAACATAGTTGATAGTGTATCCACAATGTTTACACAATCGTTCTTGGTGAGGGGCGTCTAAAAGAGTCATTATGTGGTAATGGGTTAAAAGAATGTTTTGATTATGCCATATATTTTTATTGAAAAGGCGATTCGTCAGTTTTGAAATTGAAATCTATTCAAACAAACTAGGACCCATCACGGTTCAGTAAGGGTGTGTAAATAAGGGTATATCATAAATGACGTGGTGTTCGTTGTCAAGAGGTAAAGCGTAGGCTTCCCGATCAAGAGGTCCTGAGTTCGATTCCCGGGAGCATCTACTTATCTGGGTTCTGGCGTTGGCCCACCCTTTCGGCGCAAGTACTGGTCTATTATCCGGGAAGCAAAGTCGAGAGTGATTAAAAGATGGAAGAACACGTTTCCCAGTCAATGTGAAATAAATAGGTTGAAACCTAAAAAAATGGCTATTTCAGGTGGAGTAGAATTCTGAATTTAGATATCCAGCTGAAAGCGTCAATTAACGCATTCCCACACAATGACGCACTTTAGAAAAAAAAATTTAGAAAAACATTGTGAAATATGAAGAAACTGCTCGCACAAGCAATTTCTTCGTTTTAAACAATGTTTTCCTCTTCAAAACACATATTATTAAAAATCTCCGAGTACTTTAAATTGTCATCTGCAACATCTTTGAATTTAGACCAGTCTACAATTGTGTGTTGTTGGAATGGGTTAAAGCCTCTCGCCAGTCGGCCCTATTCTATTAATGGACACAATTCATAACCCAAAGATGGTGTTCTACATCCACCGTACTGTGGTAGAATTGACAAACACTGGCTGTCAAGCAAAGAAACGATCGACCAATGAAACGTTCATTAGGCACGAAAGAAAACTTTGAATTCCTAAACTGACCCACATTTATGTGAACTTTTGTTGGTTAGACGGCAGAAACATAGTAACTACAGCTATTGTTACGACGTTTAGGCCAGCGGAGTCAGTCTTTAAAGCCAGCGATCCGCCAATTGACAAATCGCCCAGTAGACGTAGGGGCAGTACTGGTGTGAGAAATGCCAGGAATCCATGATTAGGTTCTCCAGCCGCCGCGATATGACTTAAATACCATTAAAAGTGGCGTTAAACTCCATTCGATCTATCATTCAAACAGTGACAGGAAATTAAAAGGAAAAAGAATTGTATCAAGGATGTAAATTATACTTGACAAGAACAGAAAGTCTAGAACAATTAACGGTTGTTTATAAAGGAAATGTGTGATAATGAGTGCCGATGACGTATTCAGTCTATTTTCATGTACACGAATATTGGTTGATGGGTGCATATGACATGTTCCAATTCAAACCTACGTTGTTCATAGTTAAGTTGTCCGTCCACTCCTTTTTTAAAGTAATTTCTCCGTTTTTATAACAGCAGTACTCTAACATTTTACGGTAGATTTCATTTATGATTCAGAAAGGTTGCTAACTATACGTTCTGGGGATAAAAGAGACATCTTTCATGGAAAAAAGACATATACAATTATAGTATATAATCCTTTCCTGTTAAATCCCTAGTCTTTACTTCCTTGTGATTTTATGATTGAGAAAACATTGTATAGAAAAGAAGAAATTGCGAGTAACACGAAATTTCTTCTTTTTTTCACAATATTTTCTACCCTTATAAATGGGTGTTTTTCAAATTAAATCCGCTTCAAATTTAGTCTTCAAAACCTATATATTTATACAGGTCTAAAATTTGGAGAAACAGCAAAGGGTAAATAAATTGGTAAATGTAATCAATCTAAAAAGTAATAATAGATAAAAAGAGAAATGTTCCATTTTGTCGGAATACCATCCACGATAACAGCAGTACATCCTCTGCCATGTTACGTGTATTTCCGTTTATTTATCGTCGCTACCGTAGCACATGCCCATATGAGCGACGCCCCCAGAAGACGGTTAGTTGTTACGGGGGATAGTGCAAGAATACAGGACGAAACTAATAAGAGCCCCGCCTGGTTCTTTAACGTGCTCGATGGATAGCATCGTCACACGGGGCCTCGGTTTTAACGTCTCATCCGAAAGACGATTAGTTTGTTAGTAGATATGGTCAGCCCAGGGCCCGAACCCGTGATCTTGGGGTTATGTTACAGCAATACAGTACGCCTATAATAGAGTAGGCCGGTACCGCCGTCGACTTTAACAAAGACGGCTTTGTTAAAGTCGACAGTGGTTCCAGTGTAATAATAGAGTGGTTCAATAAAAGCTTCTGCTTGAAAAACTCCGTAAGGAAAGAACAATGTTATCGCCCAGAAACTCTTTTACTGTCATTTTTAGGGGTGTAATTACAGGAAGCACAATTCTGTCGTGAAAACGCGATCATGATAATATTTCTCAGGTAGGGGCGGTGATTTGTTTTGTTAACATTTAGTGCAGGACATTCTCGGTTGTCTAATCTGGGAATATTTTAGTCATTCCACTAATCTCTTCTTATCCGACAGATGTAAAAGATTAAAACGAATTATACTGGTATGCTCCTCCGTGCTCCTATTGCAGTGTTTTGACTAGAGTATGCAGGTGATCACAATAACAACATGAGGTTAAGTAATGTTTAAAGTGCTCCTGTGTGCTCTATTGCAGTGTTTTCACTAGAGTATGCAGGTGATCACAATAACAACATGAAGTTAAGTAATGTTTAAAGTGCTCCTGTGTGCTCTATTGCAGTGTTTTGACTAGAGTATGCAGGTGATCACAATAACAACATGAGGTTATGTAATGTTTAAAGTGCTCCTGTGTGCTCTATTGCAGTGTTTTCACTAGAGTATGCAGGTGATCGCAATAACAACATGAGGTTATTTAATGTTTAAAGTGCTCCTGTGTGCTCCTATTGCAGTGTTTTCACTAGAGTATGCAGGTGATCACAATAACAACATGAGGTTATGTAATGTTTAAAGTGCTCCTGTGTGCTCCTTTTGCAGTGTTTTCACTAGAGTATGCAGGTGATCACAATAACAACATGAGGTTATGTAATGTTTAAAGTGCTCCTGTGTGCTCCTATTGCAGTGTTTTCACTAGAGTATGCAGGTGATCACAATAACAACATGAATTTGTGTAATGTTTAACCCTTGTCAAGTTGTACAAATTACCTTACTGAATTGCTGTAAAATCAAAGGGCTGAAAGCACTGATAGAGCTTGTTGTTCAATAATCATTATTTCTTTTAGCAATCAATTACAAAAACAACTCTGACAGGAAAAGTACAAGCAGGAGGTGTAGACTAAGATCAGACTGCACTTGTGTGCAGGCTGATCTTCGTCTACACCTCCTGCCAAAACCGGAATATTCAGCATGTCAAGAGTTAAAGTGCTCCTGTGCGCTCTTTGAGATGACATGCATGCCTTACATGAGAAAGTTGTGAATGTTGTCTTTTGGAGCACACAGTGAGAATAAAAGGAGAAATTCTGCGTTGTAAAGTGATCAGAAAGTTTGAAAAAAAGGATAGTAAAAAGTGTGCCAGAGAAAGGTGTTAAAAGTGGTATAAAAAGATAGCCTGAAAAGATTAAATAAAGAACTAATGTAAAAGAAAATGAAATTATGTTTTCATGTAAAACTTTTTGGGATGATTAAATTAAAGAAAAAAGAGAAAATTGTGTTGATTCTTTCGATGTAAGTGAAAAGTCCATGACAAACACTGGCTTAGAATTTTATGCTCGCATGTTTATCGGAAAGAGAATGTAGAAAACTCAATATTATAGAAATGAAAATCAGGACAATCACGGACTTCGAATTTGAAAGTAACACTTCCTTGTGAAAAAAGAGGCGTCGGAGGTTTTTCCCGTTTAAGGGACAAGAGCATTTATAGACAGGATTCGCGTGTTATGTAATTATCTAACAGAACTGTAAAAACTGACCGATCGCGGCTGTCAGAGAATCAATCGACCAATGAAATAATGCATTTGAAACAGAAAAGAGCTTGAATTCCAACGTTGGTCGTCATTTTTGTGAAGCATTCTTAAAGGTTTAGTTACTTAAAGGTCGTATTACAGCTTATTCAAGCTGTAGTTACGAAGTTTAGGTTGCCAACCAACTATTATGCTATTTTTGCACATGATACTGGCCATGAATATTGCAAAATAACTCCGTTTAAAAAGAAGTGGAACTCCCTGTCGGAGTCAATAGATGGGTTTATGCATTAAAGAGATTAAATTTTTAGGTTAATATCTCAATGAAAACAGAAAGTATTCTCTTCGTTTCTTAAATGCGGTCATTTTCGCTTCTTCTTTTTCTAAAAGTGGTTAACAAACGTAAATTGAATGAGATAAAAAAAAATGACTGAAATTTGACATAAAACGGTTGGTTTGTGACCTTAACGTCATATCTACAGCTTGAATAAGCTGTAGCTACGACGTTTAAGTCGCCAAACCAACACAAAGATCAACAAAAAAGCTCGGCCAATATCGGAGTTGAAAGCTTGGGTCCGGGCTGAATAAATGCTTTGATTGGTCGGTTGATTCCTTGATTGACAGTCGCGATTGGTTAAATCATTATGAAATAGAACTAATGACTGATATTTAATTTACAGGAAATAGTAATTCATTAAGAGATACAGAGAATATTTTTTTGTTTTCATTGAGGTATGAACCGAAAAAAACTTATCACACTGTATGAATACGCGAAGCGGATTCATACATTGTGTGATTAGGTTTTTCGGTTCATACCTCCACGAAAACAAAAAATACTCTCTTCATTTCTTATAATTTAATAGCATTGAGCGAAAAAAAGCTTTACAAATTTTGATACCTTCTTTGTATGGGACTTTTTTATGCGGAAGCATATAAAATCGCTGCGTGCTCAAAATTTTGTTAATGGAGTTATGAATAAAATTTTTAAACCAATCAGAACCCTCGTTTTTGATGAAGAAACTAAAAATTAAATTATACACAAATAAACAAAATGAAATATATCTACGATTTCATATGTAACGCATAACTGAATAATTATACCGAGACGATCTCTATTGCCTCGTCTATCCCAAATTAACGTCCGGGAAGCTGTCACTAACAGACATTTGGTCCAGACGAGGTATAGTCTTCCTAAGTGGGACTGGCCTTGGAGATGTTAAGTAACTGACAAATCGCGGCTGTCAATCAAAGAAAAAATCAAAATATTCATTTAGTCGGAGGTGGATTTGAACTCCGACATCGCCGCCATTTCTGTGAACCATTTTTGTTAGTTTGACGACTTAAACATCGTAGCTACACCTTACAAACTGTAGTAACGATGTTTAGGTCGCCAACCAGCCATTCTACTTTTTGTTATATGCTGCTGGCAATGAATTTTGAAAAATAACGCCGTTTAAAAATCGAAGTGGATCATCCTGCTGGAGAAAAAGGGCCGGGCTAACGATTTGACAACTGTGAACATTTTGCATGTGTACATTATTACTGCTTCAATATAAACTACCATTATTATCATTTCGACTCATGCTAGTCATACTACACTTTTTTCCTGCCATGAATTAATAAAATGAAAACTGTTGTTTGAATTTTGCAGACTCTATAAAGGACTGACTGTACAAATACCAAATTTTGGCATAATCTTTTTTCTTTTTTTTTTTTTTCTTTCTTTTTTTTATTATTATAATTTACAAATTGCAACGACAAATAATACAAAAGCATCTGTATATCATGTTCATCTGCAAAGCTTTCCGGCGAAAAGGCTGGAAACAACAATATTATAAGATATATTTATCTGTTCCTAAACGAATTAAAATGACGCCAGTGCAGTTACTGCCAGCCGCAGACGTCTGTGTGTGACGAGTCTTTTATACCTGGCTGATTGGGTGAGCACATAGCCACCACTAATCAATAAAAAACACTGCGACATCGCCCGTTACATCGGCTGCAGAGAAATGGTGAAAGGCAGTGGGGAAATTATATGTAATTGATACCTGGCTTTAACTCCTAGCGGGAATAGTGTTTCACGATGATTATATAGATATTTCTTTTCCGTCAATGTCTAGATAATATGGAAACAATGAAGTGTAATAGCAGAAGATTTCTAAAAGTGTTTGAAATCCAAGTTACTTCAAAAATTGGATTACAGTTAAGTTAGAAAAATTAGCCACGCTCCTCTTGAAAAAAAATCACTTTGTGAAAGTATGGCAAAAAGCTTTAGAATTATCGGATTTTGCATGCGATGAAAATAGGCAGGATAAAATATAAAGATGTCAAAGCAAGGTGAGTCTTATTTTCTAATTTCTGTTTTAGAGCAAAGATAGCTTTGTTAAAGGAGAAAGAAAACTCAGTACATTTAAATTTCGTTTCATACTAGCGCTGCAGTTCTATAGCAAAAAAGTTCATAATTTGATCATGTAATTGTTCTGAAATGAGTAATCGAATGATTTTGAGCTACAGTGCTTCAGCTCAAAATCATTTGAAGTTTTCATTTTAAAACATAATTACATGATTTACAATTTAATAGTTTTCGTTTTGAAAAATGTTCATCTATATCTGAAAGACATTGCAAAATGTACAGACTTGAAATAGGAACCATGCAATTATTTTTGATGTGTTTCATTTTGGCTAACAGTTGATGAACTAGTGCATGGCCGATTTAATGAGGACCTTTGATGATTTAAAACTGAACTTGATGTTTAACTTTTTTTCATTTTTAGCGATGAATATATTTTTTACATGAATGTATGAAACGATAAACCTAATCACTCTATATGAACAAGTGAAGCGGATTCATATTTATTGTGATTAGTCTTTGCGTTTAATACCTGTATGAAAACAAAAAAGTATTCTATTCATTTCTTATAATTTAATGACATCTAAAGAAAAAAAGCAAATATTTTCAATTTTTATTTATGAATGTATTTTTGCGTGGAAGCATACAAAATAGCTGCAGAATTGTTCATTGAGGTATGATTATTTTCGGCGAAACAGAACGCTCGTTTTAATAGACTAAGCGAAAAAATAAATAATCATTAAAATTTAAAAGCAAGTTGATTACTCCGCTTAGGCAGCTTTAAATCATTCTCACACTACTTTGCTTCTTTACGCTTTTCACAAAAGCTAAGGAGAATTTGAAGATAAAGAAATTGCTTGTAATAAACAATTCTTCACTATCCACAATAATTTCTTCCCTGAAAGACAAAGATTAAAAAGATTACGGTAACTAAAATTTGTCGCCTGCAATTTCGTTTGATTTTAAACAGTCTATGATATGCATTTAATAGTATCGTTATATGTGCTGTAACGGATAAGTCAATTAACTCGTTACTTACAAAGAATCAACTAAAGCAAAACGTGCATTATGTTCTTTCAAGATATAAAATGTGTTCGTATAACAGGAGTTCATACGTGCCACAAATATATGTATTACTGTTAAACAGTATAAAGAAGGGTCCCAATGGTGTTATTTTTTTTTATTTTTATTTTTTATTTTTTTTTTATTTTTTTTTTATTATTATTATTATTATTGTTGTTGTTAATTTTGCGCTCAAAAGTGTGGGGTTCATCAATCTATCCAACTCTGTAATATTTTTATATAGGAATGAAAGAGCATGAAACACTGTGCGCAGAGTCTATTATGAGTTTCGACAATCATTGCAATTTCTAATGGTCATAGTCCAGAGAAGCTAGGGCGAGGAAGTGCTTCCCGACAATGCTTCCTCGAAGATTGGATCAGTTCTGAAAGTTACACCAGAAAAAGGACCTGTGAAAATTTAAACTAGAATGGCCTCTATATCAACATCTAAAAATCTGACATTTTTTTTTATATTATCAACTTACTAGACGATACCTTTTTAAACTGGTCCAAATTTAAAATAAAAAAAAAGGTCACAGGCGACTCTTTTAGTTGAGGAAATTTTGAAAACTGTACTTTGGCGTAGAAAACATAGACGGATAATGAAGAAATTCCTTGTTACAAACAATTTATTCACTTTCTACAATGTGTTCCAAAGTGATCCAAAGTTGTTGTTGTGTGTGTGGGTTTTTTTTGTTTTTGTTTTTTTTTTTGTTTTTTTTTTTTTTTGTTTTTTTTTTTGTTTTGTTTTTGTTTTTTGTTTTCTTGAGGGGTTTGACATTTATATGACACTTGTGACGTCGTAAAAATGTATGAATTTTCTAACGTCATACAGAAACGTTATTTATGCAGATTTCCTAGATAATGATTTGACTATCCTATCGTTCGTTGTTAACAGGACGAAGTCCACGATCTAAATTGTTTTACGAAAGTGTAGTAAAATGTACTTACACTAAAATTGGTATTGTGGGTATTTGTGGGTGAGGATATGCCGATTTTTTAGAAATAACCATGCAAGATATGCTAACCGTAAAGCACCTTGTTGTACATCTTGTCTAGAATGAAGACGTGCAAAGGAAAGCAAAGAAGAGTTCTTGTGTATTGATCATGCCAAGTAAATTTTTAACCGTCTAAATAGACAATTGAGTCTTATTGTTTTAACAGAAGAAATAATTCTTGAGAAACTCGGGGGGAAAAAGGTTAAAATAAACAAGTTCTAAGGTAGTTTTCAAACAGTCCTAGAATTGAATTTCTGATGTGTACTACTTATGCTTAAAGTTTCGGCAAAATTGGAAACTCGTAAAATAATTAAAATTCTTTTATATTTTAAAGTAGTGAGAAAACACGTGTTTAACCCATTCCCACACAATGACGCTTTTAAACGCCCCTCAATATGAAAGCTTTGGAAAACATTGATGGTAATGAAGAAATTGCTTGTTACAAGCAATTTCTTCATTCTCCACAATGTTTTCTACCCGAAGAGATGAAAATTTTAAAGGTTTAATCAACTTTAAATTTTCATCTGCAACTTCTTTGAATTTGGACTGGTCTAAAATTCTATCGTGTGGGATTAGGTTAACGATCTAAAATACCAACACGTGTTATAACTTTTGAATGGACAATGTGGCAAGTCAAAGTCCTTGTTTTAGTAAGTATACAAAATTTTAAGATTTGGGAATATCTTTAACCCATCTCATGCTAAATAAGACACCTATTTGAAAAACGGTAAAATCAAAGGATCGAAAGTACTGGAATCACTAGATATGGGTAATTATTTCTTTGAAAATTCATTACATACTCCATTCTGGTCTTAAATGAACAAACGTGTGACCTAAACAAAGATCGGACTGCACATTTTTGCAGGTTGATATTTGTCAACACCTCCTGCCCAGGCAGGGATATTCCGGGTTCAGCTTTACAGGGTTTAAGAATGGTAAGGGATAATGGTTTCAGATTTCAATTGTCTCCCTCATTTGAAATTAATTTTTGAGAGATACAGAACTCAAGGTCATTCTTGAATGTTATAGTTATATTTCAATGTTTATTTTTCATAAAAAACCTTCTACATTTGCCTTTATAGTTGTTAGGACTTTCATACTCAACTTTAATATCACTTATGACGATATCTTTCTTTTTTGTTTTAAGGTCAACGACACAGTTAAGGGCAAGATAAGAAATCATTCATATTTCTGGTTAATTGATTTTATGGGGTTAACGTTTCTTTCAACATCACTATAGTCATAACACGTTTACAAGAGCACCTAACCAATGGTTACTTCGTTTCTCATACTATCACTATGCCACCACATCCTATCCGAGCCTCAAGCCTCAAGTGGCTCATCGCATTGGACAAACATTCACCGAATGGTTAGAAACAAATTCATATTTCCTAAAACAGATGTTTGGGATGTTATTGAGTAAGAACGATATTTGTACCATTTTCTTGTTTTAAATTGCTAGAGAACAAAGTCACATCTCTAGGCTTAACCCTTTTCCTATGCATTCCTTGGTTTTTTACGTCCCTGACCAAGAAAATATTGTAGAAAAGAAGAAATTGCTTGTAACAAGCAATTTCCTTTTTTTACAATAATGTTTTCTAAGCTACTGAATGGTTATTTTCAAATTGAACCCACTTTGAATTTTCGTCTGCAAAACCTTTGAATTCTTACAGGTCTAAAATTTTGCAAAACTGGAAAGGGTTAGAGCCTTACTTCTTGTATTTAAAATTATCATTTCTTTTTGTGTGTGCGTACTTTAATTTTCGTTTTCTATGAAAAAAAATCTTCCACGTGGTACCAGGGGTTTTTACTTAACATATTCAAATTTGAATCTTTGGTAAAATTTACAGAAACATCCTTTTCATCGATCGAAACATAAACCAAATTTTCACCGAAACAAACAATTATCCTTCATTTGCCAAACCCATAATTTACATATCTTACAATAACTTCGACAGATCGAAGACCTTTTTGTCAGGAAATGGGCCTAGTAGTCCGTTAATAGTGAGCAGACAGCAATAGTATAACCTTTGTCCTCTTTTATTTAATTATGTTCTTAATATTCTCTCTAAGGAATTCCGGTCCATTCAATGCCCATCTGAGTAATTCACTTACTCAAATCAGGAAGTCCGAAGGGGCCAATACGTTTCATTGTCTTTGTAATGACGACAAAAGAAAACATAGGTACTGACCACAATCATTTATTATATCGGTAGAGAATGAGCAAAACGACGTAACTGCAGCTTCATAATCTTGTCGTTCACATTCTAAGTACTTATCTCCTTCCTGACACCCATTAATAACTATATAATAAGCACATTTTTAAACATTGTCATGCTGAATTATACATCATCTACAGAATTGAATTTCAATCAAAGGTTTGAAAGCACTTGAAGATCAATTGTGGGTTAATATTCATGTTGCAATTTTGTTTCTTTTTTTTTTTTTTTTTTTTTGTAAAAGTAACACTAGCCCGAAAGGGAAAAGCAAGAGGAGTAGACAAACATCAGCCTGCAAATTTTGATACCTTTTTGTAGTGAACTATTTTGTGCGGAAGCATTCAAAATGGCTGCGTACTCAAAATTTTGTACATGGAGGTATGAATTAAATTTTTCGACCAATCAGATCGATCGTTTTTGATAGACGAAACTAACAATTAAATTATTTACAGTTATATAATAAATCTACACATTGATGGTAAATGTAATGTGAATTAAAAAAGTTGAACAGTTAACAACCCTTAAATTAATATTATCTCTACCATACCTGAATTTATAAGCATAACTCATACACGTTAAATACACGAAAATGTAACAAAACTACGTCGGAAGGAAAATTTCACCGAAGCTGTTATTTTCACAAAATTTCCGCGTATTCCGATCATCTGGTCTCATTTTTAAATTCTTTAGATTAACAGATATAGAGTCTACGCATGTATCAATGTTTATACAGCAGATTCACATTAAGAATTAAGATAATCCTCTAACACGGAAACGGTTACATTCTTAACAAGACAGACCAACCAGCGCGGTCTGACCTGAAACGATAGGTTAGATATCCCTCACGTGGTACCTTTTACATCGACGGATCACATATACCTTTTAAATACGTAAGAGCAAAGGTCCCTTTCTTCCAAATAAAAAGTATGGTTTCTCGAAAATCATTTTTAACCAGTCACCACACAATCACGCAGTTTGGCCCTCTCAAAAAATACAGGAATGTCAAGATAATGAGAAAAAGAAAGATTGTATGCAACAAGCACCTTCACTTTCCCCCACAATGTTTTCTACCCTATCTGGTACGATACACTCTGTTGATCTTCCACTCCGTCGTACGACAAATGCAGGGCACATGTTCTACTCGTAATGTGACCACTATACATGTAAGACCACTATAGAGACATCAAGAGTTCAGGGAATGCTTAAAACAAATGCTAAGGTCTAGCGTAACTTTTGTATCTTTACAAACAATCTCACCCTATAACTAAGAACTCATTTTCTCTTCTTCTTCTTCTTTTTCTTTTTTTTTTTTTTTTTTTTAATTATTACTATTTCAATAACTAGATTAACCTCATAAAATTTGTTAATTCTCATTTTATTTCATAATTGTTTAAAGAAATGTCATCGTCCCCCCCATTCTATTTTCCTACAAGAAATCATTTCTTACAATCCGTAAAGGGGTTATTTAACCCATTACCAGACGACCAAATTTGTAAAACAGTCCAAAGTCAAAAAAAGTTGCAACGACAACTGAAGAAATTTTTAAAAAAATCTTTGTCTGTTTGGATAGAAAACATTGTGTTTTAAAGTTTAGTTTATACTAATTCATTGAATTTCTAATGCGACGAAAGCTTTAAGCTTAAAGAGACGTTCTTGACCCTGATGTTGTCACGCCCCTGAAAGATAATTGCAGTGGCTTAAAACTTACCCAATTTTACTGCTGATAGACTGGTTCTGGCTATTAAGTGTCTTGCCCACGAACGTCCCGGATGACGGCAGGGCTCGATTCTGTAATCTTCAGATCTTTACCACTCGGCCATTTAGGCCGTCAAAATTACAATATATATGGCCAATAACGTGTAACAAAAAGGAAAATCGTTATTTGGCGTCCTAAACGTCGTAACTACAGCTTAAATAGAGTGTAGTTACAACGTTCAATTCGCCAAACTAAAAAACAGTTCATATAAATGTCGACCACAGTCATAACACAAAATTCTCTTACGGTCTAAATGAATGCTTTTATTGGTCGATTTATTCTTTGAATGGAAGCCGCGATTAATCAATTCATTAAAAACTATTGAGGACATCAATTAAAAATATTTATTACGTACCATTTTATCCAAATAAAAAATAGTATCAATTAGTAAAAGTCATTTAGCTTCAATACATGGTTAATAAAACTTGATAATGTGACATGTTGATAACATTGTAATAATCCACCCTGTCAATAACTTTTGTTAATTGGTTTGTATATTAAAGCGGCTCTTGCGCAGATTATGGAAGAAAGTTTTCTGTTCTAAATTTTTAAATCTCTATGATGCACCAAGATAATTGAAAATGGGAAATTAAGCTGATTTTGTAATTAAAATGACTGTTCATAACTTTAAAAAAGAAAGGAAACAAGCAAAAATATTTTGCGTTACGAGACGCCAAAATAGCCAACGAAGTAAAATCCGAATGGAACCGAAACACGTTATCTGTCGATTGCACCAAGAATCACCTTAACCCTTTCCTGTTTTTCCAAATTTTAGACTGGTCAAAATTGAAAGAGATTGCAGAAAACAGTGAAAATTGGATGCAATTCGAAAAGAGACCATCCTATGTGATAGAAAATATTGTGGGAAAAGGAGAAATTGCTTGTGACAAGCAATTTCTCCTTTTTCCACAATATTTTCTCAAGTATAAAATCACACGTAAAATCCCGGGTTTAAACAGGAAAGGGTTAATTGTGGTTTTCATGACGTTACAATTACGTCAGTAAGTCAGTCGTTATCGGCATCATCTGGAGACCAGACCTCATCCAATGCATTACGATGTTTTGACGTAGGTCTGAGAGAATATACTGCAATTCATTGAATTTATAGTGAAATTAGTTGATTTTACTCGACGAAAGAACAATTATCACGAGCATGACATTAATAATAATCTTAAAAACTGATAATTTTGTTATATCAAATTTTCATGAAATTCTGTACAAGAGCCGCTTTAAGAAAAATAAAAAAGTAAAACAAGGCCCTATTTATTGTTCCACCAAACTGAATCGCATATTCAGAGCTTAAGGTTTTACATCAGAATCAAAAAGGTCTGTCTTTGCTAAATTGAGAATGGTAACTAAAATGGTTGGAATGTTGCTCCTCGTGTTTGCTACCTTTTTAGTTCCTCTTGTCCGAGGATGGAAGATCATTTGAGTCATGGCTTTACACTTGCAACCATTTTACATGTGCTTAAAGACATTAAGCACTCTGGACAGCTTGTCAGGGAATTCAGAATATTTGCTAATCGTCTAAAGAAGTTTTGGTTCAGTAGTTACAGAGGACTAAGTATAGACACAGGCTGGACTGTGCGGATACATAGACAGATCGTAGTCTTGGTGCACGCGTGTAACTGTTCGAATGATCATTTTCATGTTTATTTATTGTCGATGTTAA
Source organism: Fragum fragum (assembly GCA_946902895.1). Taxonomy (NCBI): domain Eukaryota; kingdom Metazoa; phylum Mollusca; class Bivalvia; order Cardiida; family Cardiidae; genus Fragum; species Fragum fragum. Next base: position 36,122,596 of record OX336366.1, on the reverse strand, counting down.
AGATGGAAGGATTTTTAAAGATAGATAATTCTGACATCCAGAGTTGTTTCACACCCTATATTCTTTCTATCAAACGTTTCAATCACTTCACTTTTTTTTTCTTGTGTGCTGATTTTTTTTTAATCTATAACATACTGCCGAATAGAAAATTGGCGGATCGCACTAATGTGCAGGCTGATCTTGGTCTACACCTCCTGACGAATTCGGAATATTCCGGGTTCAGCATGACAAGGGTTAATGTTTAGTTTTTATAAACAATGCTACTACAAAACGGACAGGACAGACCGTGAAAATGTCACATCGTGCGTTATCCAATATACACATTTAGCAAGCTTTATTGTGTCTTTGACAAAATGATCCAAAATAGAAAGACGGGAACGGTCTAATCCCCCGGCTAAGATTTCTCCTGATCAATGTAGTCATTCTGTTTCCGGAAGAAAAGCCCGCTGCTTTCAGAAAATTCGCTCAGAGTTTCAACAGCGGCGCTAATTGATTTCATGGTAGGTTCAAAGAAATTGTTTCCAATGACAACGGTCAACTAATTGTGATACATATTTCTCGGAGTATATATCGCGGTATAATTGAAATTGTTGTTGAACACCGAAGCTAGAATTACCAATTACGGACAAAATTTCTTTTGATATCGCGAATCTATATATGTCCACTACACTCGTTGGAACCTTTTCATCAATTAAAAGTCCTCGTTTTACCTGTGATTCAAGTAGTTATATTGATCATTTTAACCGTCTTCTACTAAAAGGCGAAGTCCAGAAATATATCTTCATTTGTAATTAATGGTTTGGTCATAGGTCAGAGAACCTCAGCAATGGTGTCCTGAACATGGCGTCGTTTAACAATCAATCGTCCAACAAAATCATTCAAACCGGAAGTGAACTTTGAACTCCAAAATTGGCCCACATTAATATGAACCATTTTATGTTTTGTTTGTTTGACGACTTAATTGTCGAGCTCGCCAACAAACAATTTTATTTCATTTTTTGTTACATGTTACAGGCCATAAGTTTGCAAATACACCGTTTTATTATCTAAGCGGAATTCCTGTCATAGCTCAGTGTGCTAAGCCAGTGATCCGTCGATTGTATCTGAAACTTATAGACAGAATAGTTAGATTCCTTATGAAACAGTCAGAAGGGGTACCACATTTTTCACTGCTAATACTATTTCTGGACCCTTACTCTGAAGGAATAAGAAAGAAAAAAAAATGAGAGCATTTGTGCTCAATCTTTGTCTCTTCAATGTTAAATCTGAAAATATTTAATCGTAATTTGGATTAAATGATTATAATGGGGTTTTACGTCGCCCTTTGAAATATTTCAGTAAAATTGTGACGGCCGAAGAACCTAACAATGGATCCCTGGTATGTCTCACATCAGTACTTCAACAACACCCTTTCCAAGTCTCAAGCCGCTCATCTCGTTTAGGTTTACGATTTTCTATATCCATTGGTTGAAGACAAAGGTCGGAAAGGATACTTGCCGTGGCTGGGAATCGAACGCAGGACCCATAGCAATTCGGAATGGAAGTTTTTAATTGTAAGGCTGGTGATGACGTCCCTTTTTACACACAATAATTCATTCTTCAATAAAATGCACTGTCTCGGCCGGCACTCTTTCCGACATTTCATGAAAACTTATGACGCATGATAAGTAGTACGTTTAAATACAGCAAGCTGATGGTGACTCAGATCGAATGTTGTAGCTTCTGGAAACGACAGGAAGCCATGGTTATGTGCACAAGTTTCTGCGATTGAAGAGAAATATTGTTGAAAATGGCGTTAAACCCCATAAAATAAACCAATATGCATGAAAATGTTATTCGATAATTTAAAGAACGACGAAGTGTGACTTGAAATTCGAAAACATAACTATGAATTCCAAAGAGGGAACTGTGATATGTGAAAGAAATTTAAAGTGTGAAGTCTGTTTAACAACTCTGAACTAGTTTAGATCATGAAGTTCCCATTAGACCGGTCCTGCCGTCGACTTTGACAGGCTTGAAAGCAATAGTCGACAGTGTTACCAGTCTAGAACTCCCATGAACTCCGAAGACGGAACTATTGGTTATGAACTTCTAATTTCGAAGTATGACCTTTGAATAATGAAGTCCTAAAGATGAATTTTGAGTATGCACTTCACTTTTGCAGTTTGAATCGTGAATAGTGAAGTCGACAGAGTTTTTTGTCGTTCTTCTTTCCGGTAAAAGGTTTGGCCTTTCTTATAATTCATGTCAGAGATGAAGTGAATCTTTTTTGTTTTCATGGAGGTATTAACCGAAAAAACTAAACACACTGTATGAATACGCGAATCGGATTCATACACAACTGAGATTAGGTTTTTCGGTTCATACCTCCATGAAAACTACAGAAAAAGTTCTCTTCGTTTCTTACAATTTAATAGCATCGAGCGAAAATAATAACAAACTTTACAAATTTTGATACTATTTTGTATGGGACTAATTTGTGCAGAAGCATAAAAAATAGCTGCGTTTTCAAAATTTCCATGAAAACAAAAAATATTCACTTCATCTCTAATAATATAAAAGCATCAAGCGAAAAAAGTAAAATCTTTTCAAATTATGATACACTTTTGTATAGGACTATTTTGTGCGGAAGCATACAAACGCGCTGCGTGCTCAAAAGTTTGTTCATTGAATTATGAAAAAAAATTTCGGCCAATCGGAACGACTGTTTTAGATAGACGAAACTTAAAATTTAATAACTTAAACACAATTCTTGTGTTCTTAGTAGGTTATAAAGCTTTCTAAGTTTTTAAGAGGGCTACTATTAAATCGGAAACAGTTCCGAATGTGCTACATTAAACAGCAATGCAGATGATTATTTAGTTCCCTTTTATACCTAAAGTGCTTTGAATCCATTTGCAATAAAGATTAGACATGTGTATCATTTTCAGTTAACTTAAGTCTTTTTAATTTTGTACTGGTCCAAATTGAAAGGAATTGCAGACGACAATCTAAAGTTTATGGATTTAAAATTTCCAACTTTCTGAGAAGAAAACATCGTGTATAATGAAGAAATTGCTTTGGACAAGCATTTTCCCCCATTTAACACAATTTGTTTCCAATTGTTTTTCTTGGGAGGCATCCAAGAGCGTCATTGTGTGGTAATGGGTTGAAGCAAAGCTTAAATCGTTCATTTTCCACGCGGTAGGATGCATTACTTTAAGGATTAACATAAAGATTTGCCAAGCGAGAGAGGAACAAAATGATTGAATTTTAGAAATCTTTGTAAACATTATGGGTCATGAAGAAATTGCATGTAAAAAAGGAAATTACGTTACATGCAATTTCTTCATGACCCATAATGTTTACAAAGATTTCTAAAATTCAATCATTTAAAAATTGTTGTCTGCAATTTCTTTGAATTTTGGACTAGTCTAAAACTTTGTCGGCTGGTAAGGGGTTAAAAGACACGAAGAAGTTATTATACATAATAACATCATGCATATAGCGCCCCTATTTCACGATCCTAACGAAAGCCAGTAAGTAAACGAAACACTTATAAAAAGCGATAAAACTATTTCCATTAGGTATATTGATATCATGTTGATATAACTACCGTGTACAAAGGACCAGACCTTTCTTCACCGAGAATAAGAATGACACGAGAACCCCATATAGTACCATGCTTTCAACTCTAACGGTACATTTTAATTATAGTAAACGTCTTTTGTCAAGGCAACCTGATAAATCTGAAATGTCGATAATGTTATATAGTCCTTAAAGAATGTTTGTAATGAAGGTCTTGGCACATTCAATATCGTCATATTTCTCATAGGTTTCGTCGATTGAATGTGGTTTAACGCCCTTTTTTAACAGTATTTCAGTCATATCGTGGCGACTGGACACCTAACCATGTATTCTTGATATTTCTCACACCAGTACTGCCACTTTATCCTTTCCAAGCCTCCAGCTTCTCATCCCACTTAAGTTTACGATTATCCACCCATTGGTGTAAGACAAATGTCGGAAAGGATATTCGCCGGGACGGAGAGTCGAACCCGGGACCCCTTGACTAGGAGTCTTACGCGCTACGATAGCTCTATGACCGCGGTCGCCGAGCATTTAAGAACCCAATAGATGATCCGTCTTGTGACCAAATAATAGGCGCTAGAGTATCAAATGACCTCCTGGGCGATAAACGACATATCGTCGCTGCTATTCTAAAACCGCGTAACTACAACTGGATTCAAGCTGTAGTTTCGCGGTTTGAGAATGACAACAACGATATTCTTTCACTTATATTAACTTGTCACATTGACAAAAGTAAAACATATCAAGTTTATTGACATCTTAAAAATTGAGAAGTTGCTGAGTTCATGCGTTTATGGACGGTTTTCATCGAAGGGCTAGCAGAAATGTCGTGAATGCAACTTTAATCAAATTATGCACACGACACTTTGCTCGCCCAGCGACGATTTTGTTGTAAGCAGCTTTAGCATTTTAGACTCAACAGATCATTAACGCTTCGAGCAGTAATATCATGTGACAGCCCTATACCGAAACACGACGAGTTTGTTTAATTATTCATAGACAAAAACCAAGAAACACCCACAGCATGAATCAGCGATTGTTTAACCCTTTCCTGTTTTTCCAAATTTAAGACTGGTCCAAATTGAAAGAGGATGAAGACGACAATGAAAACCGGATGCCATTTGAAATGTTACCATCCTATATTGAAGAAAATCATGTGGCAGAAAGGATAAATTGCTTGTTACAAGCAATTTCTTCTTTTTCCACAATGTTTTCTCAAGTTTAAAATCACAGGAACGTAAAATCCCGTGTTTGAACAGTAAAGGGTTAACCAGCGACTCAGATTATTGAAATTATCTAACTTGAGTTCCTGCATTCGTCCTCATTTAGGTGAAACATATTTTGTTGGATTTATCGACATAAACGTAGTAACTGTAGCAGCAAAATTTCTATTTCTTTTTTATTAAAATCATTATTTTGGGTGAATACTGACAACACTGTTCACTGCACTGCCGACCTAAAAATCCACCAATCAAATCGTACATTAAGAGTAAGAGTTAAGTTTGAATTTTGACATTGGTCGCCATTTATGTGAAATAGTTTTGTTGGTTCGGCGTCTTAAACTGCGTAACTAAAGCTTATTTAAGCTGCAGTTACAATGTCTAGGTCGCCAACCAACCATTCTATTTTTAGCTAGCAAAGCATAAGCTTTGATAACTTAAATTAACAGACGAAATTTTTAGGTCTTCTCAGAGTTCAACGAGTGCAGACTGCCACTTGAACTAAATCCATACGCCATAAAGATAGTTCTTAGGTGTTTCAGGAATATCGCAAACTCTGCCTGAACACATCTTGTTCAAAATGACTCTGATCAGAGTCCACAAAATAGTTGCAGACAAGAATAATTAGTTGGTAGAATTTTAAAGATATTGTCCCTCTTGGTAGAAAACAATGTGGAAAATGAAGAAATTGCTTGTAACAAGCAATTTCTTCATTTTACGCATTGTTTTCCAGAATATTTTCTTAAGGGGCATCCTGTGAGATTGGGCTAACTCCTGTGTTACTTTAATCTCGTTTATTTATCATGATAACCCTTGACAAAGAAGATTACTTTACAAACTACGCTGTGCTGGCGTACAGTGCTTTCAGTACTTTGATTGTTACATCCTACTGGCCATAAATTTTGCAAAATAGAGTCGTTTAAAATTGAAGGGTTACTTCCTGCTTCCCGTAGAAAATAATGGGCAGGGCCAATTGAGTATGTTGGTTCGACCAACAATTGTTGGTCAATTACAAAATTCTTTCGAAGCCGTACTAAAAAGCAAAATCAAAATTAGGCAAGCTTTTTGCACTAGGTAACTTCCCATCTCCACCAATTTCCTCATTTCCCCGATATCTGTTAAATCGATACCAAGAAGCTGGGCAGCATAAGTTGATGTTTCTGCTCTCAGACACTATAATATATTATATTGTCCTTTATTCATTGTAAAAGACGGTAACAGGTTGTAAAGTAGCGTATAATCTTAGTTTTCATACGCTGTTGCGCTCGTTTGAGATTTCACAGGATTTAGAGAAGAAGTGCGTGATAGAATAACTTTGTCTTCTTCCTGTTCTAGCCATAAATAGGCTTCTAATTGGTTATACATGTATTAACTATTTCACACTCTCAAGACAAAACCAAAAAAATGTTTTGCAGTACTATATAATTCAGTAAATCTTGCACTAGGCGACCACTGAAGGGACGACCAAAAAGTGGTCGCTTAAAAGCATGGTATTTTAATACATTTTATAGTGAAAGGTATGATGGGTTGTTTCTATTGCATAAAGAAACTATTACATTCTCACTGAGATGATTCTAATGAGATCCAACGACATAGGAATTTGTTACGATTCTTTTTAAGAAAAATCCTTTCACGTCTTAAAGTTTGGGTTTTTTTTTAAATTGGAATTTCAATTATGGTCGCTTATTAAAAGTGGTCGCTTAACAGACGTGGTCGCTTGAGCAAGATCGACTGTACTGATGTTTATCGCACGGTATTTCCTTCGCAGATAATATATGAGCCTATGCTAGACATTTCCAACAATTACGCATGTGCGTGACTCGCACACATTGAGCACCCTGGACAGCCATTCGGGCCAATTAGAATATTCGCTGATTGTTTGAAGAAGATTTGGGTCAGTATCTTTCTACAGAGCGCAGAGTGAAGACTCTGATCAGACTGTGCAAATGCACAGGCTGATCTGAATCTTTACTTGGCGCACATGTGTAATTGTTGGAAGTGTCACGCATGGGCTCATATATGATTCGTGCTCCAGTCTGCCTACGTGACAAATCTTTTTTTTTTTTTTTTTTTTTTTTTTGTAGAATAAACGATCATTCTTATTCACAAAAGTGAAAGGAAACACAAACGCACAGACACTAAAAAAAAAACAATATCTTAAAATTGACAAACCAACAACATTTATACATTAAACTATTCTTTAATTAATGGAGTTTTTAAAATCTGTATTTTGGGAAATAAAACACAGTGGATAATGAAGTAATTACTTGTGAAAAGCGGTTTTTAAAATAAATTAACCCATTCCAACACAAGAAAATTTTAGACTGGTCCAAATTGAAAGAGGCTGCAGACGACAATTTCAAATTGATGGAATTTTATTTTTTTTCGTCTTTTGGGATAGAAAACATTGTGGATAATGAAGAAATTGCTTGTTACAAGCAATTTCTTCATTTTCCACAATGTTTTCCAAAGTTTTTTTCTTGTGGGGCGTAAAAAGGAGGGCCTGAGTTGGAATGGGTTAAACCGTCGTCCCAGCGTACCATAGTCAAAGATCATGCAGCTATGAATGATCGGACAGTCATCTCCATGGTTTGTCTTAATCTATCTGTCAATCTGTGTCTGTCTGTCTGTCGCTATCTTTAGCTGCCTTTGTTACTCTATCTCTAAGAGTAGACCTAGTAGAACATGTTTATTGTTATACAATTTTGGAACACATAATACGAACATAGAAAATACCATTCGACTTTAGGTATGCCCAAGGGATAGAAGAAATAACCGCGTGTCTAGCCAAATCGAACAGCATCAAGTGAAATTGACTGATTCAATTTGATGTAATTTTCCCGGTCGCATGTCTACAGACAAGCCACCACAGATATAGAACAAACGTACTAGCACAGATTTTCAAGAAAAGAAATATTTTGGTTGAAGATCGAGGCAACATCATGCGGCCCTCGTCAAATGATCTTGATATCAATAAATTGAGTTTTTTGAATGGAAAAAATGACTTTTGAAAGATTTTCGTAAAACATCATCGTAATATATGTTATATTTCTTTACAATATCTTTCGGGTAATTGAAGTTTTAATGAACGTTTTTATTTTTTTTAGTAAAAAAAGGAAGAAAACGAATTGATATCTCGCGAGATACACAACCAATCAAAGTCGGTCTTTATTTATTTGAGCTACTGATAACTTAACAAGAGGGCCGTTGGCCCTGGGGCGCTCACCTGAGATAAAGGCTCTTTTTCTTTCAACAGTCTAATTTCATGTTAAGGTAAGGATTATGAAACAAGTGGGCCACAATTACATATAAAGACTATGAAGTTGAGGATCCAAAAGTCTAAATTATAAATTCCAAGGCCTTAGTGCTGATTTGAAAGAAGGAAAAAACTTTTTCCATGGGTTATAATTTCAGAAATAAGAAAGAAGTCTGTGAACTGATGCTTCATGCCTATACCCCCCACCCGGGTCTGCCCCTGGAAACCCTAGGATCATGATTTTAGCTATTTTGTAAGAGATCAATATACTGATGCTTCATGCAAAATATCAAGGCTCTACGCCTTCTGGGTCAGGAGGAGAAGATTCTTAAAGATTATTTTGAAATTTCACTTTTGGTGCCATGGCAACCAGAGTTTTTAACGGATTTCAATTCTTTCAGCTAATTTTAAGGGTGACCACCTAAGCAACATTTCTGCCAAATTTGGTTCAAATTGGCCCTGTGAATTGGGAGGAGATGTCATTTAAAAAATCATTCTTTATTTCTATATAACCCCCCCCCCCCCGGGGCTTAGCCCCTGGGGATCCGAGGATCATGATTTTAGCTATTTTGAAAGAGGCCAATATACTAATGCTTCATGCAAAATATCAAGGCTCTACGCCTTCTGGGTCAGAAGGAGAAGATTTTTAAAGATTATTTTGAAATTTCACTTTTGTTGCCATGGCAACCAGAGTTTTTAACGGATTTCAATTCTTTGAGCTATTTTTAAAGGGGACCACCTAAGGAACATTTCTGCCAAATTTGGTTCAAATCGGCCCAGTGGTTTGAGAGGAGATGTCATTTAAAAAATCGTTCCTTATTTCTATATAAACCCCACCCCCCTGGGGCTCCGCCCCTGGGGCTCCGAGGATCATGATTTTAGCTATTTTGGAAGAGGTCAATATACTGATGCTTCATGCAAAATATCAAGGCTCTACGCCTTCTGGGTCAGGAGAAGAAGATTTTTAAAGATTATTTTAAAATTTCACTTTTGTTGCCATGGCAACCAGAGCTTTTAACAGATTTCAATTCTTTTAGCTATTTTTGAAGGGGACCACCTAAGGAACATTTCTGCCAAATTTGGTTCAGATTGGCCCAGTGGTTTAGGAGGAGATGTCGTTTAAAGAAATTGTTGACGGACGACGCACGACGCACGACTCACGACGCACGACGGACGACGGACGGACGCCGGACAAAAGGCGATCACAATAGCTCACTTGAGCACTACGTGCTCAGGTGAGCTAAAAATGGATGCCGCGTTAGACGTATTTCCGTTTATTTATCGTCGCTACCGTAGCACATGCCCATATGAGCGACGCCCCCAGAAGACGAGTAGTAGTTACGGGAGATAGTGCAAGGATACAGGACGAAACTGCTGAGAGCGCCGCCTGGTTCTTTAACGTGCTCGATGTATAGCACCGTCACACGGGGCCTCGGTTTAACGTCTCATCCGAAAGACAATTAGTTGTGTTAGTTAATATGGTCAGCCCAGGTCTCGAACCCGTGATCTTGAGGTTTAAAGTCAAGTGCTCTACCAATTGAGCTAATCGGGCTGACCGCGTTAGATATGTAGCCTAATTGGATGATATCTCGTAAGAAAGACTTACTATCTCGTGCGCACGACATAAAGACGATTTAGATTGGCTGTGTATCCCGTTACCGTGAGATACCAATTCGTTTTCTTTCTTCTTTTTTTATAAAAAAGAAAAAGAATAACGTGTTCTTTAAATCGATTATTTTTTACTAAAGAATATAAAACGGAAATGATTTAGAAGATTTTTTTTTAGAGATAGGTCTAAATAAAATTAAAAAAAAACTCACACCTCTATGTCTTTCGAGATTTTTTCTTAATAATTTTTAACAAGATATGTCTAAATTTAAAAAAAAAACAATTGATGACATATGGAAGAACATCTTTTGAAAAACATAGAACATTTTTATTCAATTTTCTGTCCCCTTTTCATCCAAAAATAAGAGTGCTGTTTTTAGTGTTAATTTGGAAGCTTGTCAATAATGAAAAAGCTTCATTGTCTTGAAAAAATATGCTTAAGGGAAATAGTAAATAAAAGGCAGACAGAAGAATGTATAGAAGCCGAAATAATTCCAATACTCATAAAATCGGTATACAAAATTACTATCCACTCCAATTGTGAACGATGCCGTATCGATAGAGATAAAACGAAAATAAAAGCACAGCCCGCCATGCCGTGAAAATGTAATTATGGACTGATATATGGCCACACCAGGCGACGGTGGTATAACCAGATCGGGCGAAATATTGAAAAATGACTGCTGGTCAATGAAATATCCGGTCATCGAGGAAATACACGGTGTCCAGTAAATCAAATTTGACCGCTGTTGTACATGATTACACGTTTTTTATTCTACTAACATGATTACCAATTTTCTACCACATTTAATCTTACACGACATATGGGCATTAGATAGAGACTTACAGCTTACTTTTCACATTCCATGGATAGTTCTTCCCGGAAATAAAAATAGTTGTACCCTACACGTAGTCCGAAATGATATGACAAACAAATTGCAAAAGAGTAAGGGGTGTTAATTCCGTAAAATGTCTTAAATACATTTGTACTCGGTGCATGGCGTTTCCACTTTACATGTGCGCAAAGTAAAGAAACAGATTGGACTGTGCCTCCGCAAAGTCGAATAATAGTCTTCACTATGTGCTCTATAGGTAGATGTAGACCAAAGGATTCTTTAGGCAATCAGCGGTTATTCTAAATGACGTGAGTGGCTTTTCAGGCTGCTCTGTGTGAGCACTTCTCCCACGCGAGAAATAGTTCGAAATATAACGCAAATGCTAATTTAACCCTTTCCTGTTTTACGAAATCTTAGACTTGTTCATTTCGGATGAGGTCGCAGACCGCAATTTCAAGTGAGCTTTATTCGAAAACTTACCATCCTATATGGTAGGATATATTGCGGAAAACGGAGAAATTGCCTGTAACATGCACTTTCTTCTTTTCCCTAAAATGTTTTGTTAATTATAAAATCATAGGACCGCAAAAATTAGGGATTGTACAGGAAAGGTTTAAGCGTGATCAAGAGTGACGAGCGCTATAGCAAAGAACGTCATAAAATAGGGGCTTATCATATCATTTCAAATAATTCACCCTCTAAAAACCTAATATTTCCAACATTTCCTCTCTGTTCTTTTAGATTTTATTGGTTGATATTGTTCTAAAAGGTTCTTTGGTAAAAAAAAGACTACCAAAATTTTCGAAAGCGAGACAATTCGAGTTCAACCTTATTGAATTATCTCTTGACAAACAAATTATACAAATTAATGTCGTTTAATAATTCAGTCGGACTGAAGAGTTAGAGATCAATTGGTGTGGAAAGCGATCCGAAATTCTGATATATATTGTTTTAAACAAAACAACATTGGACAATACTCTTTGGACTCGTCCATCCCTCTTCATACGAATATGATATCAAATTACTTAACCCAGTAGTGGTAGTACTGGTGTGAGAAATACCAGGAATTCATGGTTAGGTGCTCCAGCCGCCTCGAGTAAAAGTCACATCGATACTTGATTATATTTGAGATGTACGGAAACTTTAAAATTGACGTCTGCCAACCTCTTAAAGGTCTAGTTTAATCCTTCTTTATTTGACCCCCCCCCCCACCAAATTAGATATACAATTAACCACCCACTGAGAATTTAACGACCTTATCTAATAAGGAAGCTATACACAGTATACAAGGGATTAAATCTGCTGCATTACCATGGATAGGTGTGGCATATATTTGCACTTTCTTTGTGGCTAATTTGTCCCTTGAAATAAATTTCAAATTTTATTTGGTTATAATTGTTAATGAATAATAAATCCTGATTTTTAAGACTTTTTCAAAGTGCAGGAGACAGATAAATACAAAATACTAAGCTATTATTATCATAACAGAATACGAATAGCAACATGAATGACTTGGATAGACAACATTGAGAAAAGAGGAGAAAACATTGGTTTTTCTGATTTCCCCTTTTGTCTCAATATTTCAATACTTTTTCTCTTTTATTAAATCAAACTTTTTGGTTTATAAAACTCCTATAATATTCAGGAAATACCTCACTATTCTTGGCCAGGAGATAAATCAAAATGGAAAAAAGTATTTTCACCAGAATTCTTACTCAACCACTATGTTTGAATAAAACTGTTTAATAGCTTAAATTACAAAAAAAAAAAAAAGAATGCACGTAAAATTTATTTCAATTACATTCAACCCAGCAATTTGCAATTTGTAATTGATTTGAGATTTTTAGAGCATAAAAAATGATATATAAAATTTAAGAAGATAACTTTACTTTGTTTTCAATCAAATTCTCATCAGCACAAATCTGAGGTGCAGCTATTGCATAATATTGTCAAATTTTGACCATGGTCATCAATGGAATATACAAGATGATTACCCTCCTGGTGTGATTTACAGTTAAGGCAATTAGCCTAGCAGTAGGGGTCCAACATACACAACATTCCTTAAACTAGGTCTTTAAAGTGAACATATAATTTATCATTTGTTCATTTGCATATAAACAGTGAAATTTAATTTCGACTCTGCAGAGGTTATAATTGCAAAAGAAATGAATTATGAAGTCTTCATGTATCACTATATAGACATCTTTCAGTTGAAGAAAATACCTTTGATTTGTTACCATTAGACGGAACGGTGGCCACGCGCGCTGAGCTGCTATAGGAAGCTCGACACAGATATTAAACTGAGTTAGTTCGCAAAATCTATGGCCGTTAATACGAAACAACAAATTCAATAGTTTTTTGGCGACCTAAACGCCTTAACAACAACTTGATTTAGCTGTGATTACAAGTTACCAGAACATCAAAATACTTTACATAAATGTCGACCAATATTGGCGATCTAAGTTCACTTCCAGTCTACAAGTATGAATTGTTGGGTCTACCGATTTTGGATTAACAGCCGCAACCAGTTAATCGAAAGGTAATCACTTTTTAGCTAGCAAAGCGTCAGCTTTGATAGCTTAAGTTAACAGACAAAATTTTTAGGCCGTCTCAAAGTTCAACGAGTGCAAACTGCCACTGGAGGCTTAACCACCAAATCTTTGAAATGCCTACGCCATAAAAAATAGTTCTTTTATATTTCAGGAATATTGCAAACTCTATTCAAATTGTAGAGAACTCTGTCAAAAGCATGCTATTTAACCCATTCCCACCTGATTCCACTTTTTAAGCATCTAAAGAAAAAAGCTTTGGAAAACATTGTGGACAATGAAGAAATTGCTTGTAACAAGCAATTTCTTCAATGTCCTCAATGTTTTCTACCCAACAAGGGAAAGATTTTCTAAATTCAACCATGCTTTGCTAGCTTACAGTACTTTCAGTACTTTGATTAAATCTATGTTGTGCACTCGAAAACTAATTATGAATTCAGTCTGACCTAGATTTTCGAAGTAACAGGAATATTCTTGAATGATTGGCAAAATAATATCCTCGAGAGAAACACAGACTAGACTCTGACTGTAAACATGGGAAACGATAATCACGAATTAAAGCCATTTAACTGATATACTTCCTTGGATGACATATGGGTCCCTTCCAATATTTACTTAAATAGAAATTTCAAATAAAGTTCAATGATCTCCATAAAACTTTCCAAATCGTAGTTTCAGGCTCGTGTCATTTGTCTATTGCTAGATGATTTAATTCTATAAGAAAAATAAATTATTCTGTATCACGATTGGCTGTGTAATTCGCGCCACCTTGCTTTGCGACTCCGCCTTGTCAATAAAGATCGTTTGATTGATTAAGTAGGGTTTAACGCCACCTACATCCGTATTATATTTATATCTCGGCGGTTGGTACAGCTTATCGTGACTTCCTGTCAGTTCGTACGTTAGTAAAATCACAACATTCAATACGAGCATCAGCTCATTGGCTCATAGGTTAGAGACAAATGACGCGAGTCGCTAAGAATTTTGTCAAATGTCCGAGAGAATGTTCTAGCCGGAGTTCGAAATCATGACCAAACGATTGAGAACCAAGTTCTAAATCGACTAGGAATGTCGGGCCTGTCGGAAAAGAGGAATACAGATTTATAACACTCTGGACAAGGAAGTGAGCGTAGGTCTCTGATAAAGAGTGCATGAATGCTAGCAAGAAAACCCCGACTGGACAGAGATTTTTCTAAACACAAAATATGCATTTTTTGGGGGCCCACATTAACGTTGATGTCAGGGGCGCCGTGTGTGAATAAGCAACATGTAGCCTTAAAATAACAAGTGACAGTGTGAAGTTAGAATATCCTCTTAAATATGCGTTTTGAAAACAAATAGTAAATGTTAAAATTGGTTATTGTAGCGATATATTTAAGGCCACTGTGCATGCATTTAAGGACAGTGGATATAAATATTATTAGAATCTGTACTTGACCATTTAACGTATGCGCAAATTAGAGACTTAGACCAGTCTGGGCAGTCTGGAAATGGCCTTCACCATGCGCAGTTTCATTGGACAATCAGCGGGTTTTCTGAAGGGAGTGTCTGTCGTGGCTGCTCATTGTCTGCACTTCACGCATATGTGAAATGTTTGTTAGATCCACAAAGGGGCTTATTATAAAGATGGAAAACCTGGGTTCCTGTGTGCTTGCCTTACATGTAAAGGGTTTCGGGAAGATTGCAACTTGTTGCGAAACATGAGCTAGATTACGTAGGATAAAATCTTATTAACTCCGAACCGTTTTGTCAACAGAATAATTATGCCCTGTAGCAAAATGATAATAGCTAAGCGAGAATTTGGTTCTTGTTATTTTTGCTATTAGTACATGTAGGTCACATTCGTTATCCCTGATAACCCTCTGATATGGAGTGGACTACCCTTTGAGTGAAGAAAATTTTGTCATTCGTCGGCTAATCGATCAGGTTAGCAAATAGGTTGGATTTTCTAAAACATTGCATGATGGAGGCATGCATAGACATCAATTAGAATCAATTACGTACCAGTAGTAATAGAATATGGTCTTCTGAGCCAGAATCCTATTGAATCATCTTGATGCCGTTTTATTTATGTCATAGTTTTATTCGGGTAAATAATGAACATAACACGGTAACCATTAGACATTATAGAATCATGAACATGAATGCAAAAACCATGTAATTGACACCATCACCTGGAATAATACAAAAAGAGATACTCTGTTATTTCCATTTTAGTCCCTTATTATTCCCATTGTGGTCCAGCTTAGTGTTTCCGTTGAGGCAAATGCCTGTTCAAACCACTTGTCATAGTGTCATTCATGTTCCACCGCATTCATATGACAATAAATAATTTGGCATTCTCATTTAAAAAGTTGTCTCTCACCAATGGGTGGATGTTCGTAAAGCTAAGTGAGGGAGTAGCTAGAGGCTCAGAAAGGATGTAATGGTAATATTTGTAAGAGACATACCAGCAATTCATGGTTAGGTGCTCCGACTGCCACGATATTACTGAAATACTGTTAAAAGTGGCGTTAAACCACATTCAAACAAATAAATTACACAGTTGCGTTTATAAAAGCTTAGGTAGAATCAGGACTCATCAGTGAATAGCACAACCGCAAATTATGAACTGGCAGCTAACCATGGATTGCTGGTATGTCTCATACAAGTACTTGAAACGATGCCTTATCATCTGTTCGGATGTGAGTATTGCCGGCCTGATAGCATTCATTTCCTACGTCAGAAATGGGTCTCTTAAATTATATAAAAAAGTTTCGTTTTCAAACTTAGATTTCTGTTAAAAAGGGACTTTGAATCGTCAAGATCGAGACTGAATCAATAAAAGCTGTCCCTGGCTTGTAGTTGTAGCCCCGATTGTGCAAAAGATTTATGTCGGTGAGATGGCGATTATTTTTGCACGATTCAACACTTTGTGACATATTATAAATCCTGACGGTGCGACGTTGGGTGTCACTAGATTTAAATCAAAGCACTGAAAATACTGTAAGCTAGCAAAGCATGGGCCTTTCCCTTGTTGGGTAGAAAACATTGTGGACATTGAAGAAATTGCTTGTAATAAGAATTTCTTCATTGTCCACAATGTTTTCCAAAGCTTTTTTCTTGAGATGCGAAATTGAGAGGTTATGAGTTAAATAGCATGCTTTAAATAGGGTTCTCTACAACTTGAATAGAGTTTGAAACATTCCTGAAATATATAAGAACTATTTTGATTTTATTTAGACATTTCATGGATTTGATGGTTAAGCCTCCAACGGCAGTTTGCATTCGTTGAACTTTGGGACGACCTCAAAATTCTGTCTGTTAAGTAAAGTTATCAAAGCTGACGCTTTGCTAGCTAAAAAATCGGCCGCAATGATTCGATTTTAGAACCTTAAACAATTTGAAACATTTGCAAGTTTGTCAAATCAAACCCGATTATTTTTTTATTCAAATTTACACAACAAAATATTTGCAACTTTGACGTGAAGGTAGAATTAAATATTACGAAATTCTTTTAGTGTCTATGCGCTCATTTGCAAGATGTGGAGAGTGTGTATTATTCACATAAATAGAAGGACAAGACGGCATGCAAGATATTTAATGCAGCACCTGTTATAATTTTAATAATTTTCTAATAAGATTTTTATGTATAACACGTAATTCTACCAAATTTGGAATAATATATACTTACAAATACCTACTTCATTGATTTTTCCATAATCATAATTTGAATCTTTTGCTTTTGTTTCTTGTACAGTTTGTAGCCAAATTGAATTATTAGAGAAATGACTGAAGAATAGATTATAAAGCACTCACCTAAACCACTTATAAACCGTTTTAAAAAATCGAACATCTATTTACAAGGTATACAAAGAGTCACCAAATGCTACTCAATGCATTAGAAGAGCCATCTACACCTCATGGTTCTTTGTGAGATGCTTGAAAGAAAAAATCAATATCGATGTCATTTCTATGATTTTATCCATTTTCAGTTGGGCAAAAACAATCTAGTTGAAATGGCTTACATTGCCAGAAAGCCATTTGACCACTCCATACTTCCTATGAAACTTTAGCGCAGGTCTGGGCATTTTTTCTTGTAGTCAAAAACTTGTAAACATCCCAAACCACCCTCTGTGTTCCACAAGGGGCGGTTTTAGGTCCTCTCTTTTTTCTTCTCTATGTGAATGACATAGCAACTATAGTTGCAGACAATTCAAGGTTACCTCTTCAAAGTAGGCACAGTAAAGATGTGACTGAATTAAGTGTATGGCTCATAGACACTAAACTCTCTTTACATCATAGGAAAACAAAAGCAATTATTTTTGGTTCTAATCACAGATTAAAGTCGAATCCCTCTTAACCCATTCCAATACAAAGACGCCTTTCGACTTCCCTCAAGAGAAACAATTGGAAACAATGAGTAAATTGAAGAGATTGCTTGTAACAAGCAATTTCTTAATTTTACACGATGTTTTCTAACAAAAATGTTGAAAAAATCTGAAATTTCATAAACTTTAAATTATCGTCTGCAACTCCTTTCAATTAGGACAAGTCCAAATTTTTGCCATCTGGTAATTGATTGTTTGTTTGTTCTTTTTCTTTTTTTTTTTTTTTTTTTTTTTTTTGTTGTTTGTTTGTTTTTTGTTGGTTTTTTTGTTGTTGTTTTCAATAGCTCATCTTGTCAGTTTTATATTGAGTTTAGTACTTCAACAAAGAATTTGAGCAGTCCCTATCAGGCAAAGAACTTGCAAATTCCGTCTCGAACAAAGCGAATGTTCGTCTCAAATTTCTGTATATAAAACGTAAATTTCTAACCAAACAGACAAAACGGCTAACAGCTATTTTATTGAATCAAATCCGCTATGACTCCGCATGTTAATTTTGGTGTAACGTTCTCAGTTAAGCCATCAAAACAAAACTTCAAATTACACGAAATAAAATGGTTCGTTTTAGTCTTAATCTTGAACATACAACATTTGTTGGTTTTGAACATTTCAAGGAACTAAATTTGCTCCCTGTAAATGAACGTGTTTATCTGATCGCTCTTTGTAAATCTATTGTAAAAAACGTGACTTAATGACTATTTAAGGGTTTACGTTTCACGCCCTTTCTTTGCGCAGTATTGAATTTCTTGAAAAAAAATGTGTGAAGCTTAGGACAAAACAGTAACACTTGTAATTAGGGGCAAATAATATGTTACGACTACTCCTTAGAACTATGTAACAACGACACCTAAAAAATACAAACAATTCTCGTAATTCTTGACAAATCAGCTTCTTTACTTTCAAAATCTGTTTATTAAGTCTTAGAAAACAAAGTATATTCTTATTTATTACAAATAATATCAATAATATTTGCTGACAACGAATAGGAACATCAATGTAGGATTTCTTCTTTACTTTAACATTTTTGTTTTTCTTGTAATAGAGTAAACCTTACAATCGAGATGGCCCATGCTTAGCAACGAACTTTGTAAAACGAAACCTTATATACTTTCATCCGTTTTACTTCATCAATTGAATTAGTCTATTTTATGCTTAGAATTGTTGTTTCATCAGTCAATTTTCGCTTTCAATCTCAAAGACAGTATGCTGGCATTTCATCTCGCTTGAGCTCCAAGCACTCAATCTCACCTTTTGAGAACTAGCAGCGGTTGGTGCCAGTCGTGTGTCATTTTCTATGCATTTTCTCTAGTGACTACATTTTGTTCATTGTATCGAAACTGACTTTGAATGATTGTATCTGTTATATCTAGGACAAATACAGTATAAAGTCATAATTCTATGTAGAATGATAGGGTAATCTTTTGAGCACTCTAAAACCTTAATTCTGGGGCTAAACGTTCTTGTAACCTAGTCAAAATATCAGTTGTGATCGATTTCAATATTTAATAAATTGGGGGAGGGGGTAAAACTAGGCCACGGGGTTAGATCTTAGAAGAGCATTGAGTACACTCTACAGCGGAACATTTTATGCTCAATGTGTACAGTTGAATATTAGGTCAGCTAGGTAAACCAGTTTACTAGGTCGATTCACGTTGCCATCAACCATTTATTTGTATCACCAGACGCTGGTAC
The DNA here is from genome assembly GCA_946902895.1 of Fragum fragum. Lineage (NCBI taxonomy): Eukaryota > Metazoa > Mollusca > Bivalvia > Cardiida > Cardiidae > Fragum > Fragum fragum. Next base: position 36,103,498 of record OX336366.1, on the reverse strand, counting down.
AGATTTTATACATTTTAATATCAGCAATTGTTTAAACAGTTACAAATCTCACCACCATAGTTTTGTATTCCCATTACACTACAATCATCGATCATATGCCGATTACAGGAATAAGACGATAAAACGACATTAGCTTAATCGATTTTCGACATAAGTCACATTTAACAGCATGGATTTTGTACGAATGTTGTTGACTTTTAGCTCATCGAAGCGCTCATCGGAGCGGAAAGTGTTCAAGGTGATTTTTTGTGATCTGGTTGTGTCCGTCGTCGTCCATTCGTCTGCGACGTGCGTAAATATCGAGAGAACACTAAAGAGATGAAATGTTTAACTCAAATGTCTTGAAATTTTGACAGAGATTCGTTAAATATCAGAAAATATCCCAGAAAAGTTAATCATAGGGTTATGTTGAATAAAACTCATGTGATTATTTCAAATCCTAAAAATACCTGCGTGCACCTCAAAATACTAAAAGTCACATTTTTTGTTCACAAGTCCTGATATTTTGTCAAAATGATTGCACTACATGCTTTCGGATAAGTAAAATGTTCAAATACATTGCATGAACTCTAGAGGCTTCTTTTTCGTCCGAATTTTTTGCAGGCCTGACATTGGGCAACATGGGTTCAAAGATTATTTCACAAGGTCAAACCATAGAAATATGTGGTTTTGATTGGTCGCAAGGCCAATTAGTGTAACTAGATCTCGAGTTTTGTCTCGTTCCAATTACCCAAAACCGATTTTAGCCCATCTGGACGCATATAGTATAGCCGAATCTGTAAACAACTATTTCAATTATTGCTACAATCGGAATTTCTTTGGAGATCCAGTCAAAGTTTCATCTTTATTGTGTTCGATAAAGAGTTGAACAGACGATGTTGAAGGATAAACAGCAAAATATCTTTACATTTTACAAGTTAAGAAATAACCAAAGTGAGTAAAGGAAAAATAGGCCGGTCACATGATTTTATCAGGCTACAAGGAACCAATCAATCTTATTCTCTCCTCGACAAGTCACGCTACCGGTTAACCAATTTGCCGAAATGAATCAGTGATGTGAAGAAGCAAGTAGTGAGTTCTCTCAACCTATTACATATAAAAAATTGGACTATCTTTACCTGTATCGTGTGACCGCTTGGTGCACTGGTAAAAGCGCAAGCTTACAACGCGAGAGGACCTAGTTCGAATCCGTCTACCATATTTTTTTCCCCACAATAATTTCTTTTACTGGTTACTATTGAAATATCGCATCATCTGTTTTTGTTTTGTTTTGTTTGTTGTTTGTTTAGTACATTACAATCATTTGTTTTTAACTTAATTTTGAAGCCAAAATGGAACTATCTGTCATTTTCAGTGACGACAAATTACAGTGCTTACGGCACTTTGATTACTATAGAGATCCCTTTTTCCTCTCAAAAGTCTATCGAGTTTGTCAGATAGGACAAATTCGATACTTTGTCAGGAGATTATGTCAAGTATTTGAAAATACAATGAAACAAATTACAGGCTGCATTGTGGTAAAAATACCATAACTCCGTGATGACATAGACAAAAGTTTTATCATTCGGTCACTTTGAGTAAAACAGAAACGCTGAAGATGCTAATGTCCTTGGATTGCAATAAAGTTGGGCTCGGACTCGTTCATCGCCATCTAAGTATATATATGAAATTAAGAGGTACAGACTTGTAGATAAATCAAAAGACTTTTCACGGGGTGTACCTATGCGTTTTGAATAGCCGTTGCTTCGGGGCTCAATGCCGACTCAATAATTTCGAACATTCGTTATCAATATGATGTAGTTTTGGGAGTTTATAGGTACATTTGAAACTTTCGACTCAGAAAGTGTCGTTAGGAAAAAATGCATTAAGAGTTAAGGGCTTCTCAATATACATTACTTTTTCCGGTCAGAGTATTAACGAAAAGGAGGTTGCAGTTTCATGTTTCGGAAACAAGAAGAATAATTGTACGTTCAGATAAACTTTTCAATGATAATATAAAATGCAATAAAAATATGCATTGCTCAATATGTGAACTTTCATTCAAATAATCACTCTAATAATTAAAAGGAAAATCAATCCTTGTCGTAAAGCTCAGGTGAAACAAATGCTAACTAGAAATTGTTTATAACAAAAACCTGTGTCTCCCTCTACGTATAAAGATGGAGTAACATTACGGCCTGTTTGAAACCGGTGACGATTTAGACTGACTGACTGACTGACTGAATGAGATTTAACGCCGCTTTTAACAGTATTTCAGTCATATCGTGGCGGCTGGATCACCTAACAATGGATATCTGGAACTATGAAGAATACCGACTGAAAAAAACTAATTGCAAATTCGAAAGGGAAAATCGAGTTCCATACTAAAAGCTGCTATACAAGATCTGTCTTAGTAAATAATCATAAAGATGCGGGAAATAATGACCATGAAGATAATGATGCTAGTTTTATAATGAGAAAAAATGGCTACAAGGGAGGGTTCAAGAAAGATATGACAAACTTGAAAAGGAAGAAAACATGTAGCTGTGTTAAGTTTTTGAATCGGCGTTTCAACGCCCCATACACAAAATAAAGTATTTGTTAAAATTCTCTAATCTTTTATTTGCCATAGGAAAAATTCTACGGTCAGGGAATAATTCGTTATAGAATAATATAGGTATTTCACAAAATCTGAAAATTGTAGATAAAGTAGATTGTTGAACTGCTTAAGTTAAATTTATAGTTTACCAGTATACTAATGATTACTTACTAGTAGTAAAGCATGGAATTCACAAGAATAAGCGGTTAAATATTCATTTATTTTACATTTAATCGTCATAACCTATACAGTAAAATTAAAAAGCTGTATTTTGAATCTATAGACCTTAAGCAAGTGTTTTAAACAATGTGGAACCGTGAGCTTACGGCATAACTTACACAATTCAACATAGACTGAAATGTCTTATCAACAGTATGTATTATGATATCTAAATTCGATTTTTTCCTTGAAGGCTGAAACATTTCGTCCTTTTCTTTTTCCTATTTTTAGGCTGAAACATTTCGTCCTTGTCTTTTTCCTATTTTGAATCACTAGTATTTCTTTCAAATAGAAAAAAACCAAGCTAAGACAGCAAAAGACCGCCAAAAGGTTTGTTCGATATCTATTGTCTATTGAAATTTGTTGTATATTTTAAGAAGAAAAAGTTGTTTCAAATACTTCAGTGTATGTTTCTTTAATACATGTATTTTCTAAAATTTAAAAAGAATCAACACATCATTGTATACTAGTTAACCCTTGTCATGCTGAACCCGGAATATTCCGGTTTTGGCAGGAGGTATAGACCAAGATCAGCCTGCACATAAGTGCAGTCTGATCTTGGTCTACACCTACTGCTTAAAATTTTCCTGCCAGAGTTGTCAATGAAGCTGATTTCCAAAAGAAATGTTGATGTTTGAACACCAACTTCTCTCAGTGCTTTCAGCCCTTTGATTTTACAGCAATTCAGTAAGGTAATTTATACAGCATGGCAAGGGTTAAGAACTAGATGTACCCCACTTTCAGTTGACACTGGGGAAAGTTGTTTTTCATATTTTTCTAATGGTTTTCTTTGTTGTTGTTGATGATGATGATTACAAGATAGACATGGCTCTTTGCCTTAATTGCCTCCATTTGTCTAAAGTTATATCATAGAAAATTCACTTGTCCGTAAACGAAATGAAACATGAAATGCCCTGCAAAAATGGTAATATCAAACCCAAAACAAAACCAGAAATACCGTTTGCTTGCTGTCTAAATAAAAGCTGGGGTTGTCAATTTTATCCGAATCCAAAATGGGTGCAGGTAGCAGAGTTCAGACTTGAGCACTTTTTCTAAATGTCTAAATTGTACTTCTTGTTCAACATTCAAATAACAACCTGTTAAAGAAACTTTAAAAAAGTATTTTTGACATAGCAGTATTTGTTCGTCAAGACAATGAATGATTTGTATAATTCTATTTAACATAGAACAATAAAACACAGGGTACATAAAGAAACATAAGACTTTTCAAATACCTATAATTAAAAAAATACGAACTTGCTGTCGAGATTATCTCGTATTTAGGTCGGCTTATTTAAAATGCTATGCCTTTATGTCAATATTGTCGGTGTCTGATATGAGTAGTGGACATTTTAGAGTCGACATTGCTGGTTCAATTTTCGACTCTTTAGATATGCGATAACTTAGAATCAAAACTACTCACTAAGTCAAATTTTAGAAAATGAATGCCTCGATGGCCGGGTGGTGTAGGTGCTTGACTCGTAATCTGACATTTTCTTGTCCCACCGCCACCGGGGTGTGTTTATGGACAAGACACTTAATAGCCAGCTCCAGTCTACCCAGTTGTAGAATTTGGTGGCAGTGGGTTAAAGCCACTGCCTCTCTTTCAGGGACATGAAAACATCTGGGTTGTGAATTTCCGAGAGAGACTCTATAAGCTTAAAGTTTTCGTCGCGATCGATCTAAAACAAAACTAGTGAAAAATTAAATTTAGAGAAGAAGTATTGCATTCACTCTATAGGATACATGTCAATCCTAAATTTCTCGAATTGTGTATTCAATATTTTCTTTTTTCTTAGGGTAAATAAATAAGTGGAAAACATTAGCGAATATATCATATTCAAATCCAAGTTATTTCCCTAGCTTTTATTCATTGGGGGATAGGAACCATTTCGATAATTTTTTGACACAATTTGTACTTTGTTATTTCGAGGAGCGACATGTCTTATGCTGGTATAAGTCATAACTAATTAGGTTTTTAATAAAAGGCCATTTTTACCTTCAATTTATTTCTCCACAACGAAATTGGTTTAATCTAAAGTGATGGTGTCTGACCCTCTATTAAGATTCGGCTATACAGTTGTTGTTTTGTGCAAATTTCGGCCGACAAAATCCAGTCCAAAATAATACATAGAAACTGACCAAAAGCTTCTTTAGAAAACCAATTAATATTCTAAATGCTCTGAATGCTCTGGGTGCTTTTTGCAGGCAGCTCTGTGTCGGCACTTCTAGCACATGTGAAATAATCGGAAATGTCAAGCAAAGGCACATTTGCTCACATTTAGCGAGCAGAAATCCGGTCAGTCTATACTTTTTAAATGAGGTAAGGGAAATGTTGTATTGAGGAAATGGTTCCAGAATTCCGATAACATAAAAAAATGATAAAAGGTGAACAAAAAGAAAACAGCATAAAAAGTCTACATACCCTAAACTCAGACAGTATACCATGGGAAAAATATTCAACCGAACAAATTTTACAGATATACTTTCTAGTATAATATACTGGTATGTAAATGTATATTCTTCCTGTCATGTTAAGGACCATTTGACCCAACATTTATTACACGCATTCTCTTATTCAGAAATCGAAACTCCTTATTTATTGGTGTCCTTGATAATTTACTACTACCACATTTGCATGGTATGATCTAAAATGAAGTTGTACAATCACGTTTGAAGCCAGAGACTAAAGGAAAATTTAGTAGACAAGCGGAGAGATTTCTCCTTCACGTTGGCGAGTCTATGTTGAAACAGAACTACATATTCGCTTTAACACAGAAAACATCGGGATAAGTGACTGTGATTTCAAAGACAAATTTGTTAGATAAGCAGGAGTATTTTTTTTTTTTTTTTTTTGAGATGATTTTCGCCTGGTACTACTGAAATGTAATTATGCAGGTAAGAAAACGGTGTAAAGTATGAGTTATGGTGCCCCTGCTAGTATCTCGTAAAGTTTTCCTTTCGACACATAAAGCAAAAGTCAAAATACAGTAAAGATTTTGTTTTCTCTCTATTCGTAGTCGGTAATTATTCTGATATCAAATCTTGATAAAAAGCGATTTATTCACACTTTCAAAGTTTTTCATCAACATATTAGATTGACCCTTAAAACAGAAGGTGTGACGGTGAATCGGGTACTCAAAATTAAAATCTATCCCCACAGGCATATAATTTCCAAATAATGGAAAAGTTAACAGAGTTTAAAATATTCTTTGAAAATAAAAATATTCTTATGACTATAATCATTAACATTCATCATTTTTTAGAATGTTTTCGGCCGAGACAAATAGACTTGAATTTAGATGGAAACGGTAATTTTCTTGTTTCCACATGTCACGGCCTATAAAGGAGACGTGTTAAAAGTTTTGTCGACGACACATTCCAATTTTGCCCCAGTCTATCTCATTACTTTTTCCATTTCCTGATAACGTAATTTTCTCAGGCTTAAAGTTGCAATAGCTTGTTCGTGCTAATCAACAGACTATTTTCCGTCTTTTTGTTGCAAACCAATAGGAAATTTCTTCAATCTCATGAAGAAAACCCTGAAGAAACCTAGGTGTTTTTAAGTGGTTAGATACTTTAGGATTATTAATTCCGATATGGTACATTTCAAATTCTTATACTTTAGATACTTAATACATATCAGGAAACTATTTAGCAGATTTTTCAGAATTCATATGAAAGTTTATTTAACAAGATCTACATTATGTGGTGCATCTTCATTTTTCAGCACCCCTTATTGGTGAAAGAAATCATTTTAAACCTCGAAACAATCTTATATTCAACTATGAAGTGAACGGTTTATTTTGTTCGTGTCTAGGCGGCAAATGATATTAGTTAAAATTTAGATCCCTCCGTCTATAATGTATACACAGTCAAATTGTCCAGCGGCAACCTCTATTAACACATTACAAGGCGGCAACATTGAAGACGAGTCCAAATTGAAAGGAGTTGCAGACAACAAGTTAAAGAATTTTTAGATTTTTCAACTCTTTATGTAGAAAGCACTATGTAAATGAAGACACAAGCAATTTCTTTGTTTTCCTCAATGTTTTCCTCAATTGTTTTTCTTTGGGGGGCGTCCAAAAGCGGCATTGAGTGAAGAGGGTTAAGCGACTATTTAAAAGCGACAATGACCAAAATTTCTTTACCGGAAGCAAAAGCTCTTCTGAAGAGAATATAGTTGCTTACATGTTATGTTATTGAAACTCAACATAACCGCCTCATTGAGACGATTCACATTCGTTCCAACGCCAAACCTTTATGTTAGATTTCTGCTGGAATCTGCATACAAATTGGAATCAGTTGTTCATATATTTCTAAAAAAATCGGTATAATAAAGAACAATTCTTTTAAGCGACCACGTTTTTGTCTTAAGTTGACACTTAATAAAAGTTATACGTATTCCTTTAAATCTGCCAGCTAAAATGAGTTGCCTTGTCTATATTTCAAAAAGATATAAAAGAATCAGTATAGAACAAATCGTTATTTCCATCCTTTCATATTCCAACAGTCATCGATTAAATTCTGGTAACAATATAAATTAGACGACGGCCCCAACTAGCTACCTTGAATTTAGTTATTCAACAAACTACCTTGCATTTTTAGAGTATTCAGTATGACCAAAATCTGCCGCCGTCATAGTGCAGTTGGTAGCGGATCAGACTCTCATCTTAAATCTTCAATGGTGGGGTGTCATGTGTTCGATCCCCGGCGGCAGCACATATCCTTTTCGACATTTGTCTCTAACCAATGGGTGGATAAGCGTAAACCTATGTTGGATAGCAGCTGGAGGCTAGGAACGGATGTAATTATGGTACTAGTGCGTGATATACAAGGAATCCATTGTTAAAAGCGTCGTTAACCCCCCCCCCCCAAAAAAAAAAAAAACAACAAGCAAATGTCTAAAATCTCAGAACTCCAAACAATACAAATTAATCCATTAACACATAATGAAGCTTTCTGGTACCCTGAAGAAATACAATAATGGCAAACTCTGTTGGAAAACGTTCTCACAAGTTTTCTACCATATTTGCACAATATCTCCTATTTAGGGCAATTAGAAATATCTTCTGCAACGTCTTTGAATATATAACATTTATCATCTGGTAATTAGTTAACCAAGAAACAATGTACTAATACATAGTCATTAAAAAAGATAGCATATTCATTCCAAATCTATTCGCCAATTGTCTCCTTTAATCGGTGTGCAAATTATATTTACATTATTGTGCTGTAAGAACGAACTCTAATCAATTGTATTGCCAATTCCTGCTTTGAGACACCAGCCTAAATGAATACGCAGACGCAAAATTCTCCAAAAAGATGGTCAATTCGATTTCGATGCACCAGTTTGAAATTTGTTATAATTATGTTGACCAAACAAGTTCCAAAATAGTTTTAGTAATTGCTTTGGCTTATCAGTGCTTCAACCCAATCTCACACAGTGACGCTTTTTGACGCACCCAAGGAAAAAAAAAGCTTTTGGAAACATCGTTAAATTGACGATATTGCTTTTTACAACCTATTCCTTCATTATCTAAATGTTCCTACCCAAAAAACAAAAATGCAAAATTTCATGAACTAAGTATGTCGTCTGCAATATCGTTGAATTCTAAAATTTATAAACTTAAAATAATTGGTATTTCGAGTTTTTGATTGACAACCGCGACTCGTCATTTAACCCATTCCCACTCAATCCCTCCTTTTTACGCCCAACAACGAAAAGGCTTTGGAAAACATTGTGGAAAATGAAGAAATTGCTTGGAATAAGCAATTTCTTCATTATCCACAATGTTTTCTATCCAAAAAGGTGAAAAAATTCAAAATTCCATCAACTTGAAATTGTCGTCTGCATCTTCTTTCAATTTGGACCAGTCTAAAATTTTGTTGAGTTGGAATGGGTTAAGGTCCAGAACGAGTACAGAATGAATTCTTCAGTAGCAGTTACATTCATATAAGGTTTATGTGGTGATCACAACTAAGAGAACAAACCAATAGTCTAAAGTTTTCAATTTCTACGCTTCTTCAATTTAGTTGATTCGATAGACATTGGCAGAGACAAGATTTGAAATGAATTTCGATCTATCGTGCATTTCCTGACAATCCTATCGAAATCCCCACCAGGTTATTGTGGTAACTTCTCGTTATATTTCATGCTATTCAAGCCAACTGTGGTGAGATTCTAATTAGGAGAAAGGCATAAATATTCTGTCTAAAGCTTCTGCCTGGGAGGTATCTAACATTTATTCAAATTACAATCGACATGTCATATAAGCTATTTAGTAAATGTACTGTTTGCCTGTTTATTTCTTCATATTGCTTTCTTTAAGATTTTTGTGGGGGGTTGGGGGTGATGTTTGTGTTTTTGTTTTTGTTGATGAATTGTTTAACTATTTGTGTATAGAGATTATTACATAGTAAGTGAATGTGATTTTCGATATGAGAACTCTCGACTTCTATCTACGGATCGCTTGCTTAGCCCACTTATCTTTGACACGTGAGTTCGACTAAGGTAATTAACAGTCTTATTTTGTAAAATATATGCTCACATTTACGCACAGGGTCATAAAATAAAAGGCAAACCGATAGTTGGTGACCTAAGTTCGCAGCTGCAACCTGATAAAGAACTGAAGTTGCGACAATTATGTTGCCAAACCAACAAAAATGCTCAGCATAAATGTCGGACTTTGAAGTTCACTTACCGTCTAATAGACCTTTTCACGCAAAGCGCCAGATGACTAAAAAGTCTACATCCGTTAGACGCTTTCAAAAAATAACAACAACATTTTCCCGTTGCGGGGAGTTTTTACTTCCGGTTTGAAAAACTCAATAGAAAATAAGAAGGCTCGATATGACCCGAACTTTAACAGTGTTAAAATGTCAGAAAACAAGTTTCTTTTTGTGAAGTCAGTGTTTACAAATCCGAACAATAGATGGGAAAATGGTTTGAAAAATGTTCCGGCCTTTGACATATCAAAATTCAATATTTAGTGGAATCGCGGGACAAATCGTTTGACAAAGAAAGCGTCCGGGCCTACAAGTCGTTGAAGACGTTTAAATACTTTGAAGAGGGATTTGTCCAGAGACTCAGTCACATTGAAAAAACTGTGGAAAATACCAGCTTGTATTTAATCAGTTCCCGTGTCCTTTCTTCATACCAGGGAAAATTCTACCAAACTTACGTTAGATTTTTATTGAAATCGTACCTCGCAGGGGATTTGGCAATGCAGCATTTCGCATTCTGTCATTTCATCTGACCGCTAATGTGAAATCTGAACTTCGTTCTGCACATTTCTAAGATCAATTTCTGGCAACAAAACGCGTTTCTTGGTGTAACACACGCTACAGTTTTCTTTCACAAGGGATTCTACTGCTCCGTCATCTTTGGACGATTTCATACTGGAAACAGTAGCAATGTTACTGGCAAAGTCACCGGAAGATTCATTGTCGGTATAAAGTCCAAAGACGTTGGATCATAACTTCTCTTCCCATTCACAAAATGTCGACCACAAAATAAAGAATTATTCGTTGGTGTAAATTTATTTCTTCCATGGAGGACTCTTCCAGTTGCCTTTATCCATAATTTTCTTCTAGACTCCGGTTTCCTCGGAATTCTATGGATGGATATATTAGAGTTATGCCTTGTCGATCTACAATCTGCCACGCAACAATTGTCATTTCCACCCATCTTTTTAGGATAATATATATCCAACAGCAAAAAGTATCCACTCAAAATGTTAAGCGCATTCAATTTATTTTTGTTTTGGTAAAAGATTGAAATGATAATGATAAATTAATAAACACCATGCAATAATATTCCCGTGCCGATTGAAAACGACGTCTGGTCGGATTCTTTGATTCGTCGATCAGGGCCCAGTACTTGGCGGTATATCGGGTGAAACATAAAAAGACAAATTTGTTTCATCAATTCCTAAATTTTACTAATATACATAAAGAGTGTGCGGTGTTGTTTATTGGATGCTTGGTGACATGTTGCCGTCTACACATAACACCATATAGATATGTGATATACCAAAGGGAACCCTTTACATCAAGACAGTTTACCGAACAACACTCCATTATAATCATTACGTTTGATTATTTCTATTTTTCATATTTTTCTTCGCACTATTAAAACCGTTATCATTCTATTATGATTTCTGTAGTAATCCTTTTTTCGTTAATATATAGTGCTCTCAATTTTGAATTTCCATATACACTTTTTAATCGGTATATGGCATATCTAGACGAAAAGCAGATTATATAAATCAAAGAATATATTTTTTCCTTTCCTCCAACACTTCTATTACCAGAACACTGCGAATGTCAATTTGAGAAGAAGCATTTGAAAACATTGTGGAAAATGAAGAAATTGCTTGGATAAAGTAATTTCTTCGGTAACCACAATATTTTTCCTGTCCCATAAGGAAAAAAAGAAAATAAATAAACAATTAAATTCCATTAGCTCTAAAATGTCGTCTGCAGCTTCTTTAGGACCAGTCAAAAAATTCATTCATTGGGAATGAATTAATATTGGAATGTTATTTTAGTCAATGTTATTTCTGTCAAGATGTTTGACACTTGTCCGTATACTGCAAGGCGGGATTTTCCATTCATCAACGTAATCATTCAGTGTTTGCGTCGGGTGTCAAACTATAACTATTTACTTTTCCTTCCTTGTATGTGTGTGAGGGGGGGTTAAAAATATGTCCAAAATATCTTATTTCGTAGGAGATATTATTGTATGAAAGGGTAATTTTCGCAAAACTCGAGGTACGTAATGTTTCATATGGCCTAGACACCAGGTCGTTTTAAACTTAATTGTGTTACTAATACACGATAATATTATCAATATTACTCGCTACAACTAATCTTCATATATCTGCCCACATATTGAAACCCTTTTTGCACCAAAATTTTGATTTTTAACCTTTATTTTTGCTCGTTCAAAATAGTCAATTTATAAAGGATTATATAGTGATAAATTATCGACTCCCCGCTATCGATCACGTGACAAAGTCTCGGGTAAATATCGCCTTTAACGAGATTCGATTTGACGCATGCGCTGTGAGACCGTGAAAAGGTCTATTGAATGATTCAAATGGTCATCCATCTTTTAGACTAAAACCGACGATCCGTCAATTTCCAGAACCTCTTGTTGTTGTTACTCAATGAGTTACCTTGACATACCGTTTCATACAGAAAAAAAAGATCAGAAAATGGCATAATATTTGATATAAAAGTTCTAACGAGTATGTATATATGTATGTGTATAAATAAAATTCATTATTCTATTACACTTTATAAGGTAAAAAATATAGTTCAGGTTGACAGTGAACTAGAATTGGATGATGACATGTATATCACTCAGAGAATGATTAGAGCTTCATTGCACCTTTCTTTATATCAATATAACTAACGATAGACCGCAAATGAAAGACACTGCCTATTCTACGAGTATCTCATAGCTCACCATCTTCATTATGATTATCTTAACACGTTTCCATACAACCCCTCCTTTTTATGCAGCAAAGAAATAAAATTTTAGGTACGGAAACATTGTGAAAAAAGAAGAAATTGCTTGTAAAAGCAATTTCTTCTTTTCTCTCAATGTTTTTATCAAGTATAGCCCTTACTTTCAATATAGACTGACTTTGTTTTGTGACACGAAACCTCTTCCGATTAGGACCAGTCTTTGATTCTACATTGTGGTAACGAATTAATCCTTTCCTGTTCAATCCCCTGTTTCTACCTCTTAGTGGTTTTAAAATAAAAAAGATATTGTGGAAAAATTACTTTTAACAAACAATTTCTTCTTTTTCCACAATATTTTCTACCCTAAAGACTGGTCATCTTTAAAATAGAATAGACATTATATTGTCGTCATCAAATCTTTGTATTTGGACAGGTCTAAAATTTTGCCTTTTGGTAATGCGTTAAATATCAAGTAATTGCTTGTGCAAAGTTGAACCTTCTGACCTGGATTATATCACCATGTAATACTGTGTTTTTGTTCTTTAACCATTCCCTATTTAATCCCTGGTTTTTACTTCCCTGTGATTTTATATTTGAGAAAGCATTGTAAAAAAAAATTTTTGCTTGCGACAAGCAATATTTTTTTTTTGTCCACATAATTTACTACCATACTCAATGCTTATTTTTCAAATTAAATCCGCTTAATGATTGCGTCTGGAAAACCTTTGAATAAGGGCAGTTCTAAAATTTTGAAAAAAAAAAAAACAGAAAAAAAGGTTAAGGAAATGTTTAGTTGTCTTTTTGTGATATATACAATATAGTTTAAAACATACCATTTTCGGATTTAGGATAGACAAAAAAATCTCACCCGTAAAACCAGTATGACAAAAAGATGACTTTTGTAGAAAACCGATTCTTAACGTGCGTCGCCAAGCGAAGTTACAATTTTTATTATGAAAATATATAGAGCACTTACTCGTCGTCATCAAAATTAAAAACCGGTAAAAGATACCGTGTTTTCACACAATGACGCTTTTTGACGTCCCTCCCATGAAACAATCTGCAGCCAGCGATTTCTTTTTTCTCCACAATGTTTTTTTTTTACCCAGAAAGTTGAAAAATCTGAAAATCTAAACTTAAAATTGTCGTCTGCAACTCTTTTCAATTTGGACCAGTCTAAAATATTGCCTTCTGGTAATGGGTTAAGACTGACTGGTTCATTCAATGTTCAATCTTTATTCTTCAAAATATTGCGATCTTTGGCCGAATTTTCTCTTTTGGTTTCATTTTGTAGCACATGAAATTTCACCGACAAGTGGTATGTGTTGAATTTTAAAATTCAAATTTTGTTTTCTTCTGCATAGGCGTTTTCAAACCAGAATGACATACGGAACAGAATGCCACAATTGACCAATAGCGGCTGTCAGTCAAAGAATCAATCGGACAATGAAACATTTCATACGAACCAGAAGAGAAATTAGCACTCCGTCATTGCCTGCCATTTTTGCGAATCTTTTTCTTGCTTTTGCGACTGAAACGTCGTAGCTACAAGTTATTCAATTTGTAGTTAAGACGTTTAGGTCGCCAACCGTTCTACTTTTTGTTTCATGCCACTGTGCAAAATAACGGCGTTTAATATAGAAGCAAAACTTCCTGTTGGAGTCATAGGGCGGAGCAAACAGAGTAAGTGGGCGGGGCAAGCGATTGGTCAACTGCGACTTAAGTTCTTGTATTTGGAAACAAACTACATCTCCTCAAATAAGATATGCCATAATGGATTGCAAGTCGTATAAGTTTCGTTTATACTGGGCTTTTATAGTGTAATGATCTTGTATGAACGGAAGGGTTTAAAATAACACAGACCGCCATAATTCTCGGCAAATTACGTTAACAGGAAATGGAAGAAATAATGAGATGGACTAGGGCAAAAATCGGAAAATTCTACCATTCAAATGCTTTGCAGGATTAAGAAATAATGAGGATACATTTTACATTGTTCAGCTCTGTCTCCAAAGAAAAAGTCTGCTGTCAAAACATCTCCCTAGCTACGACATACAATTACCACACGACAATATTTTAGACCGCTTCAAATTCTAAGATTTTGCAGTCGACAATCTCAAGTTGTTAGAATTTTAAAATTCTTTGTTTTCATATGTAGAAATCATTGTGGATAATGAAGAAATTGAAATCTTTAAACAGCATAGGGACTGAGTCACTGATCACAAAACCATATAGGAATGTTTGTTGGATGAAAGAAAGATCATGTGAAAGACTCTTGAATTTTTGTTCTAAGAACAAACATTTTAACCCTTGTCATGATGAACCGGGAATATTCCAGTTTGCGCAGGAGGTATTGACAAAGATCAGCCTACACATATCTTGGTCTACATTTCCTGTTTTTACTTTTCCTGCCAGAGATGTTATGAAATTGATTTTCAAAAGAAATATTGATTATTGAACAACAATTACTATCAGTGCTCACAGCCCTTTGGGTTTAATGTAATTCCACAAGGGATTTTATATAGCAATACAAGGGTTAAGACTTCAGCCTTGTTATCTAGTTTTTCAGTCTGTTTAGATAAACATATTTTTGAATGTAATCCTTCGAGAGGGGAATGGTAAAATAATCTTGCAAACATTAGAGGACAAGTCATCTTGAGTGTTTCTGAAAAAAGAGATACATGGGTGCAGGTATTGTTATATTTTGTTTGTCATACTTTCATCAAGATTGATAAACGGATTGCTAGCCCTGACAACTGACCTCCGACATGGCAGTTCGGCTGAGATATCAAATAACTTGACTTTGTAAAATCTGTTGTCAGTTATATTAAACAAAAACATACCGTTGGTTGTGACATAAACATCGCCAAATTGGGTTGCCAGAATGGGTCGCCAAACCAACAAACATGCTTGAAAAATGTATCGGACAATGTTGGAGCTTCAACTTAACTTCGGGATCATATGAACAATTTGTTTGGTCGACGGATTCTTTGATTGACAACCACAATTGGTCAATTGTAGGCCTGGTTCTCCTTATAACCCCCGTTTACGCATGCGCGGAGTATTATTGGCAATTGTGCGTATACACTCCCGCAATCAACAAAACTGCTTAATATAAATGTCGAAATAAAAAGCCACTTCCGTTTAAATGAACGTTGTGATTGGTTGATCGATATTTTGTTGACTGTGGCGATCAGGCAAATTTCCTGTTAGCCCTTTCCCGTTCAAACCTAATCTCTTATTAAAGAAGCTTTAAATGTCGAATTTATGAGAAGTGTCAGTGATTTCTTTAAAATTGAAAAGATGTCTGTTTTTGCCCCCGAAACACTCTCCAGTGATTATTTATTGTCAAAACCAGCACTTAACGAGGAATCCCCGGAATGGAAAAATGTCTCAGTTTAGAGATTTTATTTCACGGAAATTACCTCGACAACGTCTTTGCAAAGAATTTCTTAAATTATGTTTGAAAAGTGTTTGGCTATGACTTTATCATGGACACGAGTTTTCAAAGAATAAAAAAAAAAACACCAGAAGTTGCACGAAATATCTCTCAGAAACAAGTGAGCTTATTCTTGGCAAAAGCTTCAAATCTTTGGTGAGCGAGCAAATTGTCGTATATACAGCTTTGATGTACGAAATTTTGTTTGGTCGATGGTAAAGATATGATTTTCTTTACAGAAAGATCGCACAAAATATTCATCAAACAAAATTATAATACGACTTAGACGAGATTGATGCATACAGATATAAGCATTATATAGTGTTGTGGAACATTTTTTGTTGTTATTATTTGTGGTTTTTGTTGATTTTTGTTGTTGTCGTTGTTTAGGTTGTTTTTGACTTAGCGACTAAAATGTCGTAACTATAGCTTATTCAAGCTGTATTTACGACATTTAAGTCACCAACCTACCATTATATATTTTTTACATGTTTCTTGTAATATCAATTTGAAAATGACGCCGGTTAATATCGCAGGGGAACTTCCTATTAGAGTTCAGCGGGCCTAGCAATCGATCCGCCACTTTGCTTGCGAAAATTGATTTCTGCTTCCCCACCATGCTTTCCCGTTTATATGCATCAAAACATCAAAACAAGTAATAGGTCGGGAATCAGTAAGTATAAATGCACGGTGTTAAGTATGATAATTTGGAAGAGAGACGAAACGGTGAGGGAAAATACACGCGACGGTTAAATCTCTAATGAAAGAAAACGATATCTAAAATTGAATTTATGTGAGAGTTATTAGGCCTCATTCTATTGTATAATTAATTGTGTCGAATCACGCAAATCTTATTATCAGAATCTAAGTAACAAGGTGTAATTTAATTATTTCAGAGTCATGTTATTTCTGATTTTAATCTATAGTTTAGTAAGTCTTAGCGTACTGTGTGGGGCGGGAATGAAATTTCACCTTACTCAATGTGAAGTTAGGAGAATTTTGTCTCCGACCGACTGCCTATTGTAAAATAAATTTTAGAAATTTTAGACAATTTTTTATTCATCAAATCGTCAACCGAAAAGATTAATAATTCTTATACTTATTTCATTATCGCTCAGTCCCGTATAATATGCGTCGAAAGAAAACTATTGTTAGAAAAGCGAGAAATGGCTTGTCACGATAGTTTCTGGCACTTAAAGTACATGTGCTTACTTTTGAACCTGGCGGCTGCAACCTCTTTCACAATGGACTATTCTAAAAGCTTGTCGTCTGGTTATGGTTTAAGTATAATAAACATGTTTCAGAATCAAGTGACAGCATAAGATTTAGATTCTTTTAGTAAGGATACCGTGAGACAATTTATAAAAATCGTAGTACCATATATCTTATTACTGTTATTGTTCTAATTTATGTCAGTCGACATCTTTCTGCATTACTTACTAAAATCCCTTTAGAAAAAAAAGACTGGCACAGAAATGTGATATTTGGCAAGGTTGAATCACCCATCTTCATTTTGAAAATCTGCAAGAGCTTATATTTTGATCCAGACCTTCTCTGTGTGACAGTAATTGGCACATTTGTCTTACCTGGAAACCCCCCTTACTGGCCAGAAAAGCAACATCCTTTATCTAGCATGCATATGGCGCTTTCTTTAACTTATCTGTTGTTATTCTTTTTCACAATCCCATAACGGGCCCAAACAGCTTTCAAGATAAGTTTGAGCAAAAGTTTTTTGAATATATAGCATAATTCATAGATCAACAAGGGTGAAAGAATATTCGAACATAAATGAAAATCGTTTTTTCTTTTCCCATTACAAGCTGCATTTGGAAATATTCGGTCATTCTACGCCAAGTTCACTGATAATAATGCTAGCGAAATATAGGATGCATAAGGGACATTTGATAAATTTAGCAAAATATTGGATTCATCAAGGGCAATTTATAAATTTCGTTGTCCTCCATGCCCACGAGCGAAGGGTTATCGAGATCATATCATAAGCCTGCCTTGTTGTGACGTATTCTTAAAAGTCGGGGAGCCTTAATAATTAAAGATTTCGTTAAAAACTGTTTATGTTTATCGGTTTGGAAACATGTTACTTTCGACTCAACTTCGGTACACTAGTACTCGACCCGTCGGAATGTGTCATCTTATAAAAGAATATGGATCGATATACGCTACCGATGATGATAATAAAGATAATAATAAAACCACTCATATTTCAGAACGTTTGTTGAAAGTTTTTTTGTATACAAGATTAATTTCTGTGGTTTAGGATTTTGAATATCAAATTGTAATCGGAAACCCTTGACCGTTTAGTTCCTGTTCATAGAAATGAAGCAAAGTTATTCACCGCATGCATTCCTAGATTGTTCTATGTAACGGAACGGACAGAGTGATGTTTGAAATTGACAGATCGCCCACTGACCTCAAAGTTAGTTCCGCTTTGTTTTTGTAAAATCAATGGCCATTTTTTGTAACAAAAAAGGAGAATGGTTGATTGGCGACCTAAACATCGTGACTTCAACTTGTATAAGGTGTATCTGAAGTTACGACGTTTAATCAGCTAAACTAAAAGAATTTCCTAGCAGAAAAGTCGGCCAATATTGGGGTTCAAAGTTCACTTCCGGTCTAAATGAATTATCTGGTTTTTTTGGTCGATTCTTTGATTGACAGACACGAAAGATAAGTTATATAAGTACCTTATAAGTATATAAGTACCTAACAAACTATTTGGTCATTTGTTTTCTCTTTTCAGTTCACACAGGAGAACTGGCTGGAATTATTGCAGGAGTTATCATACTTGGAATATGCGCATTCATTATTATTTTCATATGTCTACGGTATCCGCTGATCCGGTCCAGAACATTCTGGGATAGAGGACTCAAACGCCTGTTGAGACGATTATATTGTAAGTATTCTATGATAAGCATGTGACAAAACGAGTCATTGCATAACGTTTCTAACCATTTTATTTTGTGTGTGAAGTGCTGACGCCGAGCAGCCTGGACAGCCATTCAGTGCATTTAGAATATTCGCTGATTGTCTAAAGAAGTGCCAGTATCTATCTAAACAGCGCATAGTGAAAACTTTTATCAGACTGTGCGGATGCAAGGGCTGATCTGAGTCTTTACTACGCGCACTTGTGTTGTGATATGCAATGTCACGCCCACACTCAAATGAAGTATCCTCAAATCCGCAACCGAACGACCTCATGACTTTATGCCAACCAAGAATGTCAAGAAAAAAATGTAACGGGAAACCGCGAATCTGCTTTTGATATGTATCCGGTTTCAAAGACATTTCTGCTGTAACTTTAGGACATCCTATCATGTTTCTATATTTGCACCATTCTTTAGTTTCGGTTTTATGAAGAGGTACCATCAAAACCTCTCCTCTTCAACCCCTAGTTTTTACGTCCATGTGTTTTTAAACTTGGGAAAATATTGTAGAAAAAGAAGTTATTATTTGTAACAACCGTTTTCTTTTCTTTTTCCAAAATATTCTATATCCCACTGACTTTAAGTCGTTGACTGTAAAACCTTTGAATTTGGACAGGCCTGAGATTTTTGAAGCCTACAGTTAAAGGTTAAGATATATCCATGTATAATTTCATAACTGATTTCACGTCTAATTTCCTTGTGTAAATATTGAACAGTCTAAATGACATGGAATCAGCTTGTGTCTCAGCCTTCCCTTATACTACAATTGGCCGGTTGCGACTGTCAATCAAAGAATCAATCGAACTTTGAACTCTAACATAGGCCGACATTTTTGTGAAGCTTTTTTGTGGTTTGGAGATTTAGTCGTTTTACCTACAGCTAACTCAAGCTCTGGTTTCGACGTTAAGGTCGCCAACAAACAATTTTACTTTTTATTACTTAAGAGATGAAGAGATAACTTTTGTTTGCATGGAGGTATGAACCGAAAGAACTAATCACACGCGAAGCGGATTCATGCATAAGTGTGGTTAGGTTTTTCGGTTCATACCTCCATGAAAACAAAAAATATTCTTTTCATATGTTATAATTTAATAGCATCGAGCGAAAAAAGCAAAAAACTTTACATATATTGATACATTTTTGTGTAGAACTATTGTTTGCGGGAATATACAAAAAATCGATGCGTGCTCAAAATTTTGTTCATTGAGTTATGAATAACTTTTGGCGAGCAATCAGAACGCCCGTTTGATAGACGAAACTAAAAATTGAATAACATGTAAATGGCCATATTTTTTTTCAAATGACGTCGCGTAATATCGAAGTGAAATAAAATTTTTCTGACGAATCTGTTTACGTGACCAGCCTAATCAATACGCGGAATCAGCAATCCGTCAATTGAAGAGCTTATGATCGTAATAACTAGCATCCATCAAATGGTTAAATATTTTGTAATTTTAATCAACGGATCATTCGCTACGTCCCCTGCGGCCTCTGACCGAAAGCTTGATTTAGATGTAAATAATGCATAATTTAAGAAAAAATATGGTCAATAAAAATTGTTTGTTAAAAACCAATACGTCTTAAATACATCTAGGGTAAGATGAAGTTTTGACGTATAAGACACCAAAGCAACAGAAACGCTTAATAAAAATGTTAGAGTTCAAAGTTCAATTCCTGTCTGAATTAATGATTTGATTGGTCAATCGACTTTTTGATTGACAGTGGCTATCCGTCATGTATTGCGGTCCGTCACGTGAAAGGAACCACCCGGGAATACCCTAAATCAATCCTAAAAAAAATCAGAACGGATTCACAATTCACAATAGGTTAATTGGAGTTATTTTTTACGTGTTTTCAAAAATAGATTGGTTTGAATGGGGTTTTACGCCGCTTTCAACAATCTTTCAGTTATATCGCGGCGGCTGGAGCACCTACCAATGGAATCCTGGTATTTCTCACACCAGTACTACCATTACATCCTTTCCTAGCCTCCAGCTGCTATCCCACATAGATCTACGATTATCGACCCATTGGTGAGAGACAAATAGTCGGAAAGGATTAGTGCCGCCGTCGGGGATCGAACCCGGATCCTCTAGATTGACAGTCCGACGCGCTACCAACTGCGCTATGACGACAGCTTTTCGAAAATAGATAAATAGCTATGTATAACTTATGTTATGCCGACCAACAATTTGATTTTTTGTTACATGAAACTGACCATAAGTTTTGCAAAAGAACGTCGTATAACGTCGAAATAAATTATTGTGACGGAGTCAGTGAGCGTGGCCAGTCTAGTCAAAAGGCGGGGCCAGCGATCCATCAACTCCACACAGTCTTACAAAAAACAACACCTTTAGTACTTCCCGGATGGGCCTTATCGGGTCACACATATTGATAAGCTGTTTGTTCAGACCCAAAACCAACTGACGGATTGTCGACGACTGACTACTGCCACTGCAGTTTGACAGAGGTAATAAAAGACATCCAATGTGGTTAGGGGCATAAAATAAACGAAAAACGATTGTTGGAAAGCTTTAAAAAGCTGTAGTTACGACGTTTAAGTCGCGAAACTAAGAAAGACATCTTATATAAATGTCAGGGTACACTTACGGTTTATAATTGAAGGATTTATCCATTAATCGATTTTGACGATTAACTGAAAATGGATGTTTTTATTGAAAGCAGCGATCCATCGATTGACCAATCGCTGGCCCAGCTCATTGAATCCGTTGGCCCCGCCCATTGTCCTCAACAGAGAGTCCCACTTCGATATTAAACGGCGTTATTTTGAAAAATGTATAGTCAGCAGTATGTTACAAAAAGTGAAATGGTTGGTTGGCGACCTAAAAGTTGTATCTACAGTTTGAATAAACTGTAATTACGACGTTTCAGTTGCCAAACCAAGAAAAATATTTCGCACAAATGGTGCCCAGTGTTGGAATTCAAATCTCAACTATGTAACGGACGATTTGATTGGTCGATTGATTCCATTATTGACTACCGCGATTGTTCAACTGACTTTCGCCCCTACTATTCCACTGTGATATTTAACCGGCGTACGATTGTAAAATATATGGTCTTGAACAACGAATAGAGCAAATAGTCGATCACTTCTACTATATGTATGACTTTCTGTTTCGCTCATATTTTTCTGGTTCACATCACTCCCGGTGGACCTATCAAAATGCTCAGATGTTTGATCGTCGAATAAGCTTCTTCAAATATTATTTCAGAATCCATAATACAGCGTTTAGACTAAAAACAGTTTAATCATTTCATAGCACCGATACCTAAACATAAAGTTGTAGATAATGGAAAAAAAGAACTACAATCAATCTTGCTCGGGGGACCACGTCTATTAAGCGACCACGTCAGTTAAGGGACCAAAATCGAAATCCCCCCTTTTTTTTAAAGCAAAATCTCTTAGAAGTGAAAGCATTTCGCCAAAGAAAAACTATAACTAAATCCTACGTTGTTGGAACTCATTTGAATCGTCTCAATGAGACGATTCAAATGAGTTACAACAACATAGAATTTACTGCGAATTCTGTAAAAGTTAATGTATGTAAACGAACAAACGTACAAAAAAGTGCATTAAGCGACCATTCATTTAGGTGTCACATTTTGGTAGACCCTTTACTGGTCGTTTGATTATTTTTTCTTAAATCTTACACCCTATAGTTTCTACCACCATTAACTTCGCATGGTAGTTTCTATGCATTTTTTTTTCAATTTCAAATTCAACCCGTTTATTTTTGTTGCATTGTAAATAATTTAATAGTGTTATCACATATACTCTTCTGTGCATTCAGTCGGAAAATTTTATTTGGTAAACTTTATTAAATATAATCAATAAAACGGTAAAAACCTGTCTGAAAGGGAAGAGAAAACTAAGGGTTAATAATATGATAATAGTGTTTCCATGGAGACATGCAGTAAAACAATTACATAGCCATTTCAAAGCTGATGAAATTTAAATCTAGATTTTAAGTCCCCTGTGCAATATAAAGCTGTGATTTTAACTACGAAATTACTATAAGAAGTTCATTACCATGCACCTGAGAAACACAATCGACATTTTCTTCCAAAGGTAATCAGAAGACGATCGAAAAATAGATTGGCCGGTCAAATCATTTACTGTAACGGAAAGATTATTCCGATGTTGCCTGAAATATTTATGTCCAGCACTCTTCTTGGTTTGGCAACTTAACCCATTCCCACACAGAGGCGCCTTTAGACGCCCCTATAGAAAAAAGCTTTTGAAAACATTGTGGAATATGAAGAAATTGCTTGTCACAAGCAATCTCTTCATTATCCACAATGTTTTCTACCCTACAGGATAAATATTTTTTTTTATGAACTTTTAATTGTTGTCTGCAACTCCTTTCAATTTGGACCAGTCTTAAATTTTGTCATCTGGTAATGGGTTAAACGCTCTAAGGACAGCTGCATTTACGAAGTTAATGACCTTAATCAAACTGCCATCTCGGAGGTCAGTGAGTGTACCCGAGTGCCAATTGTAGACAGTATAATGATAGTGATAATATTTATGTATATATTTTTGAAGATCCGTGACTCTCTTTTATCAAACTCTACTTATATTTACCTTTCCTTACATATTTACATGAATATGTTAATATCGTCGATATCCCACGAAAACCTCTTAACTTTAGCTTTTCCTAAGCTGTAGGTACTAGGTTTTGCGTAGAACCCCGTCGATATTCTGAAATACCTTATTTTCACAATGTATGTCAAGATATAAAAGAGTGTCAGTAATATCCCCCCCCTAAAAAAAAAAAAATACAAACATCATATATATGATATCGCAGGCTTAGATATCTAACAAACGTATCGCGGCTGTCAATCAAAAAAATGATTGACCGATCAAATCATTCATTTAGACTGAACTTTGAACTCCGACATTGGTCGACATTTATATGAAGCATTTTGTTGGTTTGGCGACTTCAACGTCGATTACGTTATTTAGTTCGCCAACTAGCTTTTCTATTCATGATACATGGCCATAAAATCTTGCAAAATATCGACAATTAACCCATTCCCAAATGAAAAAGAATTAGACCGGTCCAAAATAAAGGGATTTGCAAATGATCATTAAAAGTTTGCAAAATTTTAGAGTTTTTCAACTTTCTGGGTAGAAAACATTGTGGAAAAACTAGGGAATTGCTTGAAGCAATTTTTCATTTTACACAATGTTCCCAAAATTGTTTTTCTTGAGGAGTGTCAAAAAGCGTCATTGTGTGGGAATGGATTAATATCAGAGACAAACTGCCTGTCGGAGTCTATCGGTCTGACTTCAAGAAAGAAATCATTCAACAATATTATGTATTTCCTCTTCTTCTGGTAAAAGGGTCTCGAATTGTTTTAATGCTTTTTGAGAAGTTAAACGACGATATAATTTCTAATTCAGCTTTCGAGGGAATAATATAATCCGATTGACTTGAATTTTACTTCGTTCAAATGAATTTCGCCTAATGATTTTGCTGTTAAGCTTGTTCCTTTAGGACGAGACAAGACACACTTGACCCGTCTCACCAAAACAGAAAATTTGAGCGGTGCAATAATACTTGACCATTGACACATCGCGGCTATCAAACGAATAACCAGTCGACCAATGAGTCCAGAAATGAGTTTTGATCTACGACATTGGTCGCCATTTTTGTGAACCTTTTTTTTTTTTGGGGGGGGGGGGTGGCGACCTAAACGTCGCAGCTTATTCAATCTGTAATACGACGTTTAAGTCGCCAACCAACTAGACTACATTTTTGTTACATTCTGCTGGCCATAAATTTTTCAAAGTAACGCCGTTTAAAATCGAAGCTGGACTTCCTGTCATAGTGAATGGGCGGGGCTAACGAAGCAAGTGGGCGGGGTCAGTGATTGGTCAATTGTCAGACTGTGCGTCCAACATTGGCTGACATCTGTCAAAACCTTGATGCCGAATCTTATATGGTCATTCTGCCTCAGTACATATTCTATTATAGAATATCAACTCTAGTTTACCTGTGCTGGATCCGATCACATTTTCGAATATTTGTTTTTTGTCTGTTATTTCAAGATTGCTCTTTTTTGTGTGACGGGTAACAAAAGAAATAAATTACTGATACGTCTCCTTTTGTGATCGAAAACAAATACGTGAAACATACATTTAACCCATTCCCACACATTGACGCTTTTGGAAGCCCCTCAAGAAAAAGCAATTGGGAAAACATTTTATAAAAAAAAGGAATTGCTTGTAACAAGAAATTTGAAAAGAATCTTAAATTTCACCACCCTTAAATTGTCGTCTTCAACATCTTTCAATTCGGACCAGTCTAAAAATTGTTGTCTGGTAATGAGTTAACGCAGTAATATAAACTAACCTTTTGCTTCCTTTGAATAAGGCTTTAAGCGTTTGAATCCAATTCAATCTAAATCGTGTACACGTAAAAGGTCAAACAGCATGGTAAGAAACTTTCATAATCAAGGCCAATGTATGTTCCTCAACCCTTTCCTGTTTTACAATTTGTTTAGGTCTATCCAAAATACAAAGGTTTGCAGACGAAGATTTAAAGTGGATTTAATTTGAAAAATAACCATTCAGTAGGGTAGAAAATATTGTAGAAAAAGAGGAAATTGCTTGCTACAAGCAATTTCTTCTTTTCCTACGATGTTTTCTCAAGTATATAATCACAAGGACGTAAAAACCAGAGATTTTACAGGAAGGGGTTAATATTCCTTATGTATGTTCAATGTCTGTGTAAGTCTTTAAAAATATCCTTCTCTGGAACTACGGGGCTGATTTAAACCAAGTGTTACAGGAATTCTCAGGGTTTTTTTAAAGAAATTTTGACTAGAAGAAAAGTAGGGCTATTGTTGAAGGTCAAGTCATGGAAAATGGTACAATATGGAAATCTATAAAACATTTTGTCTTAAACTACTTTTTGTCAATCTTTCTTGTAGAACATTTCTTCGAACAGAAAAAAACAAATTAACAAAAAAAAGAAAGAAAAATAAGTGAACCAAATACCAGACGCCAAAACTTTAGACTGGTTACAATTGAAGGAAATTGCAGACGACAGATCACACTGCACTACAATAGGAAAATAAGTACCAAATAGGGTACAAAACATTGTCAGAAAAGGAGAATCCCCCGAAAAAAGTTTTCTTTCAACACATTGCTAGATGGCGTAAAAAACGTCAATTTGTGGTAATGTGTTACTATGTGTGATGTTTGCGGGGCTACCATAAGCGGTATATTCAGTTTGAAATTAGATTTTGATCTGTAAACACATTACCAGATGACAATCTTTTAAACGGGTCATAATTGAAAGAAATAGGAGTTGACAATTCAAATTGCACCAGTATTTGGAAAAAGTGGCAAATAGCGTGAAACATCGTGGGAAAAGGAGAAATTGCTTGTATTTCCCTTACAGCCTATTTAGGCGATTAAGCCGAGACAGTTGCGATAAGTATTGGATCATTCACGCAGTAAGTATAACCGTTGGTATCCCGTTTTCAGTTTGAATTTGCTCAAAACAAAGGTCATCAATACGTCATCACGAGTTATGTTCGCTAGCCTATCTTCAATTCTGTAAAGATCAGTCCGTAATTTCGTCATCTGATAACGGGAGAAGGATACACTGAAGTCTGAGGGCATCATTTCAAATTATGAAGCGTTTTCTTTAACCCTTTCCTGTTTTTTGAAATTTTAGACTGGTCCAAATTGAAAGAGGTTGCAGACAACAATGAATATTGGATACAATTTTAAACCAAACCATCCTATGTGGTAGAAAATATTGTGGAAAAAGGAGAAATTGCTTGTTACAAGCAATTTCTTCTTTTTCCACAAAGTTTTGTCAAGTATAAAATTATAGCAATGTAAAATCCCGTGTTTGTCCAGGAAAGGGTTAAATGGTATTGTGAAGAGCAGTTTTATCCCTGTCAAAAATGATTCGAAAATTATAGGCTGCTAAGCTTTTTTAGATTTAAAAGAATACGTCATCCCATACATTTGTGTGTATTTGACTCTATTAAAATCAATGTGGAATATACGTGTAATCAAAATCTGTTTATTACACAATGTATAATTCAATCGCATCCTAAGTCGATAGACTTCAGACAAGATTATTGCCGCATCTTTATCATTCTCTGTGCTCGTATCTCGTATTAATGTAGTCTAGTTAGACACTAGAGAAATAGAAATATATTTCGTCAGATTCAGAAATAACGCTGCTTAGGTCAAGGAAATTAATTGATCAATATTCGGTGTCCGTATGTCTGTTTGCTTTTCAGTCTACAAATACAAAAAAAGAAGAAAAAAACTTACCCTAAACTAAGAATGAGATTCGAACCGAACTTCACAGAAATGATCCTTAGGTCATGTCTTTTAGACACTTCAAAGAATTGAAATTCGTAAAAAAAATCTGGTTTCCATGCATGGCAAGCTAGTGAAAATACATATCGATTCATGACGCTCTACCAAAATACTTCAAAGATTTAATCTTCTCTGGAAAGTATCCTACGTTGTACGATACCGGATTTGATATCACACCAAATCACATTTATTATCACAAACCAGCGTGTTGGGTGAAACCATGCCACTATGTCAGATATGCAAAAATGCACCCAAGTGCTTTAATATTTTTACTCAATCGGTTTTCTTGTATCTTAAATCAACGATAGCATGAACAAGCCAGATTTTGGCTGATTGATGCTTAATAACTAGGGACTTGGTCTCGAATTTGGTCTGAAAGCTTGTCTTGAGTAAGTTAAATATTTGGGCACTTTCCATGCTTCCAGCTGCTCATTCCAATTAGATTTACGATTATACACCCAAGAGACAAATGTCGGAAAGGATATTCGCCGCGGCCGGGGGTCGAACCAGAGACCCCATGATTATGAGTCCTATGCGCTACCAGCTGCACTGTGACCGCGGCTGAATATGACTATGGACTTAGATTATTGGGTCTGTGGGCAATTTTTGCCTACGAATGCTAGACGTTGTCCGTAAACCCGTCGGAATTCCAAATTCATGCAGTCACCGTACGTTTGGAAACGGTATCAGTACGATTATCGCATGAATATATATGCGTGTCATTGCGTGTAAGAACAAGTTTAACATGTTTTCAAATATTGAAAGACATTTCAGAGCCCTTAGTCCGTAATCAAAGGAATCACACAGTCGCTGTATGGGTATTACGTGGTGATTGCAAGATATATGGTACTATGGTATCCGGTTTTGATTACATTGCGACAACCGTGCAATCGCCACAAGATTGACTCATTGTTTTTTCTGCTTGGTTTTCAAAGCATAATCTAAAATCCTACAAAATACGACACGATAGTGTGAGCATAAACATTGCATCCTACCAGATCCTACGTTGACGATAACTTCCTACAGAAAACCGTATGTTACGATATCTTAGCGTATGTTACAAATGAAAACCAGACCTCATTATGAACTAAGATGATATAGGTGGAAACTACGTGAAACAAATTGTGATAAAACCAGGAGAAAACTCTCGATAAAGAAGGTCTTTCGTTTTCAACGATGATTCAAAACGTGTAATACCACAATATTTGCAGACGGTACATGTTCGTCGAATATTAAACTAAAATTAAACGCATATCTTCATAACATAACAACAATGGAAAAGACATAGTACCAAAACTGCAATTCCTGACAAGTGAAAAGTCCTTAAAACCTGCCATATTTTCTCTCGTGTGGTACATTATAAAATACGGAAAGATTATTCACAAGCATAGCAAAATACTAAGGTAATACTATTATCACTGACTGAACTGATTGTTGCAAATATGGTTCATGTCTTCAAATTAAATATTTAGTCTATAACATAAACCATCAAGTCAAAAGAGCGGTCTACTACACCTATGTGCGAAAAACTCTCATAATGTGGAAAGAGTCAGAATATCTGCGGCCAAGCCCGTCATGAACGACTACATGACGAGTAATGTTTGTTAGTTGTTTTTTTTTTTTTTGTTTGTTTTGTTTGTTTTTAGGTGAAAAGTCTGTAATTCAATTCGCCTACTCTCCTACGGTATTTATATCAATCCATCGCAGGTTTATCTGCAAATACCTTGTTTATTAATTCTCTTTGACGAATCAATCCACCTATGTCTAGTGATGTTATTAATGTGTCACTCTGCCCTTTTCCCAAAGGATTTGGCATGATCAGGAAATAAGAAAATCTTTCCTACGAAAAGGGCAAATAGGTACAATAAATAATTTTATCCCTTTTTACCTCTATTAACTGAGAAATTACCATTTTAATGTCATTTTCAGTTTAGTGGAATTGAGGGTAAATTCAGATCTCGTCTTTGGGTGTAACAAACAAGTACACGGTATAATTCAATAGAAAATGCTAATTTCTTTTAAACACCACCTATCATTCAGTATTGACTTTGATTTAGAGTCGTGCTGCCCATTTTTGGCACCGATGATAGACGGCGTCCAGTATAAAGTCACAAAAATATCATAATTACAGTTTGAATATATAAAAAACTCCAAAAGCTACGGTGGCAAACGCTTACAGATGTACCTTGATGACTAACAAACTACATGTTCTTACCTTATTTCTGTACGCTCTGGTTTTAAAGTAGCCTAAATCTAGACTGGTGAATACATAAAAAAATGCAGAGCCCGTTAGATATTAGAGCAATTCAATGCTTAGTGTTTGTCCTATCCTAGCTTTAAGGAGGTTCGTTTATTTTTTTTATTTCATTTTTTTTTTTTTTTTTTTTGATGTTTTACCTGCCTTAAGAAAGATCAAAATGCCATTTTGGAATTTTGGAACAAGCAAAACAAATGGTTAGATACGGAGGCTCCTGAATGCGGCGTATGCTTGCAGGCTTATTAAACAAGAATGTGTTTGAAGAAGATCGAAAAAACAAAAACACTTATGAACATGGAAAGATATTTCTATTTTTTCAGGCATGAATTTAATTCTTACACATTAACATGACTTAAGCATAATTAAGAGATGAAGAGAATATTCTTTGTTTCCATGGAGGTATTAACCGAAAAACCTAATCACACTGTATGAATACGCGAAGAGGATTCATACATTGTGTGATTAGGTTTTCGGTTCACAACTCTATGAAAACAAAAAATACTTTCTTAATTTCTTATAATTTAATAACATCGAGCGAAACAAACAAAATCTTTACAAATTTTGATACCCTTTTATAGGGGACTATTTTGTGCGGAAGCATACAAAATCGCTGCGTGCTCAAAATTTTGTTCATTGGGCTATGAATGATTTTTCGACCAATCAGAACGCTCGTTTTTGATAGACGAAACTAAAAATTAAATTATTAAGATTTGTGTTGCAACAGACAAAACATCTAAAACAATTCTCTGTTATTGCGATAACTCGTTACCTTTTATTTATAACTTTGTCTAATCATCAAGATAAAAAGAGAGCGATCCCTGCCCAAAGCATTTTATAGTACATTTTCTGCTGGCCCTGCAACAATTCATTGATTTGGCTAATGATTAAATAGAGAAGGGTTTATCCCCGTTAAATCATCTCTCAACTGTCTAGAAATTTATCATCAAGGCAACCGATGGAAATCTCTTGAGGCCTATGGTGACAGGTTGCTTGTGGTCATTTTACCAGACATTTTAGTACAGTTCAATATCATGGAATATGACTCTGTGGTAAATTTTGTTCTTTACTGTCACATTTGTATATAAAAATAGATATATGAAAAAGCGATGATGGTAATTAATTTTGCGAAGTAAGCGGCTAAACGCGCTGAAAGCATTCGAGATTGTTGTCAACGAAAGACTAATTATAGATAACTCTTATGGATGTACTGAACTACAATTAGCTTCTATGAAAAACTCTCGGTTCAAAACTCAGCCCCCACTCCAATCTTGAAAAATCTTGACAAAAACATCTCCAAGTAAGCCCTTCAATCTTGAATTCCACCCATGAGACTGTATTTCGAGGAATAATGCAGATCAGACTACCATCCTTGGAATTCGAGATATTGCTGTTTATCCTCTGATATCAAATACAAACTTGTGTATTTTTTTGCGTATTTTTTTTAAGGAAAGAAAGCATCTCGATCAATCAGTAATCAGTGGCATCTTGCAAGTCAAGATTTCCTAAATGGATATAGAATAGTAGAAAATAATGGATATCATATACATTATAATAACGGAAACTTATTTCTGTAGCAAACATCTCAAGTACTTTGATAGTTCTACATAGGGGGCTGAAACAAGACACATAAGTCGTTACTTGTTTGTGCACCAATTACATACTAGCCACATTTCCAACGCATAATTGGACCGCGATTTGGAAGAGGGACCAGGTTTCCAAAGATTTGGAAGGCAGTAGGATACCCATATTTTAGCATTTAAAATCCGAAATAATACGATGTTATTAAAACACTGGCGGCTATATTATTCTAACCAAAATGTGTCTATCATTGGTTTATTAAGTTTTCTCTCCCTCAAAGCTTAAACCCCCATGTTTTTACCACAAATCATAATATTACATTCGATACAAATACAGAATTTCGCGAAAAAAAGGTCTGCAAACTCAGATTCGTCCAATTCTTTTTAGATACACATTAATTTTCAGATGTTTGTTTCTCATTGATGTGTGGATAATCGTATATTCTAAGACGAATGAGCAGATGGAGGCTCGGGAAGGATGTATTGGTAGTACTGGCCTGAGAAATTTCAGGAATCCATGGTTAGGTGTTCCAGCCTCCGCGATATGACTGAAATATTTTATAAAAATGGCGTTAAACCCCACACAATAAATCAGTCATGTTGTAAAAATAGTTTGATTATTAATTTTACAGGTAGACAGAAACAGAGTATTATTGAAGGCAACTCAGTAATAAGAAGAATGTGCATAGCTAAATTAGATACTTTTTGCTGCATCCAAATGACCTAATTGGCTCGATATGTCAAATTAAGCTTGTTGTGTTTCCGCGGTTTAGAACCGCAAATCTATCTATATGAGTGTGGGATACATGTACTGGTAAATATTTACCTTTTTTATCACTAAAGCATTATAAGTAGTACAACATATGACTCAAAATAAATTTTGTGTACTCGTAAATCATGAAATTAGTGTTTACTATAAGCAAACACTCACACACAACCACCAACACAGACATAAAAGTAGATATAGTCTAGAGACGCTGAGTGAGACAGACATATCAAATGGTCGATATGTTTTATTAGTAACAATATACTTTCAAAATCTAAAAGTCATATGTCCGAAAGACAGCGTGGTCATAGTTTTTGTCTGCGGGCTGATTCTGTTCTCTTTCCCATGTATCTTAGTCTATAGATATCGTATTACAAGCACAATCAGCAATTTATTTCCTAGGCGACCGGCATTTATCACACGGATCACTAAATTACCTTTTCCGGCTGTTCGCGGTTGACAAGAATTCAAGTCGTAGGCGGTTTCCCTTATTATCTACCGGTATTATAGTTAGCTATTGATTCTTGTATTGAACAATGATCAATAGTTAAAGTACAAGTATATATTACTTGGCTTTGTGTATTAACTAAACAGGCAGTCTTTAAAGTTTCTGTATCTTTATAGGGCCATTTTTAGTAACCTTCATTATGACCTTAGAACGGAATACCGTTAACGTCATCGGATTTTTTTCTTTGTGTATTAGCTATCAAAGCGTCAGCCTTGATAGCTTAATTTAACAGACAAAATTTTGAGGTCTCCACAAAGTTCAATGAGTTCAAACTGCCGCTGGAGGCTTAACCAACAAATCCACTGAATGCCTACGCCATAAAAGCAGTTCTTATGTATTTCAGAAATATTGCAAATTCTATTGAAATTGTAGAAAACTCTATCAGAAGTATGCTATTTGACCCTATCCCATTCAATAACACCTTTTGAAAAAAGTTTTTGAAAAGATTGTGGAAAGTGAAGAAATTGCTTGTGACAACGGACAACGGAAAGATTAAACCAACTTGAAATTGTCGTCTCCAACTTTTGTCAATTTGAACCAGTCAAAGAGTTTGTCATTTTGTAATGGGTTAACTCCTCGGTTACTTTAATCTCGTTATTTATCACGATAACCTTTAGGCAAAGAAAATTACTTATCAAAACAGTGATTTCATAGCTTACAGTACTTTCAGTACTTTGATGTTATATTAGAGTCAATAAACAACGGCAATATCACGAGACTACGAGAGTACGACATTGATCAAATGAGAGTACATTAACCCTTTCCTGTTTTTCAAAATCTTAGACCAGTCCAAATACAATTTTAAGTTAATTTTATTTGAAAAAAAAAATAAATATGCATGGCAGAAAAATTGTGTAAAAAGAAGAAATTACTTGTTACAAGCAATTTCTTCTTTTTCCACAATGTTTTCTTAAGTATATAAACACATGGACGTAAAAACCAGGGTTTGAACAGGAAAGGGTTAATACGATGACGCTTGAAGTAGGATAAAGAGAATGCGAGATAAAATCAAATCGTACTCCTCGCAAATAACGGATCGCTTGTCACGCCTACTAGCCTCCAACAGGAAGTTTCGCTTTG
This sequence comes from Fragum fragum, assembly GCA_946902895.1. Lineage (NCBI taxonomy): Eukaryota > Metazoa > Mollusca > Bivalvia > Cardiida > Cardiidae > Fragum > Fragum fragum. The sequence goes on along the minus strand of OX336366.1, from coordinate 36,070,281 downwards.
AATTTAAAAAGCGTTATTTTTCCAGATTCGTGGTCACTAGCATGTGAAAAAGTAAAAAGGTTGGTTCGTGACCTTAATATCGTAACTACATCTTGAATAAGGTGAAATTACGTCGTTTAAGTCGCCAAACCAACAAGATGGCTTAACATAAATGTAGTCAAATGTTTAAAGGAGTTAAATGTTCACTTCCGGTCTTTAGAAATGAATGATTTGGTTTGTTCTTTAATTCTTTGATTGATAGAAGTGAATAAGACATTTGTGTGTTAAAAATGACTGATAAAAATCCCTTTTTGTACTACCAAAGAAAGTTCATGAAAATGAAATACTGTTACCCCCCCCCCCCCCTCCCCCATGATGCCCAATGCAGCATACCTAGTTGAAGCTCCTTACAAAGTTACAAATCAATCCTATTAATCATTTTAATAGTTGTAAAGAAAAATGCGTCTAAACATATAGAGACTGCCTCGTCATGATCCTTTTTCACAGCCGAGACCAAATAGAATTGGTATTATATAACACTACCCTATAATTCAACTTTCAGTTTCGTCTATCAAACACAGGCGTTCTGATTGGTCGAAAAAAATATTCATAACTCCATGAACAAAATTTTGAGCACACAGCTATTTTCAAATGCTTCCGCAAAAAATAGTTCTGGCTAAAAGGTTATAAAAATTTGAAAAAAATATTTACTTTTTTGTTCGATACCATGAACTTATAAGAAATATTATTAATACAATGTGATTAGTTTGTTAGATTAATACCGCCACAAAAACAAAAAATATTCTCTCAATCTCTTAAATTATTTCATATATGAGGCAATCATACTTTGGAGTTTGAAAATACTTTTAAACAAATTGTGTTGTAAAAACGTGGAAAATGAACGAATCCATACCCGGGGAATAATTTACTGGGTCATTCACAGTTTCAACATGAAAGTGTTCGTTGTAATAGTCCTCACTCTGTTGTTTAGTCACTCTAAACAAAGATACTAAAGTGATTTTATTTCATTGTACAAAGAAAAACTTTCAAGTAACATGAACCATCTAATTCTAGATGGTCGCTTCCAATGATCAGTTGCCTGATGTCCGCATTGAAGGTTCAAGTCAATTCGGGTAAAGGACTGGGATTTTGGCATAACACTGAACATCAACAACTAAAAACAAATGAAATTGAGTCTATGCGTGACATTTCCAACAATTTCGCATGTGCGTGACTCGCACACATTTAGCACCCTGGACAGCCATTCGGGGCAATTAGAATATTCGCTGATTGTTTGAAGAAGCTTTGGGTCAGTATCTACACAGAGCGCAAAGTAAAGACTCAGATCAGACTGTGCAGATGCACAGGCTGATCTGAGTCTTTACTTTGCGCACATGTTCAATTGTTGGAAATGTCACGCATAGGCTCAATTAAGAAAGATTGAAACGATTCAGCGTCCTGTCCAAGGAATTGTCTAGCTCAACCCAACGGCTTATCTAATATTTTGTGCAAAGTTCTTCGTGAAAGATCACCATTCTTGTCATTTTAATATGTCATCGACAAAAAAGAGCTTTTTAGCTAGCAAAGCGCCAGGTAAACAGGCAAAATTTTGAGGTCTTCTTAGAGTTCAGTGAGTGCAAACTTCCACTGGAGGCTTGACCACTAAATTGATTGAATGCCTACGCCGTAAACGTAATTCTTATCTATTTCAAGAATGTTGCAAACTCTGTTTACATGTTCATCTCCAAGGTATTTTTATATCATTTGAACATATTGTGTACAAAATGAGTCTGACCAGAGTCTTCACTATGCGCACCGCTTTGTATGGCCTTACGACTTAACTTTATTCAAATTGTAGAGACATCCTTCGTCTGCATCTTGTTTCAATTTGAACCAGTCTAAGATTATGTCCTGGGTTTATTTATCATCATAACCGTTGACAAAAAAGATTACTTTGCTTTGCTAGTTTATATTACCTTCAGTACTTTGATTATAGACAAACACAATTAAAATTTCGATGGTAAACACGATCGACACAGCATCCCTAAATTCCTTTTAGCATTTAGAAACGCAACAAATAAATCTTTATGACAAAATGTGTTCTGAAGAAGAAATCGATGCACAAATATGCACGTTTTAACAAGTAGATGTACAATGCACTACCAAGGGGAAACTACACACATAGATGATACCATACATAGTGAAATTTGTTTTCCAGGTGTCAATAAGGAGGATAAAACAGGCCTAGATGCGCTTTCTCTCTCTCTCTCGAGCGAGCGAGCGCGCACGAACACACGAACGCTTATTCACACGCATGCACGCATACACATACTCACACACATACAAACACCCCCACACAAACATTATACTGCAGCCTGCTCTTGTACTTTTTCTTTCTATTCCCTAAATTGTATAACTATTTAGCTTTTCTGATTATTGTTATCTAGGTCTGTAAATATATATCTATGTGTGTATATGTTGTTTGTGATACATGTTTGTACCTATCTTCAATTTGGAGGAAATAAAGATGAATGAATAAAGATGAATGAATGTTTTCTAAGTGTCAATATTTGTTAAGATTGTTGCTAACTTCAACAATTTTAGAAGGGAAAAGTTGTTAAGGTCAAACTCATGAATATGCAAATAAGACCCTGCCTGATAAACTACATCGAAAATTGTCGCAATTTCATTGGTAATAAACACTTGATATAAAGGACTTTATGCACGACACTGTGGTATGACAGCGCTTATTTTCCCCGAAGGATACTCGCCGGTTATATGAAACAATATTTAACGACGGCCGGTCGACTGTTATAAAACTAAGTTTTGACTCAGTATAGCGAGTGATCGTTCACATGTCCATTGAATTTTGTACGAAAGATGTCTTTTCAGATAAAGGACACACTTTGTGATGTACTTTTTACCTATTGTGTGTATAGCCATTAATATGTATTAGTGTAATTGAATGTAAAATGCCACATGGAACATATGTTATTTACAAACACAATCGTTGTCAGAATTATGTCAAACTGTTTTTTAATCTAAATTATCTTTATAGTGTTAATCTAGCTGACCGTCACACTAGTAAGACCCAATTCGGTGGAATTTGAACCCAGACCTCTCACTGTTGGAGTGAGTGTTCACCCATGAACGTCATGCAGTAATGATCTCGAATGTATTCCTTTCTCCATTAATCTCATAAACTCAAATGCGTAATCCAATATAATGTGATTCATTCCTAAAGTACAACAAATGGAAATGATTACAAACCATTCTCGAAACTGTCCACCTTTTTTGTGGAATACATGATGTCACATCCGTTAATAAGGGTGCCCCATTCGGTTTAAATTGATGGTTATATATATATGTATATATAAATTTCAATGTGTCACTCATGTAAGAAACAGACAGACAGACAGATAGATAGATAGATAGATAGATAGATAGATAGATAGATAGATAGATAGATAGATAGATAGATAGATAGATAGATAGATAGATAGATAGATAGATAGATAGATAGATAGATAGATAGATAGATAGATAGATAGATAGATAGATAGATAGATAGATAGATAGATAGATAGATAGATAGATAGATAGATAGATAGATAGATAGATAGATAGATAGATAGATAGATAGATAGATAGATAGATAGATAGATAGATAGATAGATAGATAGATAGATAGATAGATAGATAGATAGATAGATAGATAGATAGATAGATAGATAGATAGATAGATAGATAGATAGATAGATAGATAGATAGATAGATAGATAGATAGATAGATAGATAGAATTATGTGCGTGTGTGTTTCTTACATGAGAAACACATTGTAATTTAGTCCCAAACTTTGTAGTTTAATAAATTCGTTATGCGGATTCTTTCTTACCGGCTAGGGAAAACTATGTCAACCCTCCTATAACTAATAATGTTATTAGGCAGGGTATAGAATGTCAATACAGGCTTCTTTGTATAAAAAATCACTATACTAGACAAGGTCCGAAAATAAGTTATAAAACAGGAGAAAGAGGGCCTACAGAACTGAATTCGGTAAGAACTCTAGCTAAACTTACCAGGTTTAAAGTCAGTGCTATTAATAGTTAGTTAGAACAATGCGACGATAAATAGTGTGACCGGCCGGACGGAAAGACGGACAGAGGTGAACTATCACACACCACCATTCGTATTAGGAAACGGGGTATAATGATAGAGTTGTCATGTGAGTTGGGTATTAAAGAAAAATATTTAGATTTATAACTATGATTCCACTGGCTTTTCATTCTATTGTCGGTAAAATTCGCTACCTGTTTTTTCAAATAATGAAATACGCTTCGTTTCTTATAATGCAACCGGAAATGAAGGGCCCATATTAATAGATCCACTCTATTTCGGAGAAATAAATTGGAGACCAAATTAGGAAGACATATAGTCGGACATTTTCTCAGCGACATAAACACGCGATCATCTCTTTTCTTCGTGCAATTGAATGAAGTTTGGTATTTAAGGACACCACTTTCGAGAGAAAAGATCGGCATTTTTATCTTGTTCAAAATGAGAATAAAAGAGAAAGGAAATGTGTTTGTCAAGGTCCTTTGAGGAAAGCTTGTAATCATTCTTTTGTGAAAATAATTGCACATTACTTGACGGATCGCTTTCCCGCCTACTGAACATCCGCAGGAAGTCCGACTGAGATATTAAGCGGTTTTATTTTTCAAAAATTTAGGAGGAGTAATAAAAACAAGATTGAAATAGTTGGTTTGCGACCTAAACGTCGTAAATGCAGCTTGAATAAGCTTTAGTTACAGTGTTTAGTCATCAAACCAGCAGATATACATCACGTTAATATCGGCCAATTTCGGAGCTTAAAGTGAACTATCGATCTAAGTGAATACTTTTATTGGTCGATTGTTTATTTGATTGACAAACGCGATCCGTCAGATCTAACTTGTTCAATTACAAGTGCTCTTTTTTAAAAAAGTAAAGGAAAAAATGGTTAGTATGTAAATCTGAAATCGATTGATATGTTATTATTATATACAGTCTATTTCTAATGAACCCCGGCGGCGGCACACATTCTTTCCGACATTTTCTCTCACCAATGGGTGGATAATCGTAAACCTACGTTGGATAGCAGCTGGAGGCTAGGAAAGGATGTAGTGGTAGTACTGGTGTGAGAAATACCAGGAATTCATTGTTAGGTGCTCCAGCGGCCGCAATGACTGAAATACTATTTAAAGCGGCCTTAAACACCATTGAACCAACCGACCTATTTCTAATGAATAATCACATACAGTTTATTTCTAATGAAAAATCCAGTACACACAATTCTTAGTTTCGATTAAAAGTATTAACCAAACATCTATCGATATATGTTGTTTTCTCTGTTTTCTGTTAACCAATTCCTTATTTACAGAATTTTAGACCTGTCCAAATTCAAAGGTTTCAAGGACGACAATTTTAAGTCGATCTGATTGGAAAAATAATACTTCAAAAGAGTAGAAAAATATTATGGAAAAAGAAGAAATTGCTTGTTACAAGCAATTTCTTCTTTTTCTACAATGTATTCTCGGGTATTGAAAACACTGGAACGTCATAACCAGAGATTAAACATGCAAAAGGTTAAATATAAAAGTGGACTCTATAAAAGAGTTTAACTTGTAAAAGTCAATTAGCGTAAACCAAACTCTTACAAAATGACGATGCAGAACAGAGATGTCACGTTCACAGTTTGTTTTTTTTTTTTTTTTTTTTTTCAGTTTCTCTTTACCTCAAATTGCTCACACAGACCTCTCGTTAAATTAAGATATTGCCGTCGTTTATTTGCTTCACGTATTTAAGTAAATTTAAACAACTAAAGCGGGGTAAAAGATATTTTCCATTTTCCATTTTTCATTTTCTCTTTCAGGTCCATCCATTGTTTCGTGTTAGATATGTTTGTATCGATAAGTAAAAAGAAAGAAGCTTTGTCGGGAAACTGATATCCCGAGTACTGCCTCTTCCTTGTAGCCTTATTCATGACAATATCCCCCTTGAAGTCGTGAATTCTTTAATTGCAACAGTTAACAAATTGACCGATCGCTCCCTTCTCCGTCAGGAAGTTCAATCATTTTGATTTTAAATGGCAATTAACATGGTTCAAAAGCAAACAACAATAACAGAAATAAAATGGTTGGTTGGTGACGTATTAGACGTATCTACAGCTTGAATAAACTGTATTTGGTTGCTTCTTCAAAGCGTAGTATTCCACAGGGAATGAATGTATGATATATTATTACAAGAACACTATATCGGTCACCCGACCTTTACCAAACTTGTTTCTTGATAAAGGTCATGTGACCGAAAAAGTGTTCTTGTAATAATGAATATGGTTGGTCTATTGGCTTTTTGCTTGACAGTCTCAATCCGTCAATTCTTGAATATTTAATGCAGGAGGAACTACTTATAACTCGTTGAGTCACTCTGACAAGTTCTATGACATCAGGTACTATTTAAATGCTTTAACTATTATACCTTCTTTTTTTCTTCCCTAATAGAAAGTGTAGGATCAACCGAACCGTACACTAGTTTAACCTTTTTCTGTACAAATCCGAGATTTTACGTCGCTGTGATTTTATCAATAAGAAAACATTGTGGATAAAGAAGTTGCTTGCTTGTACAAAGCAATGTATCCTCTTCCCACAATAATTTCTGCTACATAGGATGATTTCATTTCAAATTAAATCGAATGTTCATTCTCTACTACAACCTATTTCAACTTTGACCAGTCTAGAATTTAAAAAAAAAAACGGGAAACGGTTAACATAGAGGCAGTCTCCTTGCCCCTTAGGAGTATTGCAATGAAAAAAAAGACTTTAAGAAATTTAATAGGGCATTTCTAATAAACAGAGGAAAGAGGATACATTTCAAATTTCATTTGTACACTCTTATATAAGATGTCATCTCGAAAAGATTCGAAAAAGTAGGTCTTAAATGCGTCATGCTTTAAGTGGAAAGTCGTGTATGTATTTTCCTGTTGGTAAACTGCTCTGTCGAGTTATATGTAATAACTGTGTTTGATCATGGAATGATGCTTGATAATTCTAGTTATCGCTATATGCTACTTTTATGTAAGTTTAGTTAGCAAGGTACATGGCAAAAGAGGCCAAAGTAACATTAACGTTCTTGAAAATCTTAACCTGTTATCAAACGACAAATTTCTAGACTGGTCTAAATTGAAAGAAATTGCAGACGACATTTTAAAGTAAAATAAAATTTAAAAATAAATGCCGATTAGGGAAGAAAACATTGAGAGAAAGAAGAAATTGATTTTTACATCAATCTCAATATTTTTCAATGTAAATATTTCTTCAGAGCGACAAAAAGCGTCACTTAGTGGTAAAGAGTAAAGAAAAAAGCAACCTGTTACAAAGTTTCGAGACTTTGTAAGAATTTGCATGCATTTACTGATTCTTATGCATTTACTGATTCTTAATGTAGTGAAATTTACTTTGTTTAATAAACAAAGAGGAACAATTTGGGGAAATTTCTCATCGAAATATTCATATTTCAAACTTCGGATAACGGAGACACTAGAAGAATATAAATTAATGAAATGCTAATCAAATATTTTCCAAAAAGGTAAGCAAATGTAGTGTAGTCAATTAAGGTAATTGGCTGATTGACGAACTCCATAAGTTTAAAATCAAAGGGTAAATCGTCACATTCAGGTCCTGAAACTAGCAAACCAAGATATTTAAACTGGTAATTAATCCTTCAGCACAAGCTTTATTTGACCAAGAAGCATCGACATTTTTAAGCAAGGTAAGGAAATGGTTCTTCTAGACTTAATGCTGCTTAATCCTATTTTCAGCTACGTTAATAAATTCGCATTACTCTAAATATGATTTATTCCAACGTATCACAGACAAATGTAACTACATCAGAACTAAATAAGAAATTAACAGCAAACGGTATTCAATGATACCAATGAAAACACACACGCATACACAATCAGCAACATACCAATAAAGTGACGAATGAGCTGCCTAACTTGATTCATGCTACATGCTCGTTACAAGCAATTTCTTCGTTATCTACAATGTTTTCTAACCCAAAAGACAACGATTTTTAGAATTCCATCAATTCAAAATTATCGTCTTCAACTTCTTTGAACTTGGACTGGTCTAAACTTAATCGTGTCGGAATGGATTAAGTCGCAAAGCACAAAAATTACTTCACATAAATGTCGCCCATTGTCGGAGTTCAAAGTTCGATCCGTCGATTAAACTCATGGCTGAGAGTAAAACGGTTAACTTGAGCTTTCAAAGAGATACGGTACAAAACCTCATGCAAACTAAGTGCAGTCCGTTAACTAGGGATGTCATGAATTTATTTAATAGCTTCTATCTTCAATCTAATTACATTTTACGACACAGCGTCATCCTTGGACCTCATTGTAACACTTCCTCCTTTATTTAATTGACCTTTCCCTATCTGAACTGAACATCTTTTTATAGTCTAAGAAAACTTAATCTATGAAGCTGGCCGTTCCTGTTTGTCATGGGGATGCATTAAAGTTATATTGTAAACTCGACTTGGGATATATTATGGTTTATTCAGTTTTCCCTTTGCCATAGTTTTTAACTCTTAGAAGACTTAGGCTATGAACTGGCCCTTTCTGTTCATAAAGACCGTATTGCAAACTTGACGTGGGTTTGTTTTTAAAATGGTTTATTTGAGTTTTCCCTATGCGATCTGAACATATTTTAAAACTTAAATGAAGACTTAGGCAATGAATTGGACACTGCTGTTACCACAAGGAAACATAAATGTCATATTGCAAACTGGACTTGGGTGTGTGTATTTTTGTTATATTAGAGCTTTGCCTTTGCGAATTTAACATATTTTTAAACTTTAGAAGACTTAAGCTATAAAACTGGTCGTTGGGTTGTTCCTGGTTGACTTCTTCGTTGTTACGTAACGTAACTTCTTTTCTTCCTTTCACCAATCATGTTCATTTCAAATTCAGCGTAATCATCCCCTTCTTTCATGTGTCTGAAAGCATCAAAGCATTTGAAAATGAGAGTTATTTTTATATTCATAACCTGTTCAGGAGCAGCTTTAATTTTATATCGTAGAATCTGGTAAGAAAGAAACGAACGTTAACAACACAATATGTAATTCATTGGTCAGAAAGAGGTACTCACTACTGACGTTGAAGTCGCTTGTATACAACCGAACATCCTCTATAGATTTTGTGTATTAAACTGTAATGTTGATAGCCATCGAAAATTTGGTGATGTTTGCTTTGTTTTGTTTCATAGTATTGAATTATAATAAATGAAAAACAAATGCTATTTTTGTTGAGGTATGAAAATAAAAAAAATAATCACTATAATGTATGAATCCGCTTCGCTGAAAAAAATAAAGCAGAAGATATTTTTTATCTCATATATGAATTATTAAAGCTGTAAGTACAGCACTTCGCTCGCACGCCAACGATATGTCGATTTGTTAATTTTCAAAATACTGCTTTTTAGTTTCAGTACGGACCATTATAGAATTCGCCTATTGAATACTCACTCAGTCGATTTCCTTCCCAGTAAATATAAACCGTTCCTAGATCAGGGCGAAGCGTTAACAAATGAGACTAAGCTTGAACGAGCGTATCAGTCAATTAAAGATAATCAAGAGAACTTTCAAAAGAGATAAAAGATGACACCAACGTCATAATTCTTTGCCCTCGAGTTCATGTCCTATTCATTAGCACCGATTTACTCTTTCTAAAGAGATGAGGAGTCTTATCGGATCCGTGATTGTTAACCATTGTAATGCTGAATAAAACATTTTATTCAAATCACATTAAAACAGTACAGGAAGAGCTATTTGTGCAGGACAGACAGATCTGTTGAAAATTAATTCTACAAAAAACACTGGCTTGATGGACACACAGGTGGTGAAGACTAAGATCAGACTGCTCATATGTGCAGGCTGATCTTTGCCTATACCTCTTGCAAAACAGTAATATTCCGAGCTCAGCATGACAAGTATTAAAATAAACTCAACTGAGACTAGAGTAAAATATATAATTAAGCGAGCCTTGGCAAGATTATTAAATGTTCTTTTCCAAACGAGGAAAAGATCGAAACCCTCACCCCCCCCCCCAAAAAAAAAACAGTAACAGATTCTTTATAGACAATAAAAGATTTAAAAGAAAATATGTGTATTTTCAAACCCATTCTTGGAATCCCTCGATCAAAGAAATGCCATGATTTTGTGCGCAAAGATGACGTCATGTGACGTTCAATAAAGGGTGATACTATACACATAATGTAAGACAATAATAGCCATGAACAATTGCTCACTTCAGAAAACATGGATAGCTATTTTAGAAATATAGAATATGTCATGTAATTTTCTTTAAGATAAACTAGAAAATCATTTATTGATCCCTGGGAAAAAAATCAATATTGCTTAAAATGGCATCATTTTAAAAAAGTATGAATCTACTCATGTGTAAGACTAATTGATTATATTTAGGATTAGCCACCCATTTGTGGGAAACATATGTCAGACAGATAGCTGCCGCGACAGGAAATAGAACCCTGGACCTCCCAAGTGTGAGTTAGACGCGCTACCATGATGTGTAAGACAAGAATATTCGTTACAGTTGTTCAGTATGGTTATTTCAAGAAAATATCAAATCTTATCTAACCCATTTCAGTGGATTAGCAAGATTTCTCGATAATTTCACCGTTAAACAGTACAATTTTCAAAATGATAAATTCACTGATTTGCTAGATTTAGCCCTGTTTTCGTTCATTGTGTGCTACTGAACGTCGTCTACGCGGGAACAAAGACACTGGTGACGATATAAAGTTGTCATGTAATTCACGTGCGAAATGAGGGTATTAAACTATTTAGTCTATTCCTGTCTATTAAAGAAATTGAATAATTTTTTGGTTTTCGTGAAAGATCGATGTGGCTTTCATTTCGTAAACAACTATAGCATGTTTTCGCTCATGCCTCTGCCACTCGAGAAAATATAGTTTTATTGTTCACTCAGTAACAGCTAATTTAATCTTTACTGAAACAAACAATTATCTTCTATTCATCTTATCGTATGCTGTGAAGTCATATTTCTGATTGGGCCTTTAGAAATAAGAAAAAAAGACATGTTATGTAAGAATATTCCTCAATCTTCCTAGTTTTTAAGTACCCGCCGTCATAGCGCAATCGGTAGCGCGTCAGACTCCTAATCTTCAATCATGGGATGTCACGGGCTCGATCCCCGGCGGCGGCATATATTCTTTCCGACATTTGTCTCTCACCAATGGGTGGATAGTCGTAAATCTAAGTGGGATAGCAGCTAGAGGCTAGGAAAGAATGTATTGTAGTACTGGTGTGAGAAATACCAGGAATCCATTGTTAGCTGCTCCTGCCACATGGGAACGGGATCAAGTCACTTGAGCCCAAAATGACTGGGCTTTAGTCCTTTTTACAGAGGAGTCCAGAATTTTTATGGACTTTACTGCTAGACGTTCTAGGGAATCGAGGACGCCAAAATAGCGTTTTGTTCCAGTTTGGGTGTCAAAACATGATCGGTTTGGCAGGGGCTCAATCATGGTTTATGCAGGAAAAAGTGCTCCTGGGAAAATGGACCTTCGTGTCATTGAAAACGGCCCGTAAACGAGATCTTAGATGTTTACATTCGCCCTTATTCAGGTGCTGATTAATAGATAGATAGATAGATAGATAGATAGATAGATAGATAGATAGATAGATGGATAGATGGATAGATAGATAGATAGATAGATAGATAGATAGATAGATAGATAGATAGATAGATAGATTTATTTCGGCATAGTAAGCATGTACAAAGATTAACACAATACAAGATAAAAATGTAACATTCAGTATCATGTATAAGAAAAACTATGACACGCCAACAAACACCAAGGATATCACAATAAAGAGCCAGCCCTTATTTCAATTGTGGTCCTTAGTATAGGTGGCGTGACACAGAGAGGCATAACTTAACATTAATACATATTATCACAGCTTTTAGATATTAAAAGGAAAAATGAGATTAAATCCTACGCCGAATTGAGTTATAACTTGACATTAAAACATACTATCACAGCTTTAAGATATTAGAGGTAAATATAAGATTAAATCATATGCTGAATTAATAGAATATAATATTAAATACTGTTCATGAAATGACTTTTAAACTTTGATGGCACTTTTAAAATTTTGCAGCTTATTCAACTCAGTAAGCTCAACAGGTAACCCATTCCATAATTTGATGCTGGAAAAGGAGAAGGATTTGGCACCATTGCCTTTAACCTTTGGTAAACATTATCCACCTTTTTGACTAAACCTAGTGCTATAACCATGGACAGAATCTTGGGAAACAAAATGCTCACTCAAGTAGTCTGGGCCATACCATTTTTTATTTTAAATACATGGCATAACATTATCTGATCAACTTTATTCTGGACTGGTAACCAATTAAGGGACTTAAAGTGGGAATGGTCAATATGAGCTCTTGAGTCAAGGTCAAGAACAAATCTAATTATTTTATTTTGACAGGTTTGTAACTTATTTTTAAGAACCTGTGTCAAACTATTATACCACACAGAACAGGCGTAATCAAAGTGACACTGAATCAAAGACATGATCAATAGTTTTTTGGTGTGCTGAGTAAGAAAGTCTTTCTTACGGTAGAGGAATTTCAACCGGGAATTGGCCTTTTTAAGAACAGACTCAGCTACAGAACAAAATGACAGATTTTGATCTATATTGATGCCGAGGTACTTGACAGATGAGACAGATTCAATGGCAGTACCAGAGCAAGATATATGAAGATGTGATTTCGACCTAAGTTTTTGTCTGGACCCAAAAACAATGGACTCTGTTTTACCCAAGTGTAGCGATAATTTATTATCAATTAACCAGTGGCTGACTTGCTCCATATCATCAGTCAGGGCTTTTTCAACATCAGATAGACTTTTGCCAGATATGAGGATACCAGAATCATCAGCATACAGTAACAACTTGTTTTTTACCACTGCTGACATATCATTAACATAAATTAAAAAAGGAGAGGGCCGAGGTTTGAGCCTTGAGGAACACCACATGATATCTTTGAATTAGATGAATAGGTACCTGATACATCAACAAGTTGTTGTCTATCAGAAAGATATGACCTAAACCAATTTAACACACCAACACTTAGTCCTGACGCTTCAAGTTTCATCAAAAGAATTGAATTGTCTACCGTATCAAAAGCTTTCTGTAAATCTAACAATACCATTCCAACAACATTACCGCATAATGACAATGCGCGAGAAGATAGAGCCCGCATCACCGATCAATATCTCGAAAAAGCCACAATCGTCCGTATGGTATGGCCAGCTAGATTCCCTGACCTGATCTAATAGAGCATGCTAAGGATGTGTTACAGACAGCCGTTTTTTCACGCTCCGTGCAACCAGACTTTTTACTGGAGCTCTGACAGGCTCCTCTCTAAGAATGGGACCAAATTTCATAATACATGTATAAGATCAGGAGGTATATCAGCAGTATGCGAAGACGTTGTCATGTGGTAATTGAAGCACGGGAACATCACATACGCTACTCCATAGTTGTTTGAATGACTAGCGAAAGTGAAAACCTAATGATTTTATGTCAGCAAACCTTAAATTGTGGTTGGTCACATTTTAAAATATCGTAACTTCTTTCAAGAAATGCAGGCTTATCGAGTAAAATTATTTTGACCTTACATTTTCAATCGTCAAAATTATCGATGCTTTTGACCATGGTTAATAGTTTTCTTTTTAATTTTGTTTAATGTTTGGGGAAAGATATGGCTTTAATCAATCTATATTTAGGCCATTTTGCTTGTCCAGCGACGATCCCTCTAATTTCCAAATATGAAAAACGAATAGCGTAAAAGAGACTTTAAATTTCCATTTCAATGTAGTTAAATGTACACACAGCTGATATTTTTTCACATTTCTTTCAGATAAGACTTAAATTGTTTTAATTTTTAACATCTTTGTCTATCAGAATTGAATAAAATCGAAAAATTGGGTTAGCACGTTTGCCTCAAACAGAGAAAATGAAGCTTATGATGCGTGCGAAAAACCGCCTCATTGTCATACCCTATTACCACACAATCCCGCTTTTTGACTCCTTGAAAAAGTAAAGTTATTGAAAGCTTTGTAGAAATGAGAGAAATTGCTTGGAAGATGCATTTTTTTCTGTATAATTTTTTCTACCTTAATTGACATTAATTTTCCAGTTTTAGCACACTTTGATTTCCGTCTATAACTTCTTACGAGTTTGACCAGTCTAAAGTTTTGTCGTCTGGTAATGGGTTTATAAACGCATAAGACATATAACGAGTCGCGGTGTCAGCCATTCTGTAGTGAATGTTGTCCTGAGTATTAATTAAACAACGCTGTTGTTATTTCCCTCGGGGAGGTCAATATGTAGAACCGGAGTATTGCTTTCTTGCGCGTTTCTGTAATTCAGAAATACATATTGCGTCATTTGTACGATATGAATCAGTATAAAGATATAAAATCGTCATAACGTCGAGTCTAATAGTTTTGACAAATAAACACAAAGAATATAAGGTGTCGGTTTTTAAGGGCATCTTGTTGAAGAGCTTTCAGAGACATTTCACAATTAGAAGGAAAGAGGTGCAACTTGAAGACTTTAGCCCATTACCATTTTTTGACAAATTTTTAGACTTGTCCATATCAAAAAATGTTGTATACGTCAAATTTAAAGGGTGACATATTTATAAAAATCGTTGACTTTTCGAAAAGAAAAGAAAGTAAGCAATGAAAAAAAGGCTTCAGGAAGCAATTTGTTTATTTTCCACAAAGTTTCTACAGCTCTTTAATTTAGGGCGCAAAAAAGCAGGATTGTGTCCGAATAGGCGAAGTCATGACCTAAACAATTCTGAAATTTTAATCATTGTTCGCTAAACGATCAGCGGCTGTAGCGCAGTTGTTAGCGAATTTCACTATGAATCATGGTATCTAAATTTCGACCATCGGTCGTCCATTTCGACAAATTCATCTATCTCTGGTAACCCATTCCCACACAATCCCTCCTTTTTACGTCCCTCAAGAAAAAAATTTCTGGAAAACAATGTGGAAAATAAAGAAATTGCTTTTTAAGAAGCGATTTCTGCAATTTTCGACATTGTTTTCTACCAAGAGAGATAAAGACTTTAAAAATATCAACAATTTGAAATTGTGGTCTGCAACTTCTTTCAATTTGGACAACTGGTCTAAAATTTCACTGTATTGGAAAGGGTTAATTCGTGGAAATTTGTTTACGCTTAAGTCGGTTGTGTTAGTCTAAAGAAGCTCCGGATCAATATCTATCTCTACAGCATATTTAACTGTGGGGGTGGATACGCCATTTTTAACAGTATTTCAGTCAAATCGCGGCAGCTAGAGCACCTAGGTATTTCTCACACCAGTACTTCCACTACATCCTTTCCTAGCCTGCAACTTGCTATCCAACTTAGGTTTTACGATTATCCATCCATTGGTGAGATTTAAATGGTTTTTATCCTATGTTGTAAACGATAGTTTTATTATCGGAAATTATAATAATCATTTCTATTGGTCATATGGAATTCATGAGCACACACACACACACACACATACATACATACATACATACATACATATATATATATATATATATATATATATATATATAATATATATATATAATATATATATATATATATATATATATATATATAAATGTGGGATAAATTGTATTTCAAACAGTGTAAAATATATGGATTATCAAGTTATAACCCTAGCGCTTTCGAAACTAAAAGTTTCTTCATCAGGGGTTCAATTACAACTGACAGAATGGATGAAAAAAATCTTATTTTGATGGGCTGGCGGAAAAATTGCAGGTCAACCTATGGGTTGATGTGCGGATCTAATTTGCCCTAGATGATTATATGTCGTTTTTATTAATCCCAAAGGGTTTGGATCGTGTTTAAGACGCCTGATCCAATAGGTCTCCCGAGATTTGCGTTGTTTGTCGGACCATTTACTGTTTGCTTCAATGCAACACAGGATAACATCGTTAAATGAATGGCCGACTTCGCTAAAATGTTCTGCAACTGGAGATCTATTGAATCTACGTGTTTTCCAGTCAGATCTGTGCAAATTCATACGTTTGTTTATCTGCTGTTTGGTTTCGCCAACATATTGTTTTGTTGCATATGGTGCACGTCATTAGATACACTGCATTTGCAGTTTTGCAGGTGTGTGTACCCTTGACTGAGGAAACAGCGCCAAGACGAGATTTGAAAGTCTGCGTGTCATGCATGATATTGCACGTCTGACATCTAGGTGCATTACACGGTCCAGAATTTCCAAGAGAGTTGTTTGTTTGTGACAATGCCTACTTTGGCTCGTACCAAGAAGTCTCGAAGTGACTTAGGTTTTGCGGTAGGCGACAACTGGTTTCTCAGGAAACATTTTACTGAGTTTGTTGGATGACTCAATCTTGGACCAGTGTTTTTTCTATAATTGAGTTTTACGTTTGGCAAGTCTGGATGGTATGTCAGAACAAAAAGGGATTCTGTTTGATTGCTGTACAA
>OX336366.1:35046633-35361170 GCA_946902895.1 Fragum fragum | reverse complement strand
AGCGATTGTAATTTATTCCCAACAGGTCGCACCTGGAGTCCTGTCGTCTGTCAAGACTCTGACAACAGTTGATTTATCAGGAAATCGCAACCTTTGTCACGGTGGTTGGAGAAACATCACCTCTGGGTTACATTTAACATCGATACAAACAATTGATCTACATTACAATTGTAATTCACGATCGAACAATCATACCATCAGTGCATCGGATCTGAAACCATTATACAAAACAAAACTGAAGGCTTTGTATCTCTCGCACTGCAATCTTCAGTTCATTTCCCCTGAAGTAATCACAGATGCAATTCCAATCTCACTAAAAGATCTGCGGATAGACGACAATGATTTGAATTACCCATATTTTGGTATTTTCCTACCAGTCTTGCGTAATCTAGAACATCTAGATATAAGTATGCAATCTAATTACAGATCAACTTTGAAGCTTTCTAATATTGGCGACATTTCAGAGAATACATTTGGAAAGAAAAGCAAACTCGGTAGTTATTTTGAATCCGGCTGTGATCTTAAATTGCCAGTACTAGACCTTCCACAAAAACTGCGATTTCTAAATGCCACATATCTTCACCTTGGCTATGCTATTCCAAATATGACTTTTAACTCTAATAACTCTTTAGAAGTTGCAGATGGTTCTCACTGTTTGTTTCCGAGTATATGTGGAAGAATAATAGGTCTACATAAACTGAAATATCTGAACCTATCACAAAATAGAATAGAGTACATAAATAGAGAAGCCTTTTCGGATATGCCACTCTTGGAAGAATTAAATCTCGATGGTAATCGATTTGGGCATATATTTGACGATGCTAATTCATATCTAATTTTTCACAACCTTTCCAAATTAAAGGTTCTTGACATGTCGTCTTGTAAGATCAAACATTTACCAAAACTAGTATTTTCTACACAGGTAAAACTGCAGGTGCTTAATCTGAAAGACAATGCCCTTGAAACAGTTGTTTTTGACATGAAAGCGGCAATTCAGAGTCTTCTATTGCTGGATGTGTCAAAAAACAGTATCAAAAGCTTACCCGTTGTAACAACTAACATGCTAGAAAGAATTGAAACATCCGCATTCAAATTGGCTTTGTATGGCAATCATCTGCAATGTGATTGTAGTGATTTATCGTTCGTTAGATGGTTGGCAATAACTAGAATTAAGATTTTAGATCGAACAGTCATCAAATGCATCACGAATAAAGGGAATAAGATAAAAATAGATGATCTAAAGGAAAAAGAGGGTGAGATAGCGCTTGATTGTGTCACGTGGTTCGTCGTTACAGCCTGTGTTTCTTATATGTTGATCTCAGTGCTTGTCCTTAGTCTAGTTGCTATGATGTACCGTCAGCGATGGAAACTGAGGTATCTATACTATACAAGCATTAAACGAGTAAACCCATATCTACCGTTTGAGAACAATCAAGACAATAGTAACGACGTCTATATTTCTTTTGACGAGGATCACGTGCTAGCTGATGGTACTCGTCTTTATCATATTGTGTCACGAAATATTCTCAATGCTCTAACGGCGAGGGGATTCAGTACAAAAATAAGGGAAGATTTATATGCTGGTAAATCACTACAAAGAGAGATTTCAACTGCTATTCAAGAGTCCAATAAAACTGTCGTATTTCTATCTCGTGACTTTTGTTCGGACTTTTGGAATACGTTCGAATTCAACATGGCGGTATGTGATGGAATGTTTACACATCGAAAAGTAATTGTTCCAATATTAGTAGAGGACGCTGGCCTTGATGATTTCGTGCCAGAAATACGGACATACTTATACGAAGAAAGGGTTCTCAAATTAAGTATTGAGAAATTTGATGACTTTATTGAACATCTGTGTCACATGATGTCAAACTAGCTTGAATGAACCGATATCAAAATATCACAACTGCGATAATGTAGTCTGGCCAAATCGCATGAATAACTCTTTCCGATGTGAAATTATTTCCCATTTGTGACGAACACTACTGGTATTTGTTCCGAAAATTCTATCAGAAGTGAAGTGGCTATCAGGTTTTAACCCCCCCAACAACAACGACAACAACAACAACACCCCCCAAAAAACTTGACGGGTGTTTAGACGTCAGCTTGTCGGTCGGTCCGTTGGTTTGTCGGTCTGGTCGTCTGTAGCGTTTTCCTTTTCCTCCCCATTTCTCAGCAACTACTAGACTCGGTATCAAGCAGAGATGTGCATTTTATCAAGTAGTTGTGATCCATTTAGTTTAATAGAGTAATGATGAAAATAGTGTCCGCTCATTTTCTCTTCAACTACTGTATAGATTTTACTCATATTTCACATGTGCACCCAGTATCAACAAAGATGTACATGCAGGGATGAGCATATCCTATGTAATTATGTTCTATTTACTTTTTTCAGAGTAACTGATCTTTGTTTGAAAAATGTCCTCTCATTTTTTTTTTGAAAAATAACGACGGATTTTATTTAAACTTCACAGTATCAAGTAGAGTAGTGCAAATCCTATTTGGTAACGGTCCTTTTTCCTTTTACAGAGTTATGACCATTTGTTGAAAATATTTTTTTCGCTCACTTTCTCCAAAAAATATCAATGGGTTTGATTCAAACTTCACAATAAGAGAAGTATATCTTATTTTTTACGGTCCGTTTACCCTTTTTACTGAGTTATGGCCCTTTAGTGAAAATCTTGTTTACCCATTTTCTCTTAAACTATTGAATGGATATGATAATCCATACAGTCAGACTCAGTTTCAAGCAGAGATGTGTATCTTATGGTTACGGTCCGTTTACTTCTTTACAGAGTTATCGCCATTTGATGAAAAAAATGTGCTCCTAATCTAATCAATGGAATTGTTTCAAACATCACATCTACACTCAGTTACTAACAGAAATGTGCATATCCTTTTTGTAATACATTTTCTTTTAACAGAGTAATGGCGCTTTGATGAAAATCTTGTCTTCACATTTTCCCAGGTAGATTCGGTATCAAGCAGATATATGTATATTCCATTTTGTTAACAGTCCATTGACCTTCCACAAATTTATTACCCTTTGATGATATTCTTGACAGATTGATTAGTCAGCAAATGCTGGGTGAATGGACCAACCACACAGAATAGACACATAAGTTTTGCTTATACATTCCAATTACTCTAATAACGGTGCCCTTCTGAATTAACCAAAAACTGGCCCCGCCCAATTACTCCTTTGGCCGCGCCCATTTCGAACGTCGTAATTTTGAAAAAAAAAAAAACAACAACTTATGGTCATTAGCATGTATCTAAAAATAGAATCGTTGGTTCGAGACCTAAACGTCGTAACTACAGCCAAACATCAAATGTGTATCACAAAAAAGGCGCCCAATGTCGGATTTAAATCTCAATTCCAGGCTGAATAAATGATTTGATTGGTCGACATATTCCTTGATTGACAACCCCGTTTTGTCAATTCATTCGCCTAATTCTTTTTTTATATACTACTCCTTTTGCATACCAAATAAAACTTTACCTTAACCCATTCCCACACAGCAAAATTTTAGACTGGTCCAAATTGAAAGAAGCTGCAGACGACAATTTCAAGTTGATGGAATTTTGAATTTTTCCGTCTTTTTGGATAGAAATCATTGTGGATAATGAAGAAATTGCTTGATACAAGCAATTTCTTCATTTTCCACAATGTTTTCCAAAGCTTTTTTCTCGAGGGGCGTAAAAAGGAGGGATTAAGTGGGAATGGGTTAAATAATGTCACTTTATCCCATTGATCCAAACTATACAGATAAACTCGGTATAAAGCAGACCATATATGCAAGTTATATTCTTTCTATCCTGCGAAATGGAACAGGATGGAGGATATATGCATGACCTTCAATGATAGGTATAGTTAGGTTTCCATTCTTGAAATAGTATATTGATAAAAAGGATTAGGCGAGCTTCAAACTTTGTATGTTTTGGAATACTTGTCAGAAAATTACAAAGACTTTACAAGTAATGTCTTCTTTTCAAAGTTTGAAAATATAATTCTGAACAAATAACTTGAATAGACGGATCGCTAGCCACGCCCACGGCCTTCGACAAGGTAATTCGACTTTTAGTTTGCAAAGTATATGGTCGGGAATATGAAACAAAAGGCAAATCGTCGGCGAGCTTGATATGTGCGACTATAGTCTAAAAGCATGATGATTGGCTGTTCTTTTTTTTTATTGGCAGCGTCAGCTACTCTGGCTAAATACTAATAAAATACAAGTGTTTTTATGCTCCCGCATCGATTAGATCGGGGGCATATTGTTTTACCGTTGTCCGTCTGTCTGTCTGTCCGTCTGTCTGTCTGCAAAACTTAACCTGCCAACTAAACATTTTCCTATAACTTCAACCCTGATTAAGTTACAATGCTTATATTTGGTATGTAGATAGGTGTCAACAATGCCCAACTTGGGAAGGTCATTTCATCAAGGTCAAGGTCAAAATTTTAAACCTTTTCCCTAAAACAAACAAACAAACAAAAAAAAACAAAAAAAAAAACAAAAAAAAAAAAAAACACAATAAAAATCACCCGTTTCTAAAGAATTCCTGTTTCGGGGGCATAGTGTTTCACAAACACATCTTGTTTTTAATTCGCATGCTACATTTCCAATTATTCAAAAGATAAAGCTTGCGATGAAACCGCTTGTTGCAACCATCCTTTCCCTTCAACATATGCTTTAAATTTGATACTTTCTCTGCAATTCACCAATCGAGGACGTCAGTCAAAGAATGTATCCACCAATAAAAAAATCATTTAAACTGCAAGTGAATATTGAAATCCAACACTGGTCGACATTTTGTGAACCGTTTTAGTCGGTTTGGCGACTTAAATGTCGTAACTTCAGCTTGAATAACATGTTCTAGAACGATCCGATTTTTACCTGCAGTTAAAAACTCGGAGAGCAAAGGTTTGGGTAAATGTTCTCTTCAATGATACTGAGAGGAACATACATAGAGAAATCCATTTGTTTTGTAATAACTTGAAATATTAGCCAGAGATAATTTGTCTGCCCTACTTGGCCCCCACCCCCAAATAAAATTGTGTCTAACGTGCCTTGTCCATAAGAAATAGATTATACATAAATATTTTTTCGCCCCATGTAAGTTATTACAGCAAATATCATTACTTTCTCATCATGGGCAAAGCTGGAAAAACCACGCTAGGGTTACTCCAAAAATCCGTATATTGGTATAACTCCACTAGGGCTACCCCTAAATCCTTTGTACCCTAAAGTAGTCTTAAGTAAAAATCACAATAATTGCTTTGCTTATAATGCCTGCATGTGTAGATGATAGATAGTGACCGGCTAAAGTGTACATGGGTATAAAGATAAACCATTGCTCCGACGTTTGCAAGTGGTCGCAAGGTTTTCACCTGCAATTATTAAGTTTGAGGCCGGGAGTTAGTGCGACTGTTGCACAAGGTGGAAGGTCAGTCAAACCTGGAGAATTTCGACTCTGGATCATTTCAACGTGGTATATTTAACAATTTGGTGCTGATGACATCACTTTCCTGAGTGGACTTTCTACAAATCAGAGTAGATTTTACCCCCTATAACTGCTGTACACATCGAAAATTGGTGCAAGTTTCATCCGAAAACGACAGATATCGCCAACCTTAATGAGGAGGGTTCGAAATTACCTATAGGTACATACATTTTATTTTGTATTATTGTCTAACTAATTTTCAACTACTTAACTTAGTCCGGGATAAGAATTGAAAACGCTTAACCAGTAGTCCCCTGCTTAAATAATTTATTTCTCTTTAATAGTAATAATAATGATAATGATAATAACAAACCTCTTGTAAGAAGGTATCTCTTGTAATCCGTTCACCGCCTTGTATGGGACCAGTTCAACACGTTCCCACCTAATCCAGCCTTTTTACTACTCTCGAGAAAAAAATGGGGAAACAATGTGGAAAAGAAGAAATTGATAACAGCAAACAATATCTTCATTGTCCGCAGTGCTTTCTTTCCCAGATAGACGATAAATAAATCAAACTCTGTCACACTAGAATTATCAGCAACATCTTTGAATTTGGACAAGTCCAAAGTTTGTCGTATGTTAATGGGTTAACCCTTTCCTGCTTCAAGTTCAAACTTTTAGACCTGTCAATATTCAAAAAGCTTAAGGTCGATTTAATTTGAAAATAACCATTCATTATGCTAAACAATAATGTAGAAAAAGAAGAAATTGCTTGTTACAAGCAATTTCTCCTTTTTCTACAATCTTTTTTCAACTAGGGACGTAAAGACCAGGGATCGAACTAGAAATGGTCAAAACATACCGAAGCTGTGGGATTATAGTCGCATCCAGTCGTACCCAAACTCCAACAATATTAGTCCAAATGTACCTTCATCGGGTAAAGAACCATCCAGAAAATGAGAAAAGTGTCGGCATTGCGCGGATTGTGTAGGCTGACATGGGTCGATATTCTGCGTCTAGCATGGTCATTCTACTTTACTGTGGATCTCTGTCTAATTACTGCCTCTGTTGGATTCGATCTATTTAAGATATTCGAAGTTCTAAAATGGTGACTTTATTTTATGGAGTGAAAATAAGCTAGGGGAAGAGTCTGATACTTAGTAATATAATAGGATATAACCTGTTAATCCAATACCACACAATATCGCGTTTTTACGCTCTGAGGAAATAATACAACTGAAAAAATGTGGAAAAAGGAGAAAATGCTGATAACCGGCATTTTCTCCTTTTCCCACAATGTTCCCTTTCTGATTCAAAGGTTTGACCACATCTGACGACAATGTAACCTGTATCCTCTTTCACATTGGACCAGTCTAAAATTGTGTCGTCTTGTTGAGGGTTAACCTAATTCCACGCAGTCCTGCTTTTCACGACTGTTTGGAAAACAACGTCGAGAATACATTGATTGCTTTTTTTTTTTAAAAAGAAATTATCTTCGTTTTCCACATTGTTTTCTAAGCAGAAAGACAACGATGTTTAAAATTCCTTCAGCCTGATATTGTCGTTAGCAAAGTCTTTCATTTTTGACTAGTCTAAAATTCAGTAGTGTGGTAATTGGTTAGGAAGGAAGAGGGAAAATGTTGTAGACGAATACAGATGAACTTCCTTCTCTGCTTGTTAGCGATAAAAAGTGACGTGACATTTGACAGAGTCCGCCAGAGAAGCGGAATAAGTATAGATCACGATCAGCTTGCCAGAACTGCGTAGGCTGTTAACCCCTTCTCACACAATTCCGCTTTTTTCGCCTTATTAGGAATACATTGTGAATTTCGGTTAGCCCACATAAACATAAACAATTAAACTACACCGTGATCAAACTGAAGGTTTAGCATTCATCACAAACATACAGACTTGTTAACCCATTCCATACGTACCCGCCTTTTTCAAATTCGTTAAGGAAGAGGATCGGTTAGCCCACATCAACAAGTGAAATATACCATGATCAAGTTGAAGGTTTACCCAAAATGATAACATACAGGCTTGTTAATCCATTCCCATACAGTCCCGCCTTTATTACATCCCTTGACCCATTCCGACATCACCCTGCTATTTATCCCCCCCCCCCCAAGAAAATAAGCTTTAAAAAACATTGAGGAAATGAAGAAATTGCTTGTTATTGCGTATTACAGTTGATCAAAAGGAGAATGTTATGCTAGAAAATTCTAATTTTGCTGTGCGTGACACATTCCTACACGATAAAATTTTAGACCAGTCCAAATTCAAAGAAGTTGCGGACGACAATTGTTAGTTGATGAAATCTTTAAAATTCTGGTCTTTTTGGACAGAAAACATTGTGGACAATGAAGAAATTCCTTGTAACAAGCAATTTCTTCATTTTCCACAATGTTTTCCTAAGCTTTCATAATGAGGGTCATTTAAAAGCGTCACTGTCTGGGAATGGGTTAAGACAAAGCTAGTAGTTTTTGATTTCTGTATGTGGATTTATGTTTTTGTGCGTTATTCACGCACATATGTTCACGAATGGGAATGCTGGTTTAAGTTTAAAGGAGGGAGGCTCACTCGGAAAGTGATGAATGAATTTGAACCGAATTCCACAATTATGACCCTTTCAGCGCATTCCAACTTCTTAGTACTTTCATTCCTTTGGTTTGTATGTTGTAGAGAATTTTCTAATTGCCTGTATTCTTCGATTCCCATGTATTTAAGAACGATTTCTAGAAATAGTTACCTGCTATAGAAATCTCCTAACTTTTCATTATTCTACAGATTTAAGTACGCCGAACCAAGTTTGAAAAGAAAAAAAAATTCTGTATTAGATTTTGTATGAAACATTACCGATTATAATAAGGGTCTAGCGTTTTTTATGCGTTTATAACGTTATCCAAATATTAAGATATTTGATTTTTAATCATTATTAAACCATTTATCTATCACTGTTTCCCTAAAATCTTTTTCTTATGCAACCACAGAGATGAAGTATGTCTTACTATATTTCTGTATAGTTTTAAAAGTGAATAATTGTTTTGGTATAAACGCTTTAAGATGGAAATTGAATGAACTCAATTGGTTTCACAAACGAGTACTACGTCGTATTTTTTTTTTTTTGTTTGTTTTATTTTTTTATATTATTTAGTTCTATATATGCTTATTAGAAATGGTGAGAAAAGACAGGGTATCACTGTGTTATTTTTTGAGAAACTCGCACTTTTTTTCCATTACGCAGTTTGCGATTTCGAATCGGTAGATACGGATAGAAATTTGCACAACTTTAATTATCTGTAATCTCAAGTCATAAATGGACTGAAAAAGTAAATTTTGTTATACAATTAGGCTAAGAATAACGCAATTAGAAAATAGACATTGTACAAGACATAATTTTTTTACCTTCAGCATTGAATAAGTGGCAATAAATACCACGCTCGGATTCGAAGTTCTGAGCCGGTAAGTAACGTTATGATTAAACGGTGTCACGTCGTGATTTGCTCCAAGTTGCTAGACGAGTTTTCAAACATTTCTAATCAATTAGTTAGAAATTGTACACATAAATCCATTGAATAAGACTCTTCCCTGCGTAAAATTTGAGGAGAATCGCATTTGTGCTTTCCTCTTTATTTAAGATTTCCACGCTGCGCAAAGTGAATGCGCGAAACGCGTATCCCAATTTCACCATCAAGCTGTAGTTACCCACCAACGATTTGCCCTGTTTGATGTCCTAGACCTTATTTATATGGGTGTTTGTGACAGATGAGCGTAGTTTATCTAATACCTCTGTGAAACTGTCCTCTCAGATTAGTTCGACTACCCTCGTTATCATCAGTGTGTTGTTCATTTCTGTGCCTACTTTTCTTGCTATTGATCACATGTCATCGGGAACAGGAGGCAAAACACCCTAGCTCCAGTTTCAATAGGCTAGAGTTACGACGTTGTAGAAGACAACTGGTGGTACAAAATTGAATGCAACGTAGATAACAATAGAAAAGTCATAAGTATTTCCTGATGCAGTGACCTTGGGTGACTTCTTACCCTTATCCAATTAATTATCATGTAACAAAATAACTGAATGGTTAAATGGCGAACTTAACGTCTTGCTTACAGCTTAAATAAGTCACAAAACCAAAAGAAATTAACGCCGTTTAAAAACGAAATGCACCTTCCCATCGGAGTCAATGGGCGGACCAACGAAGTAAGTGGGCGGGGCAGCGGTTGGTCAATTGAGGGTGTTTGTAGGTACGTGTAAATTTCCGATCGGCTTGACGTCAATAGTTTGTTAAGTCATTTCGATGTGTTTTTCTTACTTTTTCATTATTTTTATCTGCAATATAAAGACGTCTTGTTTAAACAATTTTCAACCAGAAACGAATTCAAAACTTCGATTTTCTGATTAGCCCAATATCAAATATTGTCGATGTGCAACCAAAATGTTTTGATTACAGCTTGAGGATAAGAGATGTGGCTACGACATTTTGTCTACGGCCAACGATATATATATTTCCCAATCATTTGTAATAGTAAAAAAACCAATCACAAATATATGTATAAAAATCTTAGACTCAAAAGACGTTGTTTGCAACAACACAAAGTAGTTTAAGATTGAAAAATAAGAACAAAAAGAGGTAGAAGACTTTGTAAAAATATGATGAATTGCTTGCTTGTTGTGGAATCTTTTCTATAAATGTATACCTTTATCTATATATTTTCGAATGCGAAAAATACGGAATTTCATAGTCATTGACCAATCGCTAGCCCCCTCCCCCCCTTCGCTTTTTACAGGCGTTATTTTAAAAAAATTATACCCCGTAGCATGTAATGAAAAAATTAAATGGTTGGTTGCCGGCATAAACGTCGAAACTACAGCTGGAATAAGCTGTATTTACGAAGTTTAAGTCGCCAAACAAAGAAAAATTATTCACACAAATGATGGCCGATGTCGGGGATCAAAGCTATATTCCGGGCTAAATGATTGATTTGAATGGTCGTTTAATTCCTTGATTGAAAGCCGCGATTGGTCAATTTGTTAAAGATTTATAGCAATTTGACGTCATGATAGGAAAGACTACTTGACGTGATGTTTATGACGTCTAGGACAGTATCCCTATAGCGACGTCAATGGCGTAAGATGGGAGAAGCCGGAGGTGCAAAACGAGTCTCCAGAATATGGAATATCGTTCACAATGACGAAATCTGGTAAGTTTTCTATAATAAGTAAACTGGCTAATGGTGGTGGTAGTAGGTTGGGGGTTCGGATACAGTGTCTTTAACCCATTCCCAGACAATGACGCTTTTAAACGCCCCTCAGTATGAAAGCTTTGGAAAACATTGTGGAGAATGAAGAAATTGCTTGTTAGAAGCAATTTCTTCATTATCCACAATGCTTTCTAACCAAAAAGCCAAAGAATTTGAAGATTTCATCAACTTAAAATTGACGTCTGCAACTGGACTGGTCTAGAATTTTATTTTGAGGGAATGGGTTAAATAGGATTCAAGTAAGTCAACATATGTAAATCCAATTTACATTTTACAATTTTACACTTCATCAGATTTTCGACAAACATTTTTTTCTTTTTATTTACCGAATTGTCTTACCGAGTGTACCTAAAAAAAGACGTAGGCGTAAAACAACATTTTGATGTTAGACTAATTCATTGGTCCCTATTATAAGATGTTTTCATCTGACAAAATGGATAATTCTTTTTTTTTCTGGTAACAAACCATACATGCCTTGCTAATAAACTTTTCCCGATAAGTAAATTCGAAGAATCTGTTGAAGGACACCTTAGCCCTTGTCATGCTGTATAAATATACTTTCTGAATTGCTGTAAAATCAAAGGGTTGAAAGCGCTGATTGAACTTATGTTTAAAAATCAATATTTCTTTGAGAAATCAATTTCATGATTAACTCTGACAGGAAAAGTACAAGCAGGGGGTGTAGACCAAGATCAGACTGCACTTATCTTGGTCTACACCTTCTGCAAAAACCGGAATATTCCGGGTTTAGCATGACAATGGTTAAAAAAGGGTTTATCAAAACAACTGCAAAATGACATTTGACCATAAAATAGTGCTTGCAGTGCTTTCAGTCCTTTGAATTCAAGGCAATTCTGAAAAGAATTGTATCTATCTATCAATATATACTGCCCAACTCTCCTTTCGGGTATTACTGGTAGGTGTTCGGCACGACATTTAAAAAACAAGATTTTTAACAGCTTGTGCATGTGCGGAATCTGATCGAAGTCTTCACCATGATCTCTACAGATATGGACTGAACGCTTCTCAAGCCGCATTATAAAAGTTATAAATGCTTTGAATTGTCTTATTGTCCGCTCTTTACGATGTGGAAATGTTACAGTAATGTTATATTGGTCCGTCAAACGAACATGCCGGAAGTGAAAAAAGTCGACCCTAGTCAGCCGTCCCAAATCAACGGATCGCAGCTGCCAAACAAAATAGATTGGCCGAACTAATGAATCGATAGATACCCATTCACTTAGACTAGAAATAAATTGTGACTTCCGTCATTCGTGTCAAGCATTGTTGGTTTGGCGGCCGATAGAAAGTTCGACCTTGATATCAAACAGCAATATTTTGAAAAAAAATTACAGCCAATAACATTTGATAAATGAATAAATAAGATATAAATAAAAAATGATAAATAAATATACATTGAATATATAAATGAAAAGATGGATAAATCAATGAATGAATGAATTTACGAAATTGTTGGTTAGCAAGCTAAAATACCTTACTTTTTTCAAAGTTCACTTCTGGTCGAATGTATGATTTGATTGGTCCATCGATTTTTTATTGAGATCGCGATCTGTCAAATGTCTCTTGTCATAAGACGCATCTCATCAAGAGCTTAGTGCATTACTGTATATTAATACCGGCATTTTATAGAGAGACTTACGACAGTCTTTCTCCGACTTCTCTATATGGAACACAGAGTAAGACCGATCACCCACCAGGAACGTCTAGGATCTGTTTTGCAAGTATTGGTCCCCCTTTAAACTGAATAGTATTTTGGCTGAATAATCCTTTACGCTGGACCTCGAAATGTACTCAATGTTGACTCAGATCTGGATACATAGATAGGGAATTTTATGTTGACAATAGCGATACAACATCTTGTATTTGCTTTGAGCTTCGGAGGAAAATTTTGATATTTCACGAAACCGAAGGTCGAGTGGTTATCAAATTTTCCTCCGCAGCGAGATGTAACGCTTTCATAATGAGATGTTCCATTTATTATACACTTACATTTTTTACAAATAAAGTCTATGAAACAATAAAAACAAATCTGTTTAAATATGTACATATGATTCCTTTCTCCTTTACCATTCTGATTACATTTATTCGCATTAAGACGGCATCTACAGGATCCCCGACGGCGGCACTCATCCTTTCCGACTATTTGCCTCTCACCAATGGGTCGAAAAATCGTAAACCTATTTGGGATAGCATCTGGAGGCTAGGAAAGAATGTAATGGTAGTACCGGTGTGAGAAATACCAGGAATCCATTGTTAGGTGTTCCAGCCTCCGCGATATAACTGAAACATTGTTGAAAGCGGCGTAAAACCCCATTCAACCAACCAAAGAAACAAACAAGCATCTACAGGTTGAAAATAACGTCATTTTAGACTACCTTATTTAGGAACCGTATTTGACACTGTCAGATAGGGATTTGTTTTTTACTAAAAATATTAATAGGTATATAATAACCGTTATTTCCTCATGACACCATTTTTGAAGACATGATAATTATCGTTCTTGGGTGACTAATTTCAGATATAGTTGTGGGCTTTTGGTAAACCGCTGACGTTTTAATCATTATTATTGCAATTATCATCGACCGATCTCGGCTGTCGATCGAAAAATCAGTCGACCAATCAAACCATTCATTTAAACAGGAAGTGAACATTGAGCTGCGGCATCGTTTATGTGAAGCATTTTTGTAGATTTGGTGACTTACACGTAGAAACTACAGCTTTTTCAAACCGTAGTTACGGTTTGTCGCCAACCAACCATTTTATTTTTGTTACATGTTTCTGGCTATAAATTTTGCAAACAACAACAAAAAACAACTACATAAAACACCCCAAAGCAAACAAACAAACAAACAACAACAATGACACACACACACACAACCCCTCCCAAACAACAACAACAACAACAACAACAACAACAACAACAACAAAAAAAAAAAAAAAAAAAAAAAAAAAAAAAAAAAAAACAAACAACAACAACAACAACAAAACAACCAACCACAAGCAACAACAACAAAAATACTTAGTAAAACATTGATGAGATTAAACAGTCATTATTTCTCAAATTACAAACATTTTCAAATGTCGTCTAAAACTTCTTTCAAATTTGAACAGTTAAAAATTAATTGTTGGGAATGGGATATTGATAATGACATTGGTGATAAGTGGGATGAATATTAGGATAAATATGATTAAGTGATAATGAATTCTACGATGTTTTGTAATACGATGACATTATTTTCCGTGTGTCATATACAGGAAAGACCACATACGACACGAAAATCTCTCTGCTAGACAGAAATGGCCGGAAACTTGGGGCTATCTCATCTATGAGTATAAAAAGGTAGGTTCGCTTCAACATCTTCAGCCTTAGCCCTTTCCTGGTTTTTGAAATTTAGACTGGTCGAAACTGAAAGAGGATGCAGACGACAATGAAAATTGGATGCAATTCAAAATAAAACCATCCTATGCCGGGTAGAAAACACAGTGGGAAAAGGAGAAATTGCTTATTTTAAGCAATTTCTCCTTTTTCCACACTGTTTTCTCAAGTATAAAAGCACAGTGACGTAAAATCCCGGGTTTATCCAGGAAAGGGTAAAATAGCTTTGCTAGCTTAAATTAACAGAAAGGGTCTTTGGACTGTGCAAACTGCCACTGAAAGCTTTACAACTATGTTAATGAACACTTGCCCCTTCAGTTCATTAATTTCAGGGCAATCACTTAATTCTCTGGTTTGATACAAGACAAAGGGTAGATAATAAAAGTGATTATTCTGTGTAACTTTTTGATAAACCCTATCCTGTTTAATCCCTGGTTTTTACGTCCCTGTGATTTTATATTTGGGAAAACATTGAAGAAAAAGAGCAAATTTTCGAAACAAGCAAATTCTTCTTTTTTCCACAATATTTTCTATCCTACTGAATGGTTATTTTTCAAATTAAATCCACTTTAAATTTTCACCTGCAAAACCTTTGAATTTCGAAGGTTTTAAAATTTTGTGAAACAGGAAAGGGTTAATTCGCTAGCATTTTATTAGGAAGGCTAACGTCTTATTTATCGTTTACGGCTACTGCGTTGATCTGACATAGTGCATAGTATTCATAGAGTCCTATGCTCATTTACCTATTTTGGAAGAGTCATAAAATTTTAAATATTTCAAGCCTATATACAGACATGTTACACTCACCGCAATCAATTAGCAGAATAGTTTTTTTTGGAAATAAACTTGCACAAACAAATTCATGATCATAGTTCTTTCAGTACTTGGACATAAATGTCGGGGTCAAATTTTACGTACGGTCTAAACGACTGATTTGATTTGTCAATCGTTTTTTGGATTGACAGCGACAGTCTGTCATTTGTGTATATGTATAAGCGATCCTTTAAATTCCTTTTCTATCATTTCACCCATTTCTTTGCTTTAGACCGTGTAGTATGATTGATTACTTGTTCTTTTGAAGAGTCATTTCTCTTCATATTAAATTGTATAAAACGGCTTACTCGGGTCGGAACAATTTTGTGTAACATAATTAAGGACAGTATTTGTATGATAAGGTTAAGCTTATCCTACATTTACAGATACAAAAAATGCCCTTAAACATGTTCTTTCATGTATCTAGCCCATGTACACCTCAAAATAAAATGAAACCTTATTTTGACAGTTGAACAGTGATCTGGAAGGAAAATCGCACGGGTTCAGAGGTACTCCAAGAGACAAGTATGCTGCTAACCAAAACGAGGGTCTAAAGTTGCCGAAGATCCCCGACCGACTGACGACATTTCCGAAGACGACGAGTCAAGAAATCGGATGGAAGTCAACGAATGTAAGTTTGAAGATTCCGACGAAAAAACTATTTCATTGATTAGTTTGTCATGATTATACTTGCTCAAAAGAATCTACCTTTGGTCCGAGTGCATTATGCACAAAGATTCAACTCGGAGAAATTAATCATCTCAGGTATTTTACCTTCTGTTTTCCAGCTGTAGTTACGACGTTTAGAACGCAAACCAATCATTTTTTGATGAATGCTACTGACTATAAATTTTGCAAAATAACACCGATTTAAATCGAAGCGGGACTTCCTTTCGAAGGGGTGGGCGTGGCCAACGAAGTAATTGGATGGGACGAGCGATTGGTCAAATATTTTAGCTTGGAGAAATAAAGATTATGCTATATCAGATAAAGATAATTCTCAATTGACCCACTACCACACAATCCCGTGGTTTTACACACTAAGGGATTGCATTGGAAAAAACGGACGATTTCTCCTTTTATTACAACATTTACTACCTGTTATGGCAGTTAATTACAACTTCAATAACAGTTGAAACGTCCTTTTCAACATCTTTAAATTTGGAGAAGTCCATTTTGTCTAGTAATGGGTTAAGCTGACACATTGCGCACTTCTAATATAGCCCTTTTTTACTTTTTACCGACGAGTCTCTAATTGACGGTTAACTAGCCACGCCCACTCAACTCAAAACATGTCAGTTCGACCATGGTAATAAACGAATATGTAGGTAGGGACAAAAAATTAACAAAAAATCGTTGATTTGCAACCTACAAGTTGTAATTACAGCTTGAAGAAGCTGCACTTACGAGGTTTAAGTCACAAACCAACAAAAAACGCTTTACACAAATGTCGGCAAATGCGTAAGAAAGGTTCACATCCGGTCTAAATGCTTGCTTGATTGGTCTATCGATACTTTGATTGACGGGCGGGAACCGCCAATTATTAACCCTTGTCATGCTGAACCCGGAATATTCCGGTTTTGGCAGGAGGTGTAGACTAAGATCAGACTGCACTTATGTGCAGGCTGATCTTAGTCTATACCTTCTGCTAGTACTTTTCCTGCCATAGTTGTGTATGAAGTTGTTTTCTAAAAGAAATGTTGATTTTTTAACAACAAGTTCTATCAGTGCTTTCAGCCCCTTGATTTGATAGCAATTCAGTAAGGTAATTTATACAGCACGAAAAGGGTTAAAATTCTATCAATCAATCAATCTCCCTATATAAACTCAATATGAAATGTCGACACAAGGTGGTTTGGTCGTAGCATTCAATACAGTAAATGAAATTCTCTTAATCAAATTTGATTGTACACGTCATGAATCTATAATTTATTTCAGAACGGTCAAAATGCCGAGATGGTGACACGATACGCAGAACAGCGCAGAGGAAAATGCACAATTATTCGTCGTTTGAAATGGCCGAAAGACGGGGTTCATTAGACCTTTTAGCTACTTCTTTTTTCTAGATATCGTTCTAGAGATTGAATGTATCAGATGCCAATTTTCGTTTCACTTTTTGATAGATTTATCTATTGCCATTTATATGTTCCCAAATTCTGATAACGTAAACGAATAAACACATAGACGAAATAGCAATAAATATCTTGTCGATAATGAAGACCAAAAGAGATGTAGTCTGGATCTCATTAGTCCGATTGTCCGTATATATGTCCATTAAAATTTCGCGTACCTTTCACAAGATGTGTACAAGGTCATAAGGACCGTTCCTTTTGAAGTTGGAAAAATCCTATGGAGCGGCAATATGAAATCAGAATACAATGCATTTTTATGTAACAAAAACAAAACTGCCATCCGATTCACTTTAACTTCTTACTCTTTTTAAACTTTTTAAACTTTATAAAGTAAGTGCCATTCAAAAAGTAGCTACCCTAAATGATATAAAAATATGGTGGTAAATGAAGATATTGCTTGCTACAAGGGACCTTTTGTGACTATTAAAAAAACGTTTTCTGTTTTAATTATAAAGTGAATTAGGAAATATATATGAAATTGTACAGAAATGGTCATTGGATATTTATGGAATTTCACAGCTAGTTACAGCCTCTTTTTAGATTTTTTAAACTCATCCTTATAAAGGGCACCCGTCATGCAAAAGAGAACCATCTCATTATGCGAAAGGTATCGTAGTTTAGTTAGTCTGACTGGAGTCAAAACTTTTCGCATGTCGTCGGTTCGCGATGTTCACCATCTGATCATTTTTTTTTTACAAAACATCACAAAAAGTCACCGAAGAATAACTCCTGTAAACTTTCATTGAAATCCATCAAACGGTTTCTGAGAAGAGGACTTCCAAAATGTTCACTATACACCATATATATTGCCCGTTAAAGCCATGTTTTTAACCAAACAGATTTTTTGGATGAATCTGATAAATGGTCACCCAAGCATTATTCCGGTAAATTTGGAATCCATTGACTAGTTTCTGAAGAGAACATTTCCAATGTTTTTTTCATTAAATGGCATTAGACCCACCCATAATAGCAATCTTATTATCCTTTTGAAGTTCTTTAAAGGAATGAAATAAAGGATTAGCTTAGCATTATTTCTGTCAAAATTTGGCTGAAATCTGGTCTGTATTTTCTTGGGAAAAGCTCTTTTAAGTAAAAGTTTACGGAAGCACAGACGCACAGACGGACGAACAACGGTCACAGCGCCATGGCAATAGCCTGCTGGCTTTCAGCCAGTGGAGCTATTTTAAAAAGGCGATTAAGGTATGAGCTTGTTTCTCAACCTAGTATATAACGATAACTTACTAAAGAAATGTAAATTCGTTATTGTATATTCTTTATGACTGATAAAACCACATGTGAAGTCTTAAAATTTCATACTTCTTTTGCAATAAGTGACCTTTGACCCCTGTCCAGAATTTACAGACTAACAAAATTATATTCCAAAAGTACAGAGCAACTGGAAAACAAACAAACAACAACAACAACCCCCCACGATTCGCACCCACACAAATTAGCCCTCATTGACAAAAAATATGTCATCGGACAAAATGATTCTGAACGACATAACTCTTTTGACAGAGTTTTTTCAGTGTAACGTAGATAACAAAAATATTTTTCATTACAAAACCCCCAAATTTGGGAATGAACACGAGAACTCGTCAGAATAATTTGTTTCGGAAGAATTTTTTTAACATCTTTTTTGTTATATTATAGCACTGGGCTTACGTATTCTTACAGTAATGTATATTATTTTGCGGAATTCGAATCAAAACGACGCTTTGTTTTTGTTTATGCACTAAAACTAGGATAATATTTTCTAATACATTTTCTATTCAGAAAACCAAAACCCCACTTAATTCAAAACAAATTTGCCAGACAAATATGGTGTTAGAAAGAAAAATTGAAGTTTTTTTTTCACAAAAAAGGCCCCCCAAACGGAAACTTTGTACTCAGTGACCTTTGATCCCGATTGCGACCTTTATAGTGACTTGTGAATCTGCAGACAAGCCAAACCTTATAACTCTGATATTGGGCAATCCGAAAAACATATCTTAACTTTTTACAAAAACATGTACTCGTTGTCGGGAATAAAAAGGGGGGATTGGACCACTAGACTATTTTCGGGTTAGAAATAAAACTTAACTTCCAGCTTGTTAAAGGGTAATTACCATTGGCCAGTCTCTGCCTTGTGGTAAGTTCATACTCCGACCAACTTAATCCTGCCAAAATTGCATTCATATACAAAAGAAAAAATCTGGTAACGCCGACCAAGGCCCTGATACCACTCCGACTATTTCGATTGTTTATTCGTATTTATTCGTGTTGATCAGACCTAATGCAGAGTAGACCAAGCAAGATGTCATGGACCGGCGACAGCAACGGGGTCTAGATATTAGCACAGAATGTCTCTCAACCAATTGAAAGACTACTAAAATCTTAACTGGTCCAATTGTAAGAAACTGCCGACCACATTACAAAGTGTGATTCATCGTGTGACTTACACTTTTGAAAACCAAACAACCAACCAACCAAACAAAAAATGTTTAATGTAGGATAAGAAGACTCTGTGAGAAATGGGGAAAATTCTTGTATCACGCAGTTTGTTTCCCATATCTTGTTTTCGCAGTGCGTCCAACCACAGGTTTGGTAAAGATAAAAGGTAAAGGCTTTTTTATTATAGTATCACCCCCATTTAAAGGGCCAGCCACTCTTGACTTATGAGACACTTTTCCTTGTGTGCACAGTACCTCCTTGTTAGTGGTACTTGATAATGTGGTAACGGCTGTTGTAAACAAAGCGTTCGATAAGAGCAATAACAACATAATATGTCGATATATGTGAGATTTCATAACTGACCAATCGCCGTTGTCAATCAAATAATCGGTCAAAAAATGAAATCCTTCATTTAGACTGGAATTTAACTTTGAACTCTGACATTGGCCGCCGTTTATGCGAAGTATGTTTATAGTTTGGCGACTATAGTAACGACGGTTAGGTCGCCAACCAAACTTCTTACTTTTTCGTTAAATGGTGCTTGTCAAAAATTGCAAAATAAAATGACGCTTAAAATCGAAGTGGAACTTTTTGCCGGAGTAAGTGAACGGGGTCAGCGATAAGCCATTTGACGGATCGCTATTAACACCCACTGATCTTCGACACAACAGTTAAACTGGGGCAAAACCGTAAATCAGCGATCAAGGACACGAAATAAAATAGGCGAGCTGAATGTCTTAACTACAGCCTGAATAAACTGTGATTACGACGTTTAAATGGCCTTAGCAGCAACATACCTGAATATGACTGAACAATTGTCTAAAGCGGCGTTAAAACCCACTAAAATAAAACAATACTCATAGAAATAGAACGAAGTGGGTCTCTATATTCTAAAACATACACTCGTTCTATATGTAAAACTTTTTTTTTATCTCTTCTCTTGTTACTCTCCGGAGATATAGAAAGTAATCCTGGTCCTTGGCAATCTCAATTTGGAGCAAACGATAAAGGCGATTTATCGATTGCGCATCTAAATATACGCAGCATTAGAAACAACCTTGACTATTTAGCGAACAATCTCGTAGACTTCGACATCATGTGTTTACAGAAACTCATCTTGACAGTAGAGTTCACGACATCAACCTGACGATTGACACTCACGAAAGTACGATACACAGACGTGACCATACCTCACATTCTAGTGGAATCATAGTTTATGTGTCCAACTCTAACATTTCGATACGTAGGGATGACTTAAAAATAGGATCAGTCCATGCTACTTGGATTGAAGTAAAGTATAAAAGCGCAACATTTTACTATATCGACCCCCAGATACATCTGTAGCATATTGGGACAATTTTAACGGCCCTTTAGAACGACCTTTAGAGTCAAATTCTAATATAATCTAGGAGATTTAAACCAAGACTTAATTAATATGAGAGAATATCATCTAAATAACATTATGTGTATAAATGATCTCAAGAATGTGATAAACAAACATACACGTATTACATCACACTCGTCTACTTTACTTGATCCTATACTTGTTTCGTCCTCTCTCGATGTTTTACATTCAGACACTTTAGATATTCAAAATGATATAAATGATCATAAAGCAACAATTGTTTTTATCAAATTTGAAAATGTCTCTTTCCAAACTTCAAAGAGAAAAGTTTGGTATTATGATAGAGCTGACTTTAAAATATTAAATCATTTGATAGATAATGAAAATTGGGATTTTATTACAACTTATTGATCAAGGCTGTAATAGGTTTTCTAAAACTATACTTCATTTGGCATCTCAGCGTATACCAAAGAAAGAAATTACCACTCGACTGACAGATAAACCGTGGCATGACTCTGAAGTTAGACGCCTTTCTAGACAAAGAGACCGACAAAAGACTATTGCAATAAGACAACGCCGAAATACCCACTGGATAAAATACAAGGCAAAAAAAGTAAACACTACGAAGAAGTTTGCAAAGGAGCGATGTTTTACTCATCTAGACGAATCAATATCTCAGTATAGATTGGAAAATCCTAGAGAATATTGGAAACACCTTCGTAATTTAATAAATGTGAATAAAAAAATCGGAATCAATACCAGTTCGTAAATCAACCGTTGATGTCACTGAGTTTTTCTACTATAGCGATGTACATAAAGCTGAATGTTTAAATAAATATTTCACTTCCATTTCAACAATTGATGAAGAAAACGAATCTTTACCACAATTTTCTCTCAAAGCCAATTGTAAACTTAGTGAAATAAACATCACTGAAACAGAAATTGAAAGTATAATAGGCTCTCTAGATACAAATAAAGCAAAAGGTCTTGATCAGTTTAGCGACAAACTGCTCAAAGGTTCTATTTCCAAACCAATTTGTTTGCTTTTTAACAAATCATTAAATACACAAAAAATTCCGAATAGATGGAAAGAGTCAGTCTTATACCCTTTATTCAAAAAGGGTTACAAAACATCAGCTGAAAACTACCGCACAATATCTCTACTGAGTTGTGTTGGCAAAGTAATGGAAAGGTGTGTATATAAACGCTTGTACAATTATCTACATCTTAATCATCTATTGTATGAAAAACAATCTGGATTTTTACGAGGTCATTCAACAGTCTATCAGCGTCTTGAAATATACCAACAGATTGTCTCTGCATTCGATAAAAAACAAAATCTTTGTATTTCTCACACCAGTACCACCATCACATCCTTTCCTAGCCTCCAGCTGCTATCCCACATAGGTCTACGATTATCGACCCATTGGTGAGAGACAATTAGTCAGAAAGGATGAGTGCCGCCGTCGGGGCTCGAACCCGGGACCTTTAGATTGACAGCCCGACGCGCTACCAACTGCGCTATGACGGCGGCTCTAGGTAAGTTGAGATCCCTAAAATTTAAATTCCAAAAACCTTCTCTCAATCAAATAAACATTTCTTTTTTACGCCCAATTATGGAGTACGCTTCAGTAGTCTTCGATAATTGCACAGTACGAGAAAAAGAATCCTTAGAAAAAATTCAAAACGAAGCAGCAAGAATCGTAACAGGCGTCACTAGGTCAACTTCAATTAATAAGCTGTACGAAGAAATTGGTTGGTTAACTCTTGCTGACTTACGAAATTACCAAAAACTTATACTTACTTATAAAATCTTCATCGGTCTAACACCACATTACCTCCTTGATATTTTTCCACCCAGTGTGAACTCAAGAACACAATACACTTTACGTAATGCGCTTGATATAGATCTATTTCCTCATAGGACAGAATTGTTTGCTAGTTCTTTTTTCCATCTGCAGTCAAACTTTGGAATAACCTATTAGAACACATTAATTCCGCACCATCTTTGTCATTATTTAAATCTAAAATATTACAAGTTTTCCAGTTTCCAATGTACCCAAATATTATCTCTCTAGAGAACGGAGGTTTTCTGTTATTCAAACTCGAATCTGAAACAGATGTAGTGATTTAAAACACGACCAACTCTCAAATCACATATCAGTTAATGCCACCTGCAGTTGTGGTTATCCGAAAGAGGACCACGCAGAACACTATTCATTTCAATGTCGAAATTTTATGGCGCAAAGGGTTAAACTTTTTAGGCATTTACACCGTTTCCATCCATTAATCGAGAATATGCTTCTATTCGGACCATCCAATCTCAGCGAAGAGGATAATTCTGAATTGTTTAAGTATGTCCAAACTTATATAAAGGATACAAAAAGGTTTATGTAAAACTGTGGGACTACTATATTTTGGTTTTACAGGGCCTGGGTCTTACTAATAGAATAACTACTGATACTCTCTTCTCCTCCTTTCTTATCTTCATTTTCTTTCTATTCTTTTTCTCTCTCTCTCATTTTCCATTTTCTACTTAGTTCCTTAAGATTTGGTGAAAAATATAGCCATCTCAAGTAATTCCATAAATGGGATAAAGTTGTCTTCAATATGTATATATATATGTCTACAAAATAAATAAGAAGAGTTAAACGTATCGTTGGTGTCCGTTCGAATCGTTATAACCACAGCTTGATACAAGATGTGGTTTTGATGATTCAGTAGCTCACCGTCGACTCGAACAGAAATTTGAGGACTTTCAAGGAAGTAGATACCTACACAAGGAATGGCCTTATCTAACTTGAGGACTTGCGGACAGACCCTTTTGCCCTTTGGAAATTTGTAATGATTCAATTGAATGCATGTGTATAATTTAAAAATGGCAATAAAATATGTTTAAACTAAACTATATATAAAGTAATACAATTTATAAACTGAAATACTTAAAGTGACAGAAGATTTCTTAGAACAACACTGTTGCTGGTGTTGTGATTTTAATTAAGTGATGAAGAGAATATTTTTTGTTTTCATGAAGGTATGAACCGAAAAAACTAATCACACTAATCTATTAATCCGCTTCGTTTTTTCGGTTCATACCTCCATGAAAACAAAAAATATTCTCTTCATCTCTTAAATGAATAATATTTTTAGACCAATCAGAACGCTCGTTTTTTGATAGACGAAGCTAAGAATTAAATATAAGTTTTGATTGAAAACCAGTAAACCGTCTTGTATCTGATGGCTAACCATTACCATTTAATGTGATGGATAGTCATCACACGCTAAATTTTGTGATACTTTACCGTCGATGGTTAATGTTGAAGCAAAAATCTAAAATTAGCTCTACAAAGAATGATTGCATTCCGTCACTCATTACAAAAATTACGACTGTCATTCATCACAAGTGTTGGAATTCTGAAAAATTTTGACACTTTGTAAAGTCGGACTGTCAATTTAGAGGTCCCGGGTTCCATCCCCGACGGCGGCACTCATCCTTTCCGACTATTTATCTCCCACCAATGGGTCGATAATCGTAGACCTATGTGGGATAGCAGCTGGAGGCTAGGAAAGGATGTGATGGTGGTACTGGTGTGAGAAATACCAGGAAACCATTATTAGGTGCTCCAGCCGCCGCGATATTACTGAAAGATTGATGAAAGCGGCGTTAAACCCCATTCAAACGAACAAACAATCAAACAAACAGACACTTTGTAAAACCTTGATAAGCTTTTAAAAGTTCGTGCTTGCTAAGTGCAATTCGTCACTACGTACATAATTTTGTATTGTCTCGATGAATTGCATTCCACCTTTATTTTTATTTGAAGTATTTTCTAAATACCCTATACATGTGAGAGTCGAAAAATCATGTCCAGCGATATAGCTAGATTTTCCTACCATTGAAGAGATTTTCACATGCTTTCAGTAGATATCAATAGAATCGTGATCGGCGGATTTGAAAAGGAATAAAATGCATTTATTTGGAATAACTACATCGTGATGGTTTACCGACATAACAAAAGGTGAGGCTAGCTTTCTGATACTGAAATGATAACATTTAACTACCGATGAGGTGTGGGGAAAAGTAAATTAAAGTTTTTTTATAAGCCTGGCTCATATATTTGATCAGAGACAGATTAACAATATTGTAGCACGTTTAAAATATGCCCATTTTTATTGTAAATTTGAATTTACATAATCATATACGACAATAATCTTTATATTGTTTTTTGAAAAGTTGAAAACAATGAAAAACCACAAACCATAAACTTTATGACAATAAATTACTAGTTATTGAAGATAACAAAACCCTTCAGTAAAAGTTTATGATACACACGTATTGGGTTGCCATCAATATAAAAGGGGATTCGCGTACGAGCATTTGGTTTTACCACACAAGTTGTTAAATCCAAGATACATTCTGGGAAAAGAAGATATTGTCCACGAGAAGTATTTAAACACGATTCCAGACAGGTTTCAATGCCCCTTTATCCTTATTTTTCAAATAAGTTCTGGAGTAACTTTAACCAATTCCCACACAACACAATTTTAGACTGATCAAAATGAAAACAAGTTGCAGACAACATTTTAGGTGATGAAATCGTGAAAATCTTCGCATTTTGGAGTAGAAACTATTCTGGATAATTAAGAAATAACTTTTGTTAATTTCTCCATTTCCAGATTTATTTTACAGGTTGTTTTCTTGAGGTGCATAAATAAAGAGGGGTTGTATGGGAAAGGGTTAAAATCACAGAGTACTGGCCACGCCATTTGAATTCCGAAATAGTACTCCAACTGAGGTAATTTATTCTGCAGAACATGTTGCCAGGGACATAGTAGAAAAGGCAAAACGCTTGAAGTACAGCTTGAATAAAATGTAGTTATCCCCTTTAAGTCGATAAACCGACAAAACACATATCATTAATGGCGGATGTAAAGTTTACTCCCGGTCCAAATATTGATTTAATTTGTCAATCGATCTTATGATTGAAAGCAGCGATCGGTCAATTAACCAATCGCGGCTCTCATTCAAATAAACAGTCGATCAACGAAATCATTCATTTAGACTGGAAGTTAATTTTGAACTCCGACATTGGCCGATATTTTTGTAAAGTATTTCTATTAGTATAGCGACTTAACCGTCGTAGTTACAAACCGCATCGTCGCGGTGAAGTGGAATGGACCAATCACGGAAGGGGTCAGGGATTGGTAAATAATAGCCGAATGATTAAATACATCGTTTATTTAGACCAGAAGTGTACGTTTCCCTCTGTCATTTGGTATTTTTAAGATTTAAACGTCGTAACAACAGCTCATTCTATCCGTAGTTGCGTCGCTTTGGTCGCTTATTGATGATTTGCTTTAGGATTATTTCATATCTCAACAAACAATGCCAACTAACTGTCGAAATATTACCCAGTTTACCCCATTTTATAATTTGATTTCTTACTAAATTATTCCATGTTAAAGCAGATCGTCTATGATTGATTTCACATATCGATGGGTCAGCGCGATAGATTCTATTTGAACTTCATCTATGTAACTGACTTGAACATATGATACCTTCTCAAATAATAATAATAAGGCAAGAAAAAAAGAAAAGAATCAGAATCGCGATTCTAATCTCAATAGCTTGCATGGAAGTGAAAGTAGAAAATTTCTAACAGATATAGAGAAGTACATAAAATTGCATTGAAACCACACATCTTTCGGTGGTTTCTCTTCACAAAAGTAAATCAAAGTACTGAAAGTAATGTAAGCTAGCAAAGTCTGGTTTTGTTAAGTAATCTTCTTTTCGATAAATAAACGAGGTTAAAGTAACCCAGGGGTTTACCCATTACAATATAACAAAATCTTAGACTGGCTAAAGTTAAAAGAAGTTGCAGATGAAAATTTCAAGTTGATAGAATTCAGAAAATCTTTGCTTTGTAAAGTAAAAAACATTGCGGGTATTGAAGAAATTGCTTGTTACATGCAATTTTTTCATTGTCAACATTGTTTTCCAAGTTATTATTTTTTTTCGTGAGATGCTTAAAAATCGGAGTTGAGTTGGAATGGCTTACATAGCATGACTTTGAAGGAGGTCTCTACCATTGGAATAATGTTATTGCATGTGACAATTGAAAGCAGCGATCATAGTGAAGACTCTGATCAGACTCATTTTGAACACAACATGCTCAAGTGAGCTAAATATATCTTTGAGATGAACTTACAGGCAGAGTTTGCAATATTCCTAAAATACATGAGAACCACTTTTTATAGAGTAGGCATTAAAGCATTTAGTGGTTAAGTCTCCAGTAGCAGTTTGCTTTCGTTGAACTCTGAGAAGATTTCAAATTTTGGTCTGTTAACTTAGGATATCAAAGCTGACGCTTTGCCATCTAAAAATCGCAGAAAACAAATGGTCATGTCGCGTCCCTTATGTAAATCACAAGACTTATTTTCTCTTTAAAAAATAAAACCCCGAAATATCCCCCTTCTTTTCTCATTTGTTTTCAAGTGCAATTTAAAAGTTTCTCCAAAACACTTCAAAATGAAACTAGAATTTTTTAACATGTCTTAAAAGATATAAGGCATAACTAAATGTAGAATATTAATTTCATCTTCTCCAATTCAAAAGAGAAAGGCCTCATTATGTCAATTCTGATGCAGTAGAAAATGAGTGGTAAAATTTAGTTCTTGAAGGTACGAGAGGATCTTACAAGCAATTGACCAATCTCTGGCTCCGCCCACTGACTCCGTTTGTCACGCCCACTGACTCTAACAGGAAGTTCCACTTCGATTTTAAACGGCGTTATTTTGCAAAATCTATGGCATAATTCAACAACAACAACAACAACAAAAAGGGAAAAAGAGAGAGAGAGAGAATAATTGGTTGGCGACCTAAACGTCGTAACTTCAGTTTGAATAAGCTGTTGCTACGACGTTTAAGCCCCCAAACCAACAAAAAATGTTAACAAATATAGCGGCCAGTGTTGGAGATAAAAACCCATCTCTCGTCAAAATGATTTATTTCAATGGTCGTCTGGTCATTTGATTGACAGCTGCGATTG
The DNA here is from genome assembly GCA_946902895.1 of Fragum fragum. Lineage (NCBI taxonomy): Eukaryota > Metazoa > Mollusca > Bivalvia > Cardiida > Cardiidae > Fragum > Fragum fragum. The sequence goes on along the minus strand of OX336366.1, from coordinate 35,333,291 downwards.
GCCATTTCCACTATTTTGGACAACAATGTTAAAAATAGATAATGAAATGGTGGGTCTGTCAACGATACCAAACGGCACTGGTAAGCGGTAATTTTCGGAGACCCATTACCAGACGACAAAATTTTAGATTGATCAGAATTGAAAGAAGTTTTAGATGCCATTTTTAGTTGATAGTTATTTTTTTTTTGTCAATTTTGGTAGAAAACATTTCTAACAATGAAGAAAATGCTTCTTAAATCAAAGTTTAAAAATGCCGCTTATGTAATAAAATGGTTCCGGCGAGCTCTGGAAGATATTTTTGTCAAGTAGATAGATATCTGAATCAACGTATTGAAAGTACTGTATGCTAGCAAAGCATGGTTTTGTTAAATAATCCTCTTTGTCAATTAAAGGTTATCGTGATAAATAAACGAGGTTAAAGTAACCCAGAGTTAACCCACTACAACATGACGAAAACGTAGACTGGATAAGTTGAAAGATGTTGCAGATTACAATTTCGAGTTGGTGGAATTTGGTAGAAAACATTGTGGATATTGTGGCTTGTTACAAGCAATTCTCCATTGTCCGCAATGTTTTCCAAAGCCTTTTCTTGAGATGCTTAAGATGCGATTTGAGTGGAAAAGGGTTAGATAGCATGCTTTTGAAACAGTTCACTAAAATTTGAAGAGTTTGTAATAATTTTTGAAATACACCAGTTCTACTTTTTATGGCGCAGGCATTCAGTGGATTTATCGGTAAAGCCCCCAGTGACAGTCTGCACTTGTTGAACTTTGGGAAGACCTCAAAATTTCGTCTGTTTACTTAAGCTATCAAAGCTGACGCTTTGCTAGCTAAAAAGTTGGACGTCCAATGGTCAATACAGTCACACTCTCTTGCACTTCGGTTCATTCCCCAGTAACGAACGACAACTGTGCTCGGAGATTCTATTGGTAAAAGGAAATGCACAGTGTGACGAAGTTAATTGTCACGTGCAATGGCCAATGCAGAGTTGGATTGTGACTCTGCGAGGAAAATAGGGACGGGTCAAGCGGTTATAAAAAAGAGGTTCTGAGAGTGAAACGGGGGGCAAGATTTGGTTTCGTTAGGACAAAGGCTAGCTATATTTGTTGAAATAGGGATCGTAGCGTTAAAAGGCTTGTTTAATATCAGTAGTAAATCCACTGTACGAAAATAGAGACTAAACATTTAAGGAGAAGGAGGAACTTCCAATATCATGATACACTTGCTCGAGGGGCGTCCTAAAGCGAGATTATGTGGGGTTGTTTTACCGGCCTGATAATTATGGAACAGACCAGGACTGAATAATTTACTTGTATTTGATTGGTTAATCGAGGTGGCAATTTATACATTCAAAAGCTATCGTTGGCTCCCACATTGGGTTCGTCCAATCAGAATGTTCATTCGGGTATTTGTAATTTGAAAAGTGGATTTTATGAAAACTAGACTAATTTTCATCAGTATTATTAGTCCAATCGTTAAGCCTCCTTGTTATATACAAACCGCACGGTTTGTTGTGAGGCGTGTTCCAGGCGGGGATAACGAGACAGGTTAGCTATAAAAAATAAAGCTGTAAACCGGTTATATCAAAGGCCGAATACCCTTTAAGAGGTTAACACCATTTTGAGAAGAATAAGGCAGTACTTCTATACAGACATAATGAAACTGATCGTTGTTCTTTTAGGCTTAGGAATGGTAATATATGCAGGTAATAGCATTTCTTTCTCTTTATGCTTTTGAATATCTGGTTTTCATATACATGTACTTGTTCTGTTTTAGGAAACCTCTTGGTCAAGAGGCTGACTCTCTTTTTTTACCCAATCCCACACATCGACGCCTTTTGAAGCCCCCTTAGAAAAATAATTTGCAAAACATTGTGGAAAATGAAGAAATTGCTTGTAATAAGCAATTTCTTCATTTTACACAATGTTTTCTACACAGAAATTTCACCGACTTTAAATTGTCAGCAACTCCTTTCAGTTTGGACCAGTCTAAAATTTTGTTTAGTGGGAATGGGTTAATTCCGATGATAACACACTTAACAATCGACCAGTTGAAAAATAATCACCTTGATTGTTCTTCAATGGCTATATAAGAATTTATTCAATGAGTTTCTTACCGATTTTCTGTATCTGAAAGGTCAACGTCACGGTTGTATTTTTTTCATATCACCATTTGGCTTCCGAAATATCGTATCTACTACTCAGTGAAATAGCCTATATGTATATATTTCATATCGATTCGGAAAACCAGTTCTTGCCGCCGTCAGAGCGCAGTTGGTAGCGCATCAGACTCCCAATCTTCAACCATGGAATGTCATTGGTTCGATCCCCGGCAGCGGCACATATCCTTTCCGACATTTGTCTCTCACCAATGGGTTAATAATCGTAAACCTAGAAGTGGGATAGCAGCTTGAGGCTAGGACAGGATGTATTGGTGGTACTGGTGCGAGATTTACCAGGAATCTATTGTTAGGTGTTCCAGCCTCCGCGATATGACTGAAAAGTGTTTAAAGCGGCGTTAAGAAAATCAGAAAAAAGTTCATACTACTAGGAATGGTCTACACAATTACTGGAGATAAAAGCCATACTAACTCCGATGATTCTGGCATGTGACAGACTCAAAATCGAAAGCTTCTTTCGGGAATCAAACTCTGGACTTCTCGATTGAAAGGAAGACCTGCTTCCTAACATCCTAGGACAGCACGCTTAAAAAACTCAGATAGACTGTAGGAATGTTGTTTTAGTATTTCAGAAACATTACTGTTATTTTTTAGATCTGCCAAATTTCCACCATAATAGACCATCGTAAAATCTCAATTTCATAATTTCGGTATTTATTGGCTGCTTAGCATGAACAACTCCTCAGCAGGTCATAAAGGTATATATATATGAAGCATTTTGATATTCAAATCTTGATAGAATCGACGCAGCGCCGCTCTCAATAAACAAAATATTTGACAAACAAAGACATTCATTTAGACCGGAAAGTGAAAATTCTAATCCCGATTTGACCACTACATTTTTCTCCTCTGGTAATCTACTACTACTAATACTACAATCAATTGTAATCGTAATAATCTAAAATAAAAGAAAACACAATCTCCTTTTAAAGATTTACGATAGATCCATTTTAATTCCAGCCTATGGTTATCCATGTATCTGCCAGACTATACTAGACCGTGTGTGTGGAAACAACGGTGTCACTTATGCCAACAATTGTACACTGAATTGTGCCAGGTAAGGTTCCCTAACTTTGTTTCGTGGCTGCCAATCAGAAAGTCGATTGACCAATCAAATCATCGATTTTGACCAGAAGAGAAGATTAATGTTAAACAATTTTTTAAGTTTTGCAACTTAAAGATGTAAAAATAGTCTTTACAAGCTATATTACGACTTTTCACAATAAATGATTTGCATTTCATTTTATGTCACATTTTTACAAAATAATGTCGTTTATTACCCCAGCCATGTTGGAGGTCGGTGGGCATAAACAACGAAGCGGCAAGAGACGAAAAGCCGCTGTTTTTGGAAATCGATTAACAAATCAAACACCTTCTTAAAGTATTTATGCCATAAATTGGAACGAAGATTTTGTGATTTTGTAAGGGTGTAAATATTCATTTGTCAGAATCGGAATCAATGATTCATCAAATGACGGATCAATGGCCATGCCCACTGACCTCCGACTTGGCAGCTCGGCGTAAGCCTATGTGTCAGGGGACAGTGAATGCTTGGTTATCCAACCATCTTAACTAGAACTAGAAGATGCTGATGTTACAATTGGTGAAGATTTCGGGATTTGTGTTTAGTGCATTCAATTTGCTAAGCATTGAAATTCTCGGAATTAAGTGTCACTTATAATGCTATTCCCTCAAAATTTTCACAAATCTAAATGGATGTGATTGAAAAGTTCCAAAAAAATGATAAATAAGAGTTTTCAATGAGTTTCTTTGCAACGATTGTACCACAAGTCGGAACACACCGATGAATAATAACGTTATTTGCAGGATCAGAACATAAGAAAGCAGAAAAACGAAAAATTCCCTGGAACAGTTTTCAGGAAAATGAAAAAAAATCTACTCGTTTATGAAGCTATTTTGATAGTCTTAATGTCTTTGATTGTCTTAATTTAATCTCAATGCCTTGTATCGGTTCTTGAACAGATTTTCATGAAAATTTGGTATAGGCAGTTTATCGGCTGTTGCAATACTTATTAATGTTATTTTCACGATAAACATTTATCCCTCGTGTGAAATCGACTTAATTCACAATGTATTTAATCTAATGTGATATATTCTCTCTGCCCTACTTTGAAACATCGGGATTTATCGGGTGAGTTCGTTAGTCTTCGGGTGATGTCGATAACGACTGTATTGCTACTGGAAGCCAACGACGTCATTAATGCTTCATTGAAACCACATTAAGGCAACTGACTGTGCGGTCGACAGCTAACGTATTTATTCAATAAGTCCCCGTTCTATTCAGGTTATACTTCACTGACAAATTTGGCGTATCTTAACGTTAAATATTTAAAGTTATGAACAGCCATTTTCATTACAAAATTTGCTTAATCCCCTTCTTACAAATGTCTAAAAATATTACAGTTAGAAATTTGAATTTACCTCCATAATCTGTGCAAGAGCCGCTTTAATGCCTCCCTTTTAAAATAACATTGCGTTTTATGGGGGTAAAAGACATTTTTTTAGGAATCTGTTGGATTAATTAATAAAATTTGAAAACAGTCTGAAAAGAAGAAAATTTCGAAGATTCTTTAACGCTGCCTTTTGAATTTCAACTTCTCATACATGCTATAAATCAATGATTTGTAAGGAGAAGAAAATATAAAAAATGCAATTTTTTATTAATCTTTTAAGGAAACAAGAAAGCCATAGCTCTTTTAAGAGAGGAAGAGAATAATTTAGTTTTCAATAAGGTATGAATCGAAAAACTAACCACGCTAACCACACTGTAAGAATACGCGAAGCAGATTCACTAGATATTTCATTTCATACCTCCATGAAAACAACAACAACAAAAATACATTCACTTCATCTCTTAAATTTTTGCGAAAATTGATTTTTATTATATATATATAAAAAAACACAAAACAACAACAACAACAACAACAACAGCAACAACAACAACAACAACAATATTTCTGTCTTAGAGATTTCATTTTTTTTAATTCTACGCTTTACATAAAAATTAACTAAATAAGAATTACGACACAATACTATCCAAAAAATCGATTGTTTTAAAAGCATCTCTTCATTTATTATTTTGGTGTTTAGGTTGGTAAGATTTTAATAAGGAACTATCATATATATGTATGTGTGTGTGTGTGAGAGAGAGAGAGAGACAGAGAAGCATAGAGACAGAGAGAGGCAGATTCAGAGAGACAGATATACAGAGAGAGAGAGAGAGAGAGAGAGAGAGAGAGAGAGAGAGAGAGAGAGAGAGAGAGAGAGAGAGAGAGAGAGAGAGAGAGAGAGAGAGAGAGAGAGAGAGACAGACAGAGAGACAGAGAGACAGAGAGACAGAGAGACAGAGACAGAGACAGAGACAGAGAGACAGAGAGACAGAGAGACAGAGAGATGAAATTCACTCCTCTGTATGTAACTGACCTTACGAACAAACTGTAGTCATAAGCCAATCCCTCACGACCTCTTTTTTTTTACCTCCCCGCAACAAAAAAAAGATATTGGGAAAACATTGTGGCACATGAAGAAATTGCTCGTGACATGCAATTTCTTCTTTTTCCACAATGTTTTGTAGCCACTATCATAAGATTTTTCAATGTTCACAATCTTAGAATTGTCATCTTTATCTTTTTTTAGTTTGGACCAGTCAAAAACTTTGTTGTCAGGTAATGGGTGACGTATATCTTTTGGCAGATAATGCAGTCTAACAATACGACATATTGCAGAAGTAGAGACACACATTGGACATTGGATTCGACATGCCCAAGGGTTGTGCAATGCCAAGTAAAAATTTGGGGTGTAGTCATGAGATAATGATATTTCTTGTCATTTCAGTGGAGTTACGTTCGCTAGTAACGGACCGTGCGGTGGAGGGGGAAGTTCAGACAATACCCTTGGTTAGGCCGGACAGAAGGACAAAGAGGTGATTCGGATATGGACCCACAAACATCGATTCTTGCTGAACTTTTATATCACTTTGTTATCTTTCTTCTACATTTTCACAAGGAGCCTCATACAATTTGTAATGATGTCCTACATTGACGGATCGCGACTGCCAATAAAAAAATCGGTTGACTAACCATATCATATATTAAGACCGGGAGTGACCTTTTCTTGTTGGTTTGGTGACTTAGACATCGTAGCTTTAGCATATCTTAGCTGTAGTTGTGATGTTTAGATTGTCGACCAACTATTTTCTGTGTGTTTTACATACTACCGACCATAAATTGTGATATATTACACCGTTTGATATCTAGGTCCAGTTTTCTGTTGAAGCTCAGCTGACAGGGCCAGCAATTCATCAGTTGTTGGCCATATTCATAACTTTAATCGATTGGGTACTTTATGTAGAGAATTCAGATCCTCGTAAGATCGTTCAAAATAAATATCAACATTCTGTATGTCACGGTTTACGTAAATATTAATGTATTTTTGAAATAATTTAATGAAATACGATTCGCAGAAAATGAGCATAAAACAATTTATACCGTTCCTACACTATATCGCTTTGAGACACCTCCTACGAAAAACAGCTCACGGAAACATCGTGAAAAATGAAGAAATTGCTTATCAAAAGAAATTTCTTCATTATCCACAGTGGTTTCTACCCGAAATGACAAATATTTTAGAAGCTTCATGAACTTCGAATTATCATCTGCAACTTCTTTTAATTTCTAACAGTCTAAAATATTGTCGCCTGGTAAAAGGTTGAATAAATAGCTCTTTATCTATTGACCAATGGCTGCCCCTGCCCCCTTACACCCTAGTCCCCATCCTTAAACTCCACAGGAAGTTCCGCTTCTTTTTTATAGGTGGTACTTTGCAAATCTTTTTGACAGTAGCACGTAATAAAAAAGTTAAATGGTTGTCGACTTAAATGGTTATAACTACATTATCGGAGTTGAAAGCTCAGGTCGGGCTAAAAATTGCTTTGTCGGTTGATTCCGTGATTGATAGTCGCGATTGGTCAATTTTCAATTTCAATCTTTTATTTGAAAACCAAAAACAATAGCATTCTATGAAACAACCAATGAAAGCGCAGTGGACAAGAATTACAGACAAGTTTACTATCTTCTTCTTTTCAGCGGCTACGAACTTGTATTTCCGCTATTTCTCTAAAGAATTAAAAGAGTCTTAAAAATATTGTGTTGTTTTAATAGCAACCTAGGTCTGCGCTGAGTAAAAAGGGTTATCCATCTTCCATCCTGCGCTACTGTACTTGGTTCAGACAAGAACTATTTCCAACTTGATTGATATTTATGATTGAACCAAAAACAAATTCCATTTCTAATTTGCTTTTCACGAATTTTCAGAAAATAATTTTGATCTTGAAACGCGGAGAGAAGGTTATTATATAGAAAAGGAAAAGCCCCATGTTCCTTTTGAGTCGATAAGACGTCGTTATGATATGATTCATATTTTCCATACAATCGAATATTTTCTTAAACCCCTTTGTCCATGAAAAGGCGTGCTATAACCGTTTCGGTTATTTGGAGGAAACAACAACAACAACCGCAACACTAAATTTCTGAACGAATTAATCAAATACTTACGCAACAACAAAGTCTAAGATCTATAGATTGAACCACGTTTTTTTCTTAAATTATTTTTCTAAACTTCCTAATTTATTCGCCTTCACCAGCAAGATATTTTAGTATGTGTAAATGTGTCTAGATTTAAGCTCAAATAGTTACATGCAAAGGAAGTTCGAAAAAGGAGACGGGCATTTTTTTTTCACTGTTTCCAAAATCGATTTTACCTTAAAAGTGTGTTAAATAGTATTATAAAACCATGTAGTTTCATACGCCGAATCAAAGTTATTATGAACGTTTAGTCGTTACCACCGATAATGTTAAGTCATCACAGGGAACATTGAAACAGTGAGTCGTCATTTTGACAACATTCTGCTGAAATTGAATTTAACTAAACTACAGATAGTCACCCGTAACAGTGTTAATTCGATGGTCCCGCTTGTCAAATTTGCTTAATCGAACGAAACTCTGAACTTAACAAAATTGCACATTCATATTTCGTGGGCGGCGACCAAAACATTGTACGTAGAACTTTGAAAAAGCTGTACTTATGGCATTGTGCTCTGTCATCGACAATACATCTTTAACTAGAAGTTAAAAATGATGAAAACAAAATAAGTCAGTTAATGCTTTTTCTCGATATCCACTTAGGAAACAGTAAACTTTTAAAGAGATAAAGAATTGTGCTTTTTAGGATAATTGTTCAGTTTTCATTACATTACCATGCATTTCCATCAAAACACATTCATTCTCAATGCATAAACCAAACGATTAACCCAGTAAACCCCGCTTTTAACTATACTTAGCTGACTGAAGATAAATTGCTATATGCAAATATCATATTTATTGCAACAATCCTGCATAAAGAACCCTTTCAAACCGATATATCAGCTTACAGTAATAACCACTTTGTAATGTAACCAATAAATACCAATTTCGTCTATAATCCAGATTATCTAATATTTGTAGACAAAGTTGTAGGCGTTTAAATGCTACTAAAGGAGAAAGATTACAAAGTAAAACGAAATAATCAAAATGTTAAAATCTTCTCATTATCTGTGAACAATACTTCTTTTAACCCATTCCAACTCAATCCCTCCTTTTTACGCCCCTCAACAAAAACTTTGGAAAATACTGTGGAAAATGAAGAAATTGCTTGTATCAAGCAATTTCTTCATTATCCACAATGTTTTCTATCAAAAAAGACAAACAAATCTAAAATTCCATCAACTGGAAATTATCGTCTGCATCTTTTTTCAATTTGGACCAGTCTAAAATTTTGTTGTGTGGGAATGGGTTAAAGTAATCGTTAATTTGTAGATTGAAAATGACATACAGACACTTATAATTTACGTAAAAATATTGTATTTTTTCTGCTTTTATGGTTCGATTTACCTGCAAGATGTTTGTTTTTCCATAGATAGGTATGATCTCTTTGTTTTAATTTTAGATTTTACGATTTGGTTTGTATTTACCCTTTTTGTTACGTTTCATGTAAAGCAAAGCTTCTCTTTTTACATCAATGATTGTAAAATTTAACTTGATTCATTTAAAGAGCTGTGATTTACATCAGTTGGTGTAAATGACACTTAATAAATGAGATCGGTTCTTGAAAATCAGCCAAAATTTGAAATGAAATACGAAACTATTAAGTCGGCGCATGTCACTCATTTTAAACGCTTCTTCATTGCTGTCAAATTTGCCTTTTCTGGTCAAAGAGAGACAAATCGTACAAACCCAATCGCTCTGTGTACTACATATCCCTGTCGGGCTGGTTAGATATATTGAAAGCATTCCCCCGAGACAAGTAAAATAGATAATTCTAGTCGTCCGGAAGGACCTAACTGCACGATTTATGGGGTTATTTAAAGACCCATCACTTACTACATCAAACTAGTTGAAATATAATTTTGTTTCAGGAAAAAGAGGAATTAATTTGCTTTTCAAAAAAAAAAAAAAAAAAAAAAAAAAAAAAAAAAACGCAACACGAATCTTTTTGTTGATGTCCTTAAGATAAGGACAACAAAAACAAAAAGTGACGACTTAAAGTGTCTGTCGACTTAATGTGCTTTAACGTTATGCTTTTTCGCAAAGGTCAAGGTCAGAGCGAAGTCTATGGCAATATTTGGTATTTCCAATATCCCCTTACTTCCCGGCCCATTTTTCAAAACATTAGAGTCTTGGTCTGTAAATGTATAAATTGTATAAGTCGGGCTCATAATTTAAGGACCAAAGCCACAGCGGGGTTTAAGTCCAAGTCAGTGATCTTTCAAAGGTTTACATTTCGTGTGTGCTAAAACGGGTCTTCTTACGAGAACAATACTCCTGCAATCGGCTGGATTGTGTTCACTTCTCAGCAGTGTACCTATATGGAGTGCTATAATACTAACTATCGTAGCAGCTCTGATCGGGTAACCATAGCAATGTAGAAATCCTATCCATTATCAACCGATAAAAGAATATTTTTTTCGGCGAAAATATCTTTTAGAGGTTGAAGTCTTTTGAAATTAAGTGTTATATCTAAGCAGAGGGCCGAGAGTACGATGGTGAGACCGCGAGAGTTGGATGGTGAGATCGCGGGAGTACGATAGTGAGATCGCGAGAGTTTGCTAGCAAGAACTCGAGGGTACGATGATGAAAACGCGAGGTAATCTCGTAGTTTCCTCTCGTTCTCACCATTAAATGCATATTCTCGTGCCCCCAATGTTATACCGTCACATTTTCATCAGTGTACCGTCAATTATCATGGAAAAATAAATACCTGCGGAATACTTTACCATAGGATAACCTTGGGACTAAAATCGGGGATTTTATTTAATTTAGCAGGAGGATGTCGAAAACATGACGATCAGTAGGGTACTATGGGGATATATCGGTTATACTATGTAAATATTACACATGATCCGAACATGTACCACCCAATAATGTATTATACATTATATGAATTAAGTATTTATAGTGCATTTTTACATTAGACTTTCGTTTAACTCAAAATATGAATGTTTATAAGCTAAATAAGACATAGAATATTCAACAACAAAGGTCCTTAAAGGACCTACATCGGTCCACATGATCTCAATCCATGCAAAACTCACCCAGAATTCAGATGCGTCTTTGACCTACGGGTGTTGTCAGAAAAGCTCAACTATAGCCCGTTCACGCCGATAAGTATGGTCCTTTCAAATTTTTAAGAAGGAATACAAAGAAGCGTTGCTGCAAAGTTAAGTAAAAATTGGTTGAATAGTTTCTGAGAAGATGTCGTTTAAAGACGTCAAAATGAAACTGCCCATCATACCACGCCTTTGTTTATAAGCCAGTAAAATTTTCATTAACATTTGAAAGGGTCATGAAAGTATTATTTTAGAAAAATAAAACCAAATTATCATTTAAATTAGTAGATATCGTTTAAAGAACTCAAAGTAAACAACTACCCCGCCTTGACACGCCTCTATTCATAAAATAGCACACACAATTTTTAGAAGTGTCGACCAAGAAATATACCTGCAAAAATCGATGTTTAGGAGGAGATGTCGCTATAAGAATTCAAAGTAAAAAACTGCCCCTCCTTGTAATGACTGGATAGACGGTGAGTTTATCAGATGATAATCTACCGTTATTTCTTGATAATCCACCTTAAAGTATCAAAGAAACAGGAGATACACCAATCACTGGAACATAGCAGGAGCTTTTTAGCTAGCAAAGTGCCAGCTTTGATAGCTTAAGTTAACAGACAAAATTTAGGGGTCGTCTCAAAGGTCAACGAGTGTAAACTGCCACTTGGGGCTTAACTACTAAATCCGTTAAATTCCTACGCCATAAAAAGTAGTTCTTATGTATTTAAGGACTATTGCAAACTCTGCATGCAAGCTCATCTCCTATGAATTGTAGCTCACTTGTGCACATCGATCTTCAAAGAAGTAGCAGACGACTATTTCAAATTGTTGAAAATTCTAAAATATTTATTTCTTTAGGTAGAAAACAATGTTGAAAATGAAGAAATTGCTTTTAACAAGCAATTTCTTAATTTTCCACATTGTTTTCCACAACTATTTTTTAAGCGACTTAAAAAGGTTGAAATGTGTAGGAATGGGTTAACTCCTTGGTTACTTTAAACTCGTTTCTTTATCATGATAACGTTTGGCAAAGAAGATTATTGAACAAAACAATGATTTGCTAGCTTACAGTACTCTTCAGTATTTTGATTTAATATTGGGGGTAGAATCACGATACATGTAACTGGATCGCTAATTATATATGTTATGCTATATTATAATATTACTATTTTGGCAGGAGGTATATATAGACAAAGTCCACATCCAAGTCCACACCACATGTTTGTTCTTTTCGGGCAAGTGTTGTTTTAAAACTTAAGCCATTCTCACCTAATCCATCCTTTTTACACCCCCAAGAAAAAAATACTTTATCAAGCAATTTCTTTATTGTCAACAATTTTTCTTTCTAAAGAAAGAAAAATAAGAAATCAAAGTTCCACCTACCTGTAATTGTTGTCTTTAGCTTCTTTCAATATGGACCAGTCTAATATTTTGTTGTGTTGGAATGGGTTAATTGATTTTCATAGGGATACTGATACTTAACTAGCGCATGTATTTCTTTGACTTTAATACAGTTCTTGAAAGGACTTTATTCCGAATAACACGTCCTAGCACAAAATGAGGTATAGAAGTTTCACAGTTGTCAGAGAACGATTTATTCAATAAAATTATTCAATCATTGAAGGAATTACGATAAATTGGTTAAGAGAGTATATCAATCATTTTAATTTTAGTTAAAGTAAAAGTATGCCCTTGGTGAACATAATCTCTCAAAAAGGTAATCATCATCAGGTAAAAATACCACAAATTCTGCAAGATAAGAAACCATAAATACTTTTCTATGATGAAAGTTACAATAATTCATGTATTAAACATTATTATTTTTTTAAATAGAATATTTAAGAAAATAAACTATTCAACTTTTTTTCTGCCTGAAAATATAAGTGATTGCGTGAAAGGAATCGGAGTCATGAAAGTACTGTAAGCTAGCAAAGCATGGTTTTGTTAATCAATTTTCTTTGAAGGCTTTGATCAGACTCAATTTAACACGATGTGCTCAGGTGAACCGAAACTACCTAGGAGATGAACTTTCAGGTAGAGTTTGCAATATTCCTGAAATCCATACGAACTATTTTTTACGGCATATGCTTTCAATGGATTTAGCGGTTAAGCATCCAGTGGCAGTTTGCCCTCGTTGAACTTTGTTAAGACCTCAATTTTTTGTCTGTTAATTTCAGCAATAAAAGCTGGCGCTTTGTTAGCTAAAAAAAACATTTTCACTTTGATTAAACATGATCAATATTCGTAAAGTTCCACTGTTGCATTACAAATACTTTCTCTGTCTTCGGTGCGATATATAGATCTTGTAAGTCTGGTATTATCAAGCCGTAGTGTCATGGTTTTGGTTGCCTGTCGATGATATTTTTGCTTAAAACTGATTTCGAGGAAAATCACCCAACCAAATCAATATTTCAAGAGAAGGTAATTTCCGTTCCGTCTGCTGAAGTGTGAGTTCCGATACCGGCCTAGCCTTTATCGGAAAGATAATTGTCTGTATGGACTTCGACGACGTGTCAAGGTAGAACATTTTGATCTGAAGGGTCACATTCTCCATGATAGGCTAGGGGAACCTCTCTGCAAACCAAAACTACAGGTTCTATATCATCGTTAGGCGACCAAATTGAATGAATAAGGCTACATTATCACTTTTCGGTTGCTTAAACACTCTTCAATACATTAACCCTTTCCCTTTCAATTTCTGGTTTTTACGTCGTTGTGTTTTGATACACAAGAAAATATTGTGGGAAAAAAGAAGGAATTGCTTGTAACAAAATATTTTCCAAAATATTTTCCACCCTACTGAATGTTTACTTTTAAATAAAATCCACTTTTGACTTGTCGTCTGCAAAACCTATGAATTCGGAAACGTTTTTAATTTTACAAAACAGGAAAGGGTTAAATAACTAACAAAAAAGCAATAACAATAACACGGTACCTCTTGCTCAGCCACATATATTAAGCGACTTCTTGTATTAAGCGAGCAACATCAAAAATTTCCTTTCCAAAAATAAGTGATCTTCTTAACCCATTACCTAATGAGAAAATTTTAGACTGGTCCATACTGAAAGGAGTTGCAACCAACAATTTAAAGTTTTTGAAATTTTAGATTTTTACAACCATCTGGATAGGAAACATTGTGTAAAATGAAGAAATTGCTTGTTACAAGGATCTTCTTAACCCATTATCAGATAGGAAAATTTTAGACTGGGCCAATTTAAAGGAGTTGCAACCAACAATTTAAAGTTTTTGAAATTTTAGATTTTTACAACCATCTGGATAGGAAACATTGTGTAAAATGAAGAAATTGCTTGTTACAAGGATCTTCTTAACCCATTATCAGATAGGAAAATTTTAGACTGGGCCAATTTAAAGGAGTTGCAACCATCAATTTAAAGTTTTTGAAATTTTAGATTTTTACAACCATCTGGATAGGAAACAATGTTTAAAATGAAGAAATTGCTTGTTACAAGGATCTTCTTAACCCATTATCAGATAGGAAAATTTTAGACTGGGCAAATTTAAAGGAGATGCAAACAACAATTTAAAGTTTATGCAATTTTAAATTTCTACCACCGTCTGGATAGGAAACATTGTTTAAAATGAAGAAATTGCTTGTTACAAGCAATTTCTTCATTTTACACAATGTTTTTCCATTTTTTTTCAGTGGCGTCCAAAAGTGTCATTTTGTGGGAATGGGTTTATTAGACGTTTTATTAATAAGAATATCAAAGGCCAAATTCAATGTCGGTAGTTCTAAATGTACGTTTCTTTGTCTGTGATTGTCAAATCTGTATTGTTCGTTAATGACACTCTTAATTTTTTCAAATAGCTACTCTACAATTTGAACTTAGATAATTGGTCAAGTGGCTATTCTCTTCACCTTCAAGTATGTATACTTCATCAAAAATGAAATAGATTCATTAAGAGGATGACCACCCCTGGGTTTTTACATCTTAGACGAATTATAATAAAGGTAATCAAATTCTCACAAAGAGAAAACACAAATTGTCAACAACAATAACGACAACAACTACCACCGAAAACATAAGTATGATTGATACGTGATCGAGAACAACGACAACAACAACAACCGCCACATTAATCGCCGGCCAGGCCCCCTTGACCTCAGAAATAAAAAAGGGTCATTGAATGGTCGTGGACATTATAAAACAACAAACGAAAAAGCGATTTGTAAACGGGCGATATAGAGGTTGATGCTACAATTTTAATAAGCAGTAGTTATTGCATTTAGGTCGCTAATTGTCGAAAATGTTTTACACTTAGGGCAAAAAAGGACGAAGACGGTGAGATCAACATTTCACTTCTAATTGAAATATATGACTTAAATGGTCAATCGATATTTTGACTGACATAACAACTGGAATACAGATACTCCCAACAACGGCTGATATCAACTAATAAACACGACCGACGATATCGAACAACTGACAACAACAACGACAGTCGTCAATGATACCGACCAACAACAACGACAGACAACGACCGACAACAAACAACGAATATATGACGACATTTGTTTCAATGCAGGTCATTCGAGCATATCTCGAAGACTGAAGTCCCTTTCCATGGCGGACTGGTACCCCCCCCCCCTCCACCCCGTCTTATCCGAGTAGACTCAACCCACTCAGCCATAGGAGAGAGACAAATAAATCATAAAAATGAATTTCTCTATTCAGTTTGTACCCGCATTGTGTTTTCCGAAAAGTCTTTCTCAAGATGATCAGCCTAGCCCGACCGGGAGTCCGAACCCACGAGTCGGGCGAAACAACTCGCGAGTTCATCGCCCGCATCTTTGGTCCCGGCGCAGCGAGCTCCGTTGCGCGATAGAAAGTATAGCTAGCACGCCTCCTTATGAAACTATGAATACCGCGGGGTCGTAACGTTTCCGTAATTCATTCACGAAGGGAAGAAAGTAATGTCCAGAAGAAGCCATGGTTGTGATCCAGTAAACCGTGGCATGCGACCTATTATCCGATTTTGACTGATTGATTGAATGGGGTTTAACGCCACTTTTAAAAGTATTTCAACCATATCGCGGAGGCTGGAGCACCTAACAACGGATTCCTGGTATTTCTCACACCAGTACTACCAGTACATCCTTTCCTAGCCTCCAGCTGCTATCCCACTTAGGTTTACGATTATCCACCCATTGGTGAGAGACAAATGTTGGAAAGACTACTAGTATGTGCCGCCGCCTGGATCAAACCCATGTCATCCCATGATTGAAGAGTCTGAATCGCTACCAACTGCGCTATGACTGCGATGATTTTGAACAAATCATATTTCTTTTCCCATCTTGCTAAATTACATAACATCATACCGAAAGTTCCCAATATTTTTCGGCAGGGGTTAAATCTATAATTTTCTTATACTTAGTACCCCTGTCAAACGGGGCGTCGTTTTAAAACAAGATGCGTAAATTACGATTAAGTGGACTAGTCTGCTGCCGGAGTGGACTATTCTATCTATCATAAATATGTAAACGGAATATATTAAACGCATCTAGACGGAATACTGTCACGCCGAATGGAGCATTCTTGTCAAAAAAAATATTTAAAAAAATTACCTGTTCAAAAAATACCCATTCCGGAGATTGGGCTCAAGGTTTAGAGGATTATAGACCACTAGGTCACCTCGAGTACCGGCGTCTGATTGGACCGTTCGAAAAACCACAAACTTTAAGGGCGCAGTGTGGCGTCGATGCGGCGTTTAAGTAAAAGTTTCCGGTTTAAATCTCGCGATTTCGATGACTAACGGTCTGATGACCTCGATCACTCATGAACTCGTCACCATGATGACTCATATAAGCGTGATGGTGATGACGTCATACTCGTTTAAGAATCTCTTTAAACATTTCCTGTTTTGACCCCAAAATGGCAGGTATGTAGTGTCCCGGTCTTCGATGAATACAAGAGTTAGTCAACCAATAAACCCTTGTCCTGCTGAATTTTTATCATCTTTTCACTATATTTTTAAACGATGACTTACTTAGAATGATATTGTGTTGCAAGATTTTTCTCATACAACAAGAAGTAGCAGGTAGTGTAGGCTAAGACCAGGCTGCACGTCTGTGCTTACTGATCCTAGTCTATTCATCTGACAAAGCTATTGTCAAAACAGGAATATTCTGGAACTAGCAACTAAGTTCTTGATACTGGCTTCCGATTGTTTGTTTTTTCAACGAAATTCTGCAAAGATCTACCGAAACATTTACCAATCTAATGTATAGAAAAATTCGACAGTTATAACAAGCCTGAAATTTTATCACTGGTTAAGTACGGAATCCTGTTTCCGCCATCCACTTTTCGACTTAGGCAGAACTGGAAAAGTGAAAATTAGGTGCTTCCATTTTTTAGTACGTATGTTTTGGCAAAATGTCGAAAAGTGGCAGCTTTAGACCTGATAATTGTCATAAAACTTTTAAATCCTCGACCTCACGTTTGTCTTGGAGAGTGGAAATAGAGAACAACTAACTTCACCCTAGAAAAGTCGAAATGAGGAACTACTAACTTCACCTTAGAAAAGAGGAAATTAAGAAATACTAACTTCACCTTAGAAAAGTGGAAACTACTAACTTCAACAATTCCAGTTCAACTTTACGCCGAAAAGTGGAAGTTTTTCTTTTGACAATTGTAAAAAAAACTGTCACCAATTATCACTGTAGTTTTCTGAAGGTATTTTGGTGTTGTATCAGCCCTTTGATATTAATACAGTTAGTTACTAAGCATTTCTAGGCATAGAGCTAGATAGTTATAAAAGTTTTGCGGTTATTGGAGAATGTTTTATTTAATGGTGTCTTTATTGCACTGTAAAAAATAATTCGGCACTTTACACCAATATTGGTGGCAACTTTGCTGCCACCAATAATGGTGTAAACTTACACCTGTTTTAATACGGGAAAAGTCTCACTAAAAATAGTGTACAATATATTTGTGTTAAGTGTAAAGTAACACTGTCAAACAGTAAAAAACATTACACCAATATTGGTGGCAGCAGAGTTGCCACCAATATTGGTGTAAATTAACACCATCGTGAGAGTTACTTAACACCGACGGACAGAGAAAAACATTACACCAGTATTGGTGGCAGCAGAGTTGCCACCAATATTGGTGTATATTTTCCCTAATGTAAGAGTAACTTAACACCGACGGACAGAGAAAACATTACACCAATATTGGTGCCAGCAGAGTTGCCACCAATATTGGTGTGTCTTTACACCATTGTAAGAGTTCATTAATACCATACTTAGTGTTACTTAACACCGATAAACAGAGAAAATATTACACCAATATTGGTGGCAGCAGAGTTGCCACCAATATTGGTGTACCTTTACACCATTGTAAGAGTTCATTCACACAATAAATAGTGTTGCTTTACACCGACATACAGAAGAAAACATTACACCAATATTGGTGGCAACTTTGCTGCCACCAATATTGGTGTACCTCTACGCCATTGTAAGAGTTCATTAACACCATAATAAGTGTTTTTCAAGATATATAAGCAGAAGAAAATGTTACACCATTATTGGTGGCAGCAGAGTTGCCACCAATATTGGTGTATCTTTACATCACTATTAGATTTTGTAAACGCCATAATTAGTGTTACATAACACTAACAGACAGAGGAAAATGACTTGTGATTGACTGCGGTTTTTTATGGAAATTAAACTTGACAGGAACCCAGGGTTTGGCCAATCAATCTGTATCAAATTTCATTTAACCAATTCCCTTACAATCCAGCTTTATGACACCCCTTAAGCAAAAGTTTAGAAAACATTCTGGAAAATGACAAAATGTTTGTTCCAAAAAATGTCCAAAATGGTTTCAAACCTGAAAGACAAAGATATTAAAATATCTCATCAACTATACATCGTCCACAACTCTTTAATTTGGACCAGTCTTAAATTTCGTTACCTGGTAATGGGATGAAGTCTGAAAAAACAGCAAAGAAAATAAAATCCAAAACACATTAAAAGTTTACCTTTTATTAAACAATGACCAAACTGACCAAGTAAGCATCCAAGAATATTTGTCTACACATGGTAATTTAAATTACTAATTTTAGTTTTGAAAGTATATGGTCCATACGCTAGAGTATTATTGACAGCAATATTGAAATAATATAAAATAGATTTCTTATAAAACAATTTTCACAGAACTATCATAATCAAATCTCTGGAAGCGTGATTTCCTTTGTCAATATTTGTGCCCTAATTCAGTTCAGGAATCAAAGAGGGACACATGTACTTGCAGACATTGTTTTTCTGTTGTGATTTATCATACTCTACCACTATAATTATCAATTGAAAACAAAATAACATATGTTGTCCATATCAAGTCATGGTACATCATGGACTATATAATCTTGCATATTAATGTGCTAAGAAATGCCAATGTACATTGAATCAGAGTATTGATCACCAATACAGGGTCAATAATATTGTCAGTCTACAGGATTGACACTAGTATTGATCATTTATTGCTATTATTGAAAATTGATCAGTACATCTATTACATATTATTATTGTCAATAGTATTGACAATTTATGGGTTGTTTAAGACCCATCATGTATGCATACAACTTTTTCAAAAAAGTCTGAAAACAAAAACTTTGGTGAATGTGGAATTGAACCTTTTTCCCTTTCTTATTCCTTCATAAATCATAATTGATTTAGTGGTCTACAATAGACTACTCAGGAAGTTTTGGGGAAGAAAAAATGCTCATAATCATCCTTTTCTTTTGATGTCTTTTTAGCTAGCAAAGTGTCAGCTTTGATAAATTAAGTTAACAGACGAAATTTTGTGGTCTTCTCAAAGTTCAACAAGTACAAACTGCCACTGGAGGCTCAATCACTAATTCCACTGAATTCCTACAACATAAAAAGTAGTTCTCGTGTATTTCAGGAATAATGCAAACTCTTTTTAAATTGTAGAGAAATCTTTCAAAAGCATGCTATTTAACCCTTCCCTCTCAATTCCGCTTTTTAAGCATCTCATGAAATAACTTTGGAAAACATTGTGGACAAAGAAGAAATTGCTTGTTACAAGAAATTTCACTATTATTCAGGATCTTTTCTTTCAAAGGGAAAGATTTCCAAATTCAACCAACATGAAATTTCATCTGCAACTTCTTTCAATTTGAACAAGTCTAAGATTTTGTCCTGTTGTAAAGTTTCATGAAGATAGAGCCATATTTGTGGCTTCTAGAGTGTAAACAAAGAAATCGTCATTAAGGCCCCTTTTCCTGTGTTTTCAATAGAACCCTCCCATAATCAATAGGGCTCATCATCATGACCTAACAATTATTCTGACCAAGTTTCATGAAGATTGAGTCAAAACTGTGGCCTCTAGAGTGTAAACACTTCAATTGTTGATGCCGCACAAAGGACGATAGACATTCAACGATCACAAAAGCTCAACATGAGCACGTTGTGCTCAGGTGAGCTAAAAATCTTTTGTCTTTCCTGGAAAATTGTGCTAGTATCTCTTTTGAAAAAAAAAAAGATTTCTAAGTGCAATGAGTTTCTTAAACATGATTACCTTAACTAAATGCTTAACTTAAATGAGATGTATTTGACTTTATTTCAGATAATCTTGATCTTTAAGATTTAATACAAGAAGTTTAACCAAACAAACGAATACATGTTTCACAGCTTGATAACCACTTTGACACAACAAATGGCTCTGTTTGAAATAAAAAATCTTCTACTCAAGTCTTAAATGTTTTTTGGTAGGAAACAATAAGTATTGCCTATATTGCCAATTCTATTTCTTTCTAAACTTAGAACCGAAAAAGGAAAATAAAAATGGTTCTAAAATCATCTAACATACTTCCTCTATGAACCCATTATGACAAGATAAAATTTTAGACTAGGCCTAATTCAAAGAAGTTGCAGAAGACAATTATAAGTTGGTGAAATTTTTAAAGTCTTTACCTTTTGGGATAGAAAACATTGTGAATAATGAAGAAACTGCTAGTCACAAGCAATTTCCTCATTTTCAACAATGTTTTCTAAAGTGTTCATATTGAAGGGTGTTTAAAAGCATCACTGTTTGAGAATGGGTTTAGTGGCTACGATTTATCTCTAGGTAAAAACAAAAGAACTTTTCTTCTTACAATCTCAGAATTAATACAAAAGTTGTGAAAATACAGCTCAAATTGGACTGTGGGGGTTTAACCGTTTATGTATAAACATACAATAATGAAAATTAACCCTAGTCATGCTGAACCCAGAATATTCCTGTTTTGTGCAGTTTTTACTCAGTAAACACGACCTGTTTGTCCTTTTCAGGTCAGAGTTGTTTATGAAATTTATTCTATTGACACAAAACTACTGCATCCTGCGGTTTTAGTCCTTTGACTATCTCGCTATTCTGAAAAGTGATTTCATTCAGCATGACAAAGGTTAATAACACACCAAAAGTGATTCACAAAAAGCGCATAACTGATACCAGCTTGACATTCTCTTTCCCATATCAAGTTAGATAGTAGTATTACAGGAAATACAAGTACTTCAATAATGGGTGGATTTCCAGTGTATTCCAATGGATCTATCATATTTTCACAATTGTTGATTGATTGAATTGGGTTAAACGTCACTTTTAACAGTATTTCAGTCATCTCGTGGGGGCTGGAGCATTTAACAATGTATTCCTGGTATTTTTCACACCAGTACTACCACTGCATCCTTTCCTAGCCTCCAGCTGCTATCCCACTTAGGTTTACAATTATCCACCCATTGTTGAGAGACAAATATCAGAAAGAACATGTGCCGCCACCAGGGATCGAACCCATGACATCCAATGATTGAAGATTGGGAGTCTGATGCGCTACCAACTGCCCTATGACAGCGGCACCAATTTTTACAAGAAACCGTTTTTTATGACCTTATAACCATCCTGTTAAAGTTTAAAGAAAATCAGAGAATATTTTTGGACTTAATTGCATATCCCCCCCCCAAATTGAGTGAAATTCCATTAGGCCCCTTTTCCTGTGTTTTCCAACAGATTGACCCCATTTTCAAAGGGAACCTCCCTTATGACCTTACAATCATTCTGTGAAAGTTTCAAGAAAATTTGTGGACTTTTATCACTTAAATGAGAACATTTAGAGTGACTATCCATAAGGGCCATTTTCCAATGTTTTCTATCGGATCCACACTTTTTTCGATAAAAACCTGAGATAATTGTGGACTATTGCGTACACAAGAATATTTTGAGTAAAATTCCATAAGGCCCCTTTTCTCAGATCTACCCCATTTTCGAAAGGAACCTTCCTTATGATCCTACAATCATCCTGAAAAGTTTCAAGGAAATCTGATAATATTTGTAGACTTTTATCACATTAACGAGAATATTTTGAGTAAAAAATCCATAAGGCCCTGTTTCAATGTTTTCCAAAAATCAGCCAAATTTTCAAAAGGAACCTTATGATCCCAAAATCATCCTGGGAGAGCTTCAAGGAATTCCAATAATATTTGTGGGCTTCATCAAGTAAATGAGAATTTTTTATGGATACACGGGTGGGAACCATGCCATTGATACAACTCTTCTGACCTTTGGTCAGGACAGCTAAAATTATGGCAGGTGTTGAAGAATTCAATATTGATAGAGATGACCTTTAGAAATGATCATGGCCTTGTCTGAGGACCTAAGTTTTGTATCAACAAATAGGTTTTACCAAATGTTAGTATTTAACATTCAATAACTATAATCAACCTTTAAATTTTGTTTAAAATCTAAAAGATTTATTAGTTATCTTTTAAATGAACAGATAGGACAAGAATTTATATACCCTGATCTATTTAGACTTGCTCATTGTGAAAGTATGAGCTCAAGTCAATAGCTCAGAGTGAAAATGTTGTATCTGCCTATAAACATATAGACAGTTACAAATGTTTCACTCTGAGCCATCGAGAAATTGTGTGATATACCTTTGTGTAAGTATGAAAGAGTCCCTAGCTTCTTTATCATTTAACTGCTAAGGCAATTCAATTTCTTACATATTTCAGTAATTTTCATTATGGTGATTTGTTTTTTTGCAGCAGCTTTGAAATTGAAGACGTGTAAAATTTTATTGCATGGAAAAGGTTTCAATTTAGAAGTTTCAATTTGAAAGTGTCTGCAGATGAGAAACAAGAGGACCATGATGGTCCTAGATCGCTCACCTGGACTGTCTGCTGTTAAAAATTGAGTGGCAATTTCAAATTAGACAATGAGTCGTAATATGCAAGAAGGGGCAAACTTTGGATCCTCTTTCTAACTCTCAACTTCGGAGACAACATCAGCCAAGTCAAAGAGTTTTCTGAATCCTAACCTTTTTTATGAAAATTTTCTACTCTTTTAGTTAAGGAGTGATGTACAATTTCAGGGGCTGAAAACCTATCTTCTAACCTATCCCAAATTCTTGCTAAACTTCATCCGGGAAAATTTGCATTGAACCTGTGTGTAGTCAAGGCTCGTTTTTGCATTTCAAAGGTTTTGCAGATGAAAATTTAAAGTAGATTTAATTTGAACAAGAGCCATGTCTGACATGGCCATCCCCCACCGTAAAACTGAGTTGTGATTCTTGTACACTGCACTTCTCCTCCATGAGATCTATCCATCTTGAAGTTTCAAATTGATAGCAATTATACTTTCAGAAATTCGCTCTGGACAAAATGTAAGTGTTTAAAACAACAAAGGGCAATATCTCAAAAATTATGCAAGCAAGAGTTGCGATTCTTGTGCACTGCACTTCTCCTCAAAGAGCTCTATCGACCTATGAAGTTTCAAGTTGATAGCAATTATACTTTCAGATATATGCTCCGGACAAGTTTAGTGACGGAATGACGGACGGAGACCATTACTATATCCCCTTCACCGAAACAGTGGGGGATGAAAATAGCCATTTAGTAGGGTAGAAAATATTGTGGAAAAAGAAGTAATTGCTTGTTACAATCATTTTCTTCTTTTTCTACAATTTTTTCTCAATTATAAATTTACAGGGATGTAAAAACCAGGGATTGAACAGGAAAGGGTTAACTTGAAATAGTACCAAAATATTTAATCAAAAGGTTCATTTCTTTCCAAGCTGAAAACTTAGCCCAGTAACAACACTTAGGAAAGTTGCTCTCAAGAGCATAAAAAATGATGGATTATCATCAAACTTAAGTAATCTATTAAGAAGTCACTCTTTCTCAACTCATTACCAGACTGCAAAGTCTTAGACTGGTCCAAATTGAAAAGAGTTGCAGACGACATTTTAAAGATTATGAAATAGTAGATTTTTTTAACTTTCTGGGTAGAAAACATTACGTAAAATGAAGAAATTGCTTGTCACAAGCAATTTGTTCGTTTTACACAATGTTTTCCCAGTTGTTTTTCTTGAGGGGCATCCAAAAGCGCCACTGGGAGTAGATTAAATGAATGTGACTTGTGATGTGATGTTTACACTTCTTTTTGACGACACAAATTTATTGGCTTCTGCTCTTAAAGGAACACTTATCAGATAATCATCAACTTTAGGTAATGAATTTATGAACCATTCTGTTTTCTCAACGGAAGTGATAGGTAGAACTGTCGAATTCACTTTAGTGAGTTTACGCTATAGATTAATCTCAGATCTTTCTAGTGACCTTTCAAGTTCTGCCTCTATACAGGCAATGTTCTTTTGATCTTCACAGCTTTTCTTTGACTCTTGGTCTTTTTTTTTTCTAAAACCAAATCAATCTTTTCCAAATAATATGATGCATTAAAGGATTCCTCCTTGCATAAGTCATTTTTTTCTCTCTTAAAATGTATTTCAAATATTCCTTACAAACATCCATAAGTTTGACTTTCATTTTATTCAACTCAGCCCTTAGTGCTGCCTTCTCTTCTTGATTTTCAGTTTTTGTACATAATATCAACTATTTATCGATATTCTCTCTCAAATTTATCAATTTCTATCTGAAGTGCTGCATATTTCATTGAATAATTGTTCACCCTTATCTGTCCACTCCTCACACGATCTCTAGCTGTGGTACCTATGTCTTCTATAAATATGAATCTTCCTTCACTGGTGCAGCCTTCTTCACATCTTTATAGGATTTTAACTCTGATTCAAAGTGCTTTATGTGCAGGTTTCTTACTGTAATGGCACTCAACATGATAATGATTAGAAGACTGTTTTCCCATCCCATCTTTATTAGCCATTGTATAATTTGTAGGAAACTGAAATACAAATACAAAATTCCTCATAATATCTCGGTCTGTCTTGTATGACCTCTAAATCAAGTACCCACAGCAGAGGGAAAACACAGCGTAAATTGTATGAAACATGACAGTAAACAAGTGAATATTCACTACCATGATGCAACCAATACCAAGACTAGAACACAGTGCTCTCAATAAGCGGACGTCAACGTATATTACGTCCAGAAAATCAGAAAAAACGTCCGTAAAATCAAACCCGGACGTAAAATAACGTCCGACATTCTAGGAAAACATCCTGAATTCATCAAATTAACCGATTGATCTCGCTAGAGTTCAGTCCCTTTTCAATGAAGTCACGCGAATTGTCTGTAAACAACTAGAAGAAACAAAATAGGTAATTTCTTGAAA
Source organism: Fragum fragum (assembly GCA_946902895.1). Taxonomy (NCBI): domain Eukaryota; kingdom Metazoa; phylum Mollusca; class Bivalvia; order Cardiida; family Cardiidae; genus Fragum; species Fragum fragum. The sequence continues at coordinate 35,307,841 of OX336366.1, read as the reverse complement.
GACGCAACTCTGCTATTAGTTTCATTTCTTTTTGTACTGTTACTTTTATTTATGTAAGTGTTATTCATGGCGCATGTACTTGGATATCTGATGTGACCATATGCGGCCTCAGAATAATCCAGTCTCGCTTTTTTCGTACTCAAACCGTTTCATACAGTCTGTTTTCCGACATTTTACAAATCAGAAATTTTCAAATCCTGAGAAATTTGTAAATAACTATGACCAAATGTAACAGCTAAATTTGGAAAATAATAATGTTTAAGGGGCGGGAATTTTGAGGGAAAAGGGGAAACTCATGCAAGAAACACTTCTTTTACCACATTGTTTTCTCTATAGTTCCACTCAATGGGACATGAAATTTAGGTACTACATGTATAAATAAAGGAAATGAATGTAGGCTTTATGTATCTTTTATTCATTTGGGGGGGGGGGGTATGGGGGTATGGTCGCCCATAAAAAAAATCCTTGATTTTGTGAAAACTTCCTGAAATTGAAACTTGGAATTTTAAAAATTACTGAAATTGGTCCTTATTGAGAGCACTGAGAACATTATCCAAAAAAGCAAATTGCTTCAAATTCTCTTAAGGTACCACAAAAAGTTATCTATACCTATGGAGATTGCAGAAGTATGCATGTGGCTGTATTTAAATGACAGACAATTTTTAAAATAAGATACGGACTGAATTGCCCCATTATGCTTGACATCATAATCTGAAGACTCTAATTAGGTAAACAATTTACAAATTGAATGATAAATTTAGTGGTTAATGGATTATCTACTAAACTTGTACTTTAAATACTGAAAGTGAGGCCATTGTTCAACATGCACAACATACAACGACCAGAGTCCACAATATCTGCGAACTTCAAATTCACTGTACTATTCCTCGACAAACCTAACTTTAAGCAAAAAATTACTTGTAGGCCAATCTTATTGAATTAAGCACTAAACAAGATGCATGTCTACCCTAAGAATCCACAGACAAGGCCAAAAAGATCTATTATAACAGAAAGGTAATTACTCCACCCAATATTTTTAGTAAACTGACAAGGGCTAAACACTTTCCATAATTAGATATGGATGCATGTAACAGGCCCTTAACTAAGAGAATATCAAGACTGAATTATTTGAGTAATTATTACCCTATGCAAAGCCATCGATTGAAGGCAAATGTGAAGATACTCTTCTAACTTGATCGGTTTTGCTCACCGAAAACACAAGATGGCGCCACCAAATTCAAACTATTAGGCTCGTAGACTAGTAGACCCATAGACTAGAAGATTGGGAACACGAATAACCCTCGACATTTATTTACACTCAAATTGATAGTTATTCGTTTATACAATAAGATCTACACATTGCTAAACAATGTGGCAATATGAGACGTAATCGGACAATCATCTATCAAACAACTAATGAAAAAATAGCGTCACTTCTATGCTTTAAGGAAACGTGACTGATATAATCAAAATCATTATTAACTTCCTTTCAACAAAAGCCACTCTGCATGTCTATATTGTGGATGTGATCAGTGAAATGACGTTTATTTACCTTGGCGCTATCTGTCCTGCTTGAGCGATTACAGTAGAATCATCAGTGACTCCGAAATGCACAAAAATCTCAAGCGGATGCATTCACGGTAATAAGCCCAGCAATCTTTACCGGAAGTAACTCTAACAACCTCAGTAACACAGGGCGTTCAAAATTATCACCAGTATTGATGTCGCTTTTACAAGTCGCGTTAAGATTTTAATCAAAGGCACGTATTATCATTTACAGCCTTTTTGTACAAATATGGTAAGCAATGTTAACCAAGGACAAGTTAAGTAATGAATTAGTTTTTGTGTGTGTGTGTATGTGTGTGTTATTGTTGTTTTGTGTGTTTTTTTGTTTTCTTTTGAATTCAAGGATTTGTTTCCGGAGATAAGGCTGATTGGGATATATTTCAGAAATTGTTTATATTTTGATATACTTTTTATACACCATATGTCGCGTAATTCATATGAATGATTTCTCTTGGAAAGTGCATACTCAAATATATATTTGTGTGTAGAAATGTTACCCAGATTTCGATATTTCTGTGTATCTTTTCACAGCCGCGCTAAATTTTGGACTGAGACTTGTCCATAATACGTGATTAAACCTTTTCCAATAGCGTATATCTACACTAGTAGTGAAAAAATGCAGTTTACTTTAATTGGTATAAATATAAGCTCGTTTGTGCTTTTGCAAGATTTGCACCTAAAAAGATTTGACTTGAAATCACCACCGAAAAGGTATTTAAGTTTCCCTGAACATAGCGTATAGTAACACTAATGGTGAAGACCATTGCGATCTAGTTTAAAAGAAAATTTACACCCAAAATGGATTGAAGTTCCACCAATTTAAGAGTAAAGTCTCTCTGAATTATGCGTATAGTAACACTTATGGAGTAAACAGTTGTTAACTAGTGTAAAAGGAAAGTTAACACTCAAAATGGATTGAAGTTTCAACATTGAAAGAGTTAAGTTTCTCTGAATTTAGCGTTAGGTAACACTTATGGTGTAAACTATTGTGAAAAGATTGTTTACACCAAAAATGGATAAAGGTTTCTCCCCAGGAAGAGTAAAGTTCCTCTGAATAGTGTAAACTATTGTAAGCTAGTGTGTAGAGAAAGTTTTCATCCAAAATGGTGTGAAGTTTCACCATTGAAAGAGTAAAGTTTCTCTGAACTTAGCGTATAGTTACCTTAATAGTGTATACTATTGTAAACTAGTGTAAAGGGAAAGTTTACACCAAAAATGGATTAAGATTTCACCCCTGAAAGAGTTAAGTTCCCCTGAATAGTGTAAATTATGGTAAACTAGTGTAAAGGGAAAGTTTACACCCAAAATGGTGTGAAGTTTCACCATTGAAAGAGTAAATTTTCTTTGAATTTGGCGTATAGTTACCTTAATAGTGTAAACTATTGTAAACTAGTGTAAAGGGAAAGTTTACACCCAAAATGGATTAAGGTTTCACCCCTGAAAGAGTTAAGTTCCCCTGAATAGTGTAAATTATGGTAAACTAGTGTAAAGGGAAAGTTTACACCCAAAATAGTGTGAAGTTTCACCATTGAAAGAGTAAAATTTCTATGAATTTGGCGTACAGTTACCTTAATAGTGTAAACTATTGTAAACTAGTGTAAAGGGAAAGTTTACACCCAAAATAGTGTGAAGTTTCACCATTAAAAGAGTAAAGTAACACCAAATGTTCATTGCTGACTATACACTATTTTTCGTGTTATGTAACACTAAAGTTGAGGTAACTATTCTCAGAAAGTGCGAATTCACACCTACTTTGGTGTAGAGAAATGTTACACGAATATTGGTGTTGCTGTCAACCTTTTTTGGTGTAAGTTAACACACTTTTTTTACAGTGTGTTTACCAAATCGAAGCAATAAGAAGGAGAAAATCAACGGCTTCTTTCTTCAACTATGTAATCCTCGACACAATAATTCACGAATCTCTGGCCCCGACCACTGACTCCCTAAGCCTCTCCCATTGAATCCGACAGAAAGTTCCGCTTCGCTTTTTTAACGGCGTTATTTTGAAAAATTTATGGCCAGTAGCATGTAACAAAAGAGTAAAACGGTTCTTTGGCGACCTAAGCGTAGTAACTACAACTTAAGTTACGTTAGATACGTTAAACGAAAATTGCGACCAATGTTAGAGTTCAAAGTCCAATTTCGGGCTGAGTCAATTATTTGATTTGTCAATTGATTTCTTGATTGACAGTCGCGATTGGTCAATTTAGAGTTCATAACCAACATTTTACTTTTTGATAAAGTGAAAATTCCGCAATTAGTGAAAACGATTCTTAGATTAGACAGATGATTATTGCCAGGTCAAAATATCACAGCTTGTACAAGATATGAAACGTATATACTTTTATTGGATAAAGGTTATAAAAATTCTTATATTTACACTTTTGAATGAAGACTCTTAGAGAGTGTACAGTTCAGCATTTTTTCTTTGGTATGAATATAAAAATGCCTGATCAAAGGAAAAACATTTTCACTTTCATTTCACATTACCAATGTTCATAATTTTCAACCTTGGTGCAAAGGGGAATATTTTCTTCATAGTCGGTACTCTACAAAGACTTTGTAAGTACAGTATACTAGTAATCAAGCCGTAGTTTCGAGGTTTTGTTAGTTTATCGACAAGTCCGTTGTAAACCAATTTTCGCACAATGGCGCTTTTTTAACGCCCCTCAAGGAAAAAAAGGTTTGGAAAATATTGAGGAAAATGAAGGAATTGTTGCTAGCTTCGAGCGATTTCTTCATTATCCACAATGTTTCTACTTTATTAGACAAAGATGAGAAAGATTTTATTGACTTTGAATCGTTGTCTGCAACCTCTTTTAATTTGCCGGTCTAAAATTTTGTTGTGTGGATATGGGTGAAATAAATTGATACCGAGTAGAAATCATTAATCCAAATTAATATTCCAAGTGAAGCTAATTTCCGTTCCGTCTGGTGAAGTGAGTGATCGAATCCCGGCTTATCGTACTATTTTTGGTGAAAGATACTTGTCTGTATGGACTTCAACGAACTGTTCAGGTAGGCCATTTTGGTCTGAAGTGCCACATACTCCGTGGTAGGCTAGGGTAACCCCTCTACAAAACAATAGCACAGGTTCTATATCGTCGTTATGCGACCAAAATAGCATAAATAAGGCTGTATTTATGAATTATTGGTTGCTCAACGAAGCTATGATACTTATTGACCCTTTTCTTTTCAATCCCCGGTTTTTACTTCGCTATATTCTGATACCCATTTCTTCTTATTCCACTATACTTTCTACCACGCTGAATGATTATATTTCAAATTAAATCGTCTTTTCTGCCTAACCTTTGAATTCGGACAGGTTTTGAATTTACAAATCAGAAAAGGGTTAAAAGTCAATAACGATAGAAATGAAAATACAGTACATCTTGCTCGTCCACCTCGATTAAGCGACCTCTTACATAAAGTGACTTTTTTTCCAAAACAGAGGATCGTCGTTACTGGAAGTTTTCGCTAATATAATTATCAAAGCCCAATCCTATGTTAGTGGATCTCACTAGCATCGTCTCAATGACTAGACCTTTTAGTTACTTGTCAATCCTTTTTAACGTCTACATGCCAGCAGCTTAAACACGCAACCCGCTGGTGCTTTGCCATAGGCTCCGAATTCATTTGCACAGTTGCTACTTACGTGTAATATCATCCGTGTAATATCACAAAGATATTTCACTCGCGGTTTGTAGATCATATATATCACACGATTGTGAAATTGATTTTATACCGAAAGATTTGATACGAATGATCTTCTTAACCCTTTCCTGTTTTTCAAAACTTTAGACTGGTCCAATTTAAAAGAAGTTGCAGACGACAACTCAAAGTGAGTGCAATTTTAAAAGTAACCAACCAAAAGGGTAGAAAATATTGTGGTAAAAGAAGAAATTGCTTGTCACAAGCAATTTCTTCTTTTTCCCACAATGTTTTCTCAAGTGTGAAATCACAGGCACGTAAAAAAACCAGTAAAAAGGCTTTAAAACATTAACGTAACGGCGCTATTAGAATACATATGCCAATTTCGGCATATATATATCCAATGACTTAAATATGTCCTTTACATATTAGAGAAATTTAGCAAACATAAGATGCTTTTGTCATTGTTTAGAAATAGAGATAGGCAGACACGAAAAAACATTTTCGTTTTTGCACATATTGTCTAAAAGATAATAAGTACCTAAGTAGAAGAAAATTTAAAATTTTATTAATTTGTCCTCCCTTGAATAATGATATGCGTGCACTCGGTTTCCCTGATTATTGGCTTAAAACCTTACCAGCAGAAGCACTATTTCTTTACATATTAATGAAATCAAAGAAATTTGATTTGATAAAAGCACCTGCAAAATACTTAATAATAGGTTTTGTAAATTATTGAAAACTTAAAATGGTGAGAATTGGTTATATTTATGTCAGGTAATGTTGTTCAATGAAAAGAGTCCTTAAATTACTCGATATTATATCATGGTAAATTTCATGACGTTACTTTTTTTGCCAATTGCGCCAAGAATTAGATTCTTGAATAACGGGTTTTAAAAAGGATTATTTCGCTTAACATTAATGAAATAAAAATATATGTCCGCAACTTGATGACCAAATTATATCGACAAAAGTAGAACAAAATATAGAATAAGACGTCGAACTACACAACTTACGCGCACTTCAATAAGCATATGTTTGGGTATGTAGTACCATCACTCCCACAGACAGGATTGTAGTTCCTTGGACAAGGGCAACTACCTCTAGCTACAATTTTGAATTAAAGAAATGTTTCACGCGAGGATTAAGATGAATCGACAATTGGGTCTGGAAAAATTTTAGTAGAAAAAGAATGTATCTCTGTTTTGTAAGGGAAAGTCGCTGGTCGTGCAAAATGTTTTATTCATGTTGTAGTTACGACATTTTGCACCCCAAAGACGAATTCATTCCAAGGTTTCCTAGATAATTGGCCTATCGCTTGCCCCACAAACTCACTCTGTTTGCCCCGCCCATTGACTCCAACAGAAAATTCAACTTCGATTTTAAACGGCGTTATTTTTCAAAACTTATGGTCATTATTTGATTGACACCCAGGAATGGTAAATTAATGGAGGCTTTAAGTCTGATTATCCAAGTAAAATCATCTAAAACGCATGAACATAGTTGAATCATTACCACACGACAATATTTTAGACTGGTCGAAATTTTAAGTTGAAGACGACAATTATTAGTTGATGAAATTTAGAAAAATGTTTGTATTTTGTGATAAAAAAAACATTGTTGGTAATGAAGAAATTGCTTGTAACAAGCAATTTCTTCGTTTTCCAAAATGCTTCTAAAGTCTTGTTCTTGAGGGGCGTCAAAAAGGGGTCATTCTGTGGGAATGAGTTAAACTATGACATATAACACACATTTAGAATGGTTAAACTTAAAAAAATGCAAACAGCAAGCTTTTTTTGTTGAAGATTTTTCAAAGAATTTGTCTGGATAGAAATTTCTATGAATTTAGACTAAAATGTTGTCACCTGGTGATAAGTTAATTTACAAAAAAAGTTATGAATCTATCAATCTCCAACATACCGACGGTTTTTTTTTCTATCAGGGAGTTAGTTTATAATAAAATTTGATTGATAATAATATTTGCGCTTTTCATTCTGTAAAAAAAATTAAAGTACTAAATTGCTGTAAAATGAAAGGGCTGAAAACACTGATTAGAAATCAATTTCATAAACAACTCTTGCAAGAAAAGTACAAGCACTTATGTGCAGGCTGATCTTGGTCTACACCTCCTGTAAAAATCGTAATATTCCGGATTCAGCATGATAAGGGTTAATATTAATAATATAAAAAAAGTCATTCAGACAGGATTTTCTGGATACATTTTTTTTTAGCTATTCACATACCATTAAACCATAATGATATAGATTGAAAAAAAATTGTCTTACCTGTTGCAAGAATCATACAAAGCCCGATAACAACAACAGCGATCTTCATATTGGTCGTTTAACCTTTCTAGTTGGGAACGTCGAATGACTTTGAAAAAACAACAAATGGTCAAGCTTTTTAAAGACAAAGCCATAAGTACCGCGATATCCCTGGGTAGAACGGAAATGACATTAGTATGAGTCGGGCACTTAAAAATGGGAACGGCTCTTTGTTTAGTTTATTTCATAATACTTGAGAATTAATATCCTGAAGTTAAGAGGTGATAACAAACAATTGAAAAAACAAACAAACAATTAAAAAGGGGGGGACAAATATGGTGCAAGGTCGCTCAAATGAGTTCTGTTTGAATAAAGAAATTTCAAACTGCTTTTTCAAAGCGGGTCTCACTTTTGAAGACCCAAGTACATTGTAGTATACTTACAAGACTAGAAAATATTAATCTAGATCATGTGATCTACTTTATAATTAATTCTGCAGCGAAAACACAACTTACCAGAGGGGACAACCTACGTAATCCAGCAACATTGTTTAATAGTCGCCATTTGGGCGGTATATTTGACAAAATCACAAAATACTGCAAATTTAGTACATATTTCATTGTCTTTACTTCATTTGGTAATGGTAAATATATATTTGCTCTACTGGTGTATAGAAAATGGCCTACAATAGCGTTGGGGCTCTAAATACTTCGACACACTTGTTCATGACGGACATTTTAACTGTCGCTTCGGAAATTGGGTCGGGATAAATGCAATGGCAATGGAATTATTAAACTATAGCATAATCTTTACTGACTGAAAAAGCTTTAAGGTGGACTAGATTGACTATCTTTTTTTTCAGAACGGAATTCATTAATATTCATGATAAAGCTGATAGACTTTCATGGTGAAAATAAGCTGGCGATATGTGTAGTCGATGATGTAGGCTATGACGTTGGCTGCCACCTTGTAAATAAATTGTAATAATCTAATTATGATGAGATACGTGAATTTTTAACCAATTACCAGACGATAAAATTCTAGACTTGTCAGAATTGAAAGAAGTCCGAGCCAAAAAAGTGACCCTAGAGCGAAAACAAGTAAATTGTCATTGTCATTTGAGACCCCCCTTTTTCATAAGTTTTCGAATGGAATCTTTCAAGTCTCGAAAGTTTTCATCATTTGGACCTAACAACCATTCTGACAAAGTTTCGTCAAGATCGAGATAAAGTGCGGTCTCCACAGTGTAGACACTTAAAATGTTGACGCCACAAGACGAAGGACGGACTAAAGACATACAAGGATCACAATAACTCACAATGAGCAATCTGTGCTCAGGTGAGCTAAAGAAACGACCAATACAGATTTCATGTTCGCGTTTTACTACTTCTAAATTGTTTGACACGGGCTTAATATTCCCAGAGCAATCCTCTAGGCTTAATAAATTTAAAGCGCCGAGGGAGATAAAACCGCGGATTTTAATCTCACGAACTATCCAACAGATCATGTAGATTCATAATGTCATTTTTATTCCTTATGCGAATCGGAAGATAATTTATTCTAAAATTTATAGAAAAATATGTATTGTTTTGCCTTTTAGATAAACTTACCTGAATCATGAATCATATAAAATTACAAAGTTATTCGATAGAATTAACCCGTTCTAAATAACCATGCTTTTTGACACCTCGAAGCACCCCCCCTCCCACCCCCTCACCCCATCCCCAAACCTAATAAAAAAAAATTCCGAAAACATTTCGGAAAATGATGAAGCTGCTTAAAACAAGCAATTTCTTCATTACAAACATAGTTTTCTACCGCGAAAGACAATGATTCTTAAAATTTCAGAAACTATAAATTGTTGTCTTCATCTTCTAACAATTACCTTCAATCTAAAATTTGGGATGAGTTAGGTAAACGTTCAGATGGGCTCATCGAAATTTGGCAAACACAAGAAAACGAATTTCGCGAAAACTAAACTAGAATTCACGATGTAGTCTTTTGTTATTACGGTATTAGGTAAATGTGTAAATGTCGAAAGTAAATCTAAAATAAAAATTGGAATCTAATACCAATACCATCAAGCCAATCCTTTTGTTTTGCGGTGGATTACTCATATGTTTAAGTATCACTTGATTCTTTCACCGAAAACCAAGAGAACTTGTCAAATGAACTCTTTTATGCGGTATCTAGACCTTTCCCGTAACAACAACAACAACAACAACAACAACAACAACAACAACAACAACAACAACAAAAAAAAAAAAAAAAAAAAAAAAAAAAAAAAAAAAAAAAAAAAAAACCCAAAAAAAACCAAAAAAAACCAAAAAACAAAAAACAAAAAAAACAAACAAAAAAAAAACAAACAAACAAAAAAAAAAGAACAAAAAACTCGAAAAATATTTCATTAAATAATTTTTCTTGAAAAGTAAAAAAAAGGTAACGAGATAACAATGTTTTTTATTTATTATGTTTTTATTTATAAATTGGTTTTAAAGAATTGTAAAACTTTTTAAAGAACGTTTCTTCCTTCTTCTTTTTTAAAAGGTGGAAAACGAATTGCTATCTCGTAGGAAGGATGTTACAACCGTTCTTTTAATCGATTTCTTTTATTTATCTAAAAAAAGTGTAAAACGAAAATTGTTGGTGATTTTTTTCACAACATGGGTCTAAATAAAACAACAACAACAAAAACAACAAAACAGTACAACAACAACAACACCCCCCAAAAAACCCAAAAACAACAAAACCCCGCACATATCAGCTCAATGCCACCGTAGTTTTTGTAGATCTAAACTTGCTTTTTTTCGATTCACGCTATTGGCCGTTTTCAGGGCGTTGCCTTAAAACATGTGTCGTCATCGGATTGCCATGTAATTCAGGTGCTAAAATGTCATGCTGTTATCGATTTCGTATAATGATATTCATATTTTAGTCCTCTTTTTGCATTTAAGATACAGATAAGTTGATTGTTTTTCCTAAATTTACAGTATTCATTTTTTGTCTTAGAGAGAAAAATCTCCGAGTTAAAGAGCACAAAGAGAGCTCTAAATAATACAAATCACATTGAGCTTACATGAAAGTAATTGAAATATGTTCAACGCAATTCGTAATAAAGTTTCCAAATGAAGTCAACTGTTTTGTTCATTTAGAAAAGCGTTAGAAATGAAGACCTTTGACTAACAAAGATTGAGTAGATTTTGAAAAAATGAAGAGTTTAATCTCCTCATCATTATCTGTCTGTCTTTATTTGGTTCTTCTCAACAACTATTTTCAAGTTAAATAGTTCAAAAGATTATGACATATATACTTGGATGGCTCTTCATTAATGTCGAAAAATTGTCATAACTACGCAAATCTAAACAAAGCGTCACCGCACCTTAGAGGCAACACTTTTCACGGCACCAAATCGAAGAGACAATTGATCAATCGCTGACCCTAACTTAGAACTTAGTTCTTTGGCCACGCCAATTGTCTCCAACTGGAAGTCCTGCTTCAATTTTAAATGGCGTTATTTTGCAAAAACTATGGTCGGTTGAATGTAACAAAAACGTAAAATCGTTGGTTGGCGACCTATACGTCGTAACTACAGCTTGAATTAGTCGCTAAACAACACAAAAAACGTTTCACACAAATGGCGTGCAATCTTGGAGTGTAAATATCAATTCCGGGCTAAACGAATAATTTGGTTGGTCGATTTATTCCGCGATTGGTCAATTTGGCAGTTTTACAGTTTGTATATCTCTTGGTGTCCGGACTACTGTACAATCGCACCAAGGATTATATTTATAGCATTATAGACTAAGGTATTTGCAGTTAACACTGACATCGCAGACCACGACGTGTTATGGTCAAACAAATCCTACAGATAAACACTTTGTACGTACGATATCATACTGCGTCCGTAGAAAATAAATCAGGCTAAATGTGGTAAATATCATAGTGAAAAAGACAGAAATGTAGTGTTTTATTTGAATTAACTTATTTATAATTTAATTTGTAGTTTCGTCTATCATAAACGAGCGTTCTGATTGGTCGAAAAAATTATTCATAACTCCATGAACAAAATTTTGAGCACACAGCGATTTTGTATGCTTCCGCGCAAAATAGTCCCATACAAAAACGTATCAAAATTTGTACAGCTTTTGTTTTTTTTGCTCGATGCTATTAAATTGAAAAAAAAATAAAGAGAATATTTTTTTGTTTTCATGGAGGTATGAACCGAAAAACCTAATCACACAATGTATGAATCCGCTTCGCGTATTCATACAGTGTGATTAGTTTTTTCGGTTCATACCTCCATGAAAACAAAAAATATTCTCTTCATCTCTTAAATAATTCATGGGAGGCATCAAATGGGAAACATACAGACATTGATTAGGATATTAAACTTTTCCACCTTTTTTAAAGAAATGACCAAAAACAATTCTAATCAGTCATAAGCATTCACTTTCAAAGTCATAGTGCAGTTGGTATCGCATCAGACTCCCAATCTTCATTCATGGGGTGTCATGGGTTCGATCCCCGGCGGCGGCACATGTCCTTTCCGACATTTGTCCCTTACAAATGGGTGGACAATCGTAAACCTAAGTGGGATAGCAGCTGGAGGCTAGGAAAGGATATAGTGGTAATACTGGTGTGAGAAATACCAGGAATCCATTGTTAGGTGCTCCAGCCGCTGCGATATGTATGAAATACTGTTAAAAGTGGCGTTAAACCCCATTCAATCAATCAATTCAAAGTCAAAGTCACTTGTCAGTTGAATTTGATATACTCCAACGACTATCTTATTTGAGCAAAACAGGTTATTACATTTTACAACGTATTTACAATCTGAAATTTACAATATGAAATCTGTACGCGTTTTGTAATACATTTAGCTTTGATTTTGTCGTCAAGTTTAGTAGAAGGTAAGTTATGTTAATCAAGTTACTTATAAATGAAAAGAGACAAACATTAATTCGGAGATTAACCCTTGTCATGCTTAACCCGGAATATTCCGGTTTTGGCAGGATGTATAGACCAAGATCAGCCTGCACATAAGTGCAGTCTGATCTTGGTCTACACCTCCTGCTTGTACTTTTCCTGTCAGATTTAATTATGAAAATGATATCTAATGGATATATTGTTTATTTAACAACAGGTTCTACCAGTGCTTTCAGCCCTTTGATTTTACAGCAATTTAGTTTGGTAATTTATACAGTAAGACAAGGGTTAAGATAAAACCATATTTCTCCCAAATTTATTAAGCGCCATCCAAGTTAGTCATAAGTAATAATCATAATGATAATATTATATGGATAAAAAAGTGTATTAAAATTTGTAGCTTTATTACAAAATTCCGTGTTCATTTCTTTGTTACATTTCACGTTACGACTTATATAAATATTGCTGTTGATGATGGCGAAGCTCTTTCTCTCAAAGTGACCATTCGCTAAACTCGCCCACTGACTTCCTAAACCCCGCATATTACCTCCAACAGGATGTTTCGCTTCGAATTTAATGGCGTTAATTTGCAAAACTTATGCCCAGCAGCAAGTAACAAAAAAGTAAATTGGTTGGTTGGCGGCCTTTATGTCGTAAATACAGATTGAATAAGCTGTAGTTATGACGTTTAAGTCGCAAAAACAACTTAAAAGGTTTAAAAAATGGCGACCGTTTGTCGAGAAGTAGCACCTTCACTTTTCATCAGTAAATAGCAAATCCCAGATAAGCCATTCATTTCTATTATGCATAGAGCAATGGTAAATTATAAATTGAATACATTTTTACCTTTAAGTAGTTAGTTCTGATGATTCTAGAGTTCTCCTAAGCTTATGAAGTGTTTCACCCTTTCTAGAAGTCAAAAGGCAGCCAATAAATTTCCACAAAGAACTAACGGATGCAAAAATGCATAAATACGGGTAAAAGACGTGAAAAGGCACAATCGGAGGGTAAAGGGTCCAAAAAGACATACAAGGCGGTTTCAGAATAGACTAGATGAGAAAATTTTATTATGCACTTGCAACAACATGATAATTAGTTTAACCTACACATTCATTATTTATCAATGGCTCTCTAAACCATTTACTAGACCGCAAGATATGGAACTGCACGTATTTGAAAGTTAGTTAAAAAGCATAAGTTAGGATAAAAAATTATAATTTCAAAATAATAGGATTTTCGTGCTATAATTAGTTCAGACTTTCCTCACATATTTACTTCTTTCAAAAAGGAGAAACTTGGTTTGACTTTTGGGTCATTTAAGATGATATCTAGCATACATAAATGCTCCCTGTGGACAAGCCTATGAAGAATTCCGACCCTTTTCCGGTAGAGCTCATTTGGGACGAGTTGGATGCCGTTTACGAAGAAATCATACAATACACACTGTATATGACTTTGCACCAGTCTTACAAGCTGGTTTGGCCAATTTATTCAACGTTACTTGACAACATGCGCCTCCTTATCACAACGTGCATTGACACATGTCACCAATATGTCTCATTGAATCTACAGCCTCTATCTAAATGAGATTAATTAAACAAAAATATATATGTACAAAATGCATTTGTGAATTTCAATTTGTGGGAATGGGCTAACCAACGCCATTTTGCAACACTTAGGGTCAGTAGCATGTAACACAAAGTTTAATGGTTGGTAAGCGACTTAAACGCCATGTACAGCTTATTCAAGCTGTAGTTACGACATTTAAATCGTCAAACCAACAAAAATGCTTATTATAAATTTCAAGCAATTCGGAGTTCAGAATTCATATCGGTCTTAAAGAACGAATTGATTGGTCGATTGATTCTTTGATCGATAGATGCAATCCGTCTGTCATACCAGTGCGACTTCAAATGTTCATTGAAGCGCCAGCAAAAGAGATCCTTTATTGCTGACATTGTACGTCGAATTTAGGTATCAAGATTGAAATGCACGATATTCACTATTTTTGGCTGAAGAGTAAAATTCACGAAACGTTTATCTCGAGAAAAAAAATCCTCTATTCACTACTTGAAACGAAAATAAATAAAAAGATAGGGCTATGTAAACAACGATATGCATGTGTAATAAACAAGTCGGGCAGGTATTAAGGTGCGGGTTGAGATCACTTATCAACCGTGTAAAAAACGTGAATGTAAATCAAAGTTAAGAAAACGCTAGCTTTGAATGTTCTGGGATTCGATTGACTGATTGAATGGGGTTTCACGCCCTTTAAACTGTATGTCAGTAATATAGCAAGTACGACATCTAACCATGGTCCATGGTTTCCTATTTCTACACCAGTACTACTACTACATTCTTTCCTAGCCTCCGGCTGCTCATCCAACTGACTTACAATTATACTAGACAAGTTTCTTTATCTGTTGCGTGAATATCCAAGAAAAATAGCCAAATTCATTGCCTCAGCTTACTTAAAAAGACGATCCACTTAGTATGCTACCAACTAAACGATAAAGTTGAACAACGTAACGGATTCAAGCCTTAGGTGTCCTTTTCTCTTTCGTCTCGTGCAAAGGACGTCTTTATTTGAAACATTGCAGCCTATCATAGTGGATAACCTTTTTTTTTGAAGAAAAGCAGCCATTTTGTATAACGAGTTGTCTCCTTTATTCCACTTCGAATGACACAGATCAGAAAGGTCTAACTTTTCTTCGTTGGAAGGTCAGTTTACACTCCTTTCGTGATCCTGTAGTCAATTTAAACACATTATAATTCGTAATTTTATTTGTCGTCACAAATTGAATTAATTTTTCGATCAAATAACACACATCAGTAAAATTGGTAGCAGGAAAAATCTTTAAGTAGTTGTTCCCCTTTCTCATGGTGCCATTTCGGAGCCCAATGCGACAGGGGAGGGGCCAATGAACATCCCCCTTTTAAACGGTCAGAACATGGAAAATATTATGAAGTATAAAGGTGACTTATAGGCCCATGGGCCGGGTGTTTGAAACCAACTTTTCTTTGCCTGTATATTATATGTATAACACAAGTCACTATAATAAATAAATATTTACTTACTTACTTACTATACGCCTGTGGAAGACAAATGCCTTAAAGGATATTTGCCGTGATCGGGGATTGAACCCTAGACCGCATCACGGAAAGTCCGTCGCGCTACCCAATGCGCTATTACCGCGCCAAAACTCGTATCTAATTTCTTGGGCTACTATTGAAAGAGAAACTGCTATTGATGTACCCAGCAAACTATCACAACCGAAACAGAAATGTAGAGTTATACAAAAGACAGTGCACAAGCCTTTTCGATTGAATGCAGAGCAATAGTCAATATATATATATATATCCATTTCTATCAGATTAATTGCTAATAATGTATATAGGTTCAAATCAAGCTACGCCGCCGTCATAGCGCAGTCGGTAGCGCGTCAGAGTCCTTATCTTCAATCATAAGATGACATGGGTTCGATCCCCGGCGGCGGCACATATTCTTTCCGGCATTTGTCTCTCACTAATGGGTGGATAATCGTAAACCTAAGTGGGATAGCAGCTGAAGGCTAGGAAAGGATGTAGTGGTAGTACCGGTGTGAGAAATACCAGGAATCTATTGTTAGGTGCTCCAGCCGCCGCGATATGACTGAAATACTGTTAAAAGTGTCGTTAAACCCCATTCAATCAATCAATCAATGAATGAATCAATCAATCAATCAATCAATCAATCAAATAATCAATCAATCAAATCAAGCTACATAACAACAATCCATTGTAGGATGCCATCTATCCACCCACTAATGTTTATTTCTTTATCCCTTTCCTGTACAATCACTGATTTTAACGTCCTTATGATTTTATACTTGAGAAAACATTGTGGGAAAAGAAGAAATTGCTTGTAACAAGCAATTTCTCCTTTTCCCACAATATTTTCTACTACATAGGATGGTCAGATTTCAAATTGCATGCATTTTTCATTGTCTTCTGCAACCTCTTTCAAATTGGACCAGTCTAAAATTTCATAAAACAGGAAAGGGTTTATTGTTTCTCCTAAATCCAGGGCTCGAAATTAGCTCTAGCAAACTAGCAAACTAGCAAAATGCTAGTGGAATTTTGGTTTTGCTAGTAGATTCTATCAGTACTAGCAATTGCTTTCCAGTGGCATTTAACCCGTAACCAAACGACAAAACCTTTGACGGGTCCTAACTGAAAAGGATTCCATACGACATTTTAAAGTCTACGAAATTTTGATTTTGTTTAAACTTTCTTGATAGAAAACATTGTGTAAAATGAAGAAATTACCTAATTTTACACAATGTTTTCCCAACTACTTTTCTTGGTGGTCGTCAAAAATCATTGTGTGGGAAAGGGTTGAGAGCCCTTCAATTATGTATAACTGATATACGGTTTTTGAGTACTTTTTACAATGTTTCAAATGACCGAGTGATGCATTGAGCATGTTACTCTGGAATATACAATGGGTATCATTAAAAGTAATTATATTATGTTACTTGAAACAAACATGATGTTAATCAAACAGTTAGCATGCTAGCGAGGTTCGCTATTTGCTGGTTTAATTCTGCCTGCTAGCAAAATATTGCCAGTAGTTAAAAGGGTTAATTTCAAGCCCTGGAATTATCAATGTTATGATTTTCCTTTCAACGAAATCGTTCAAAGGTGTTCATTCGAAAATTCCAAGTGTAAACCGTTCTTTAAATTTCTAACAGTTGTAGTAAAAGATCGCTTATTGTGCATGTTCGTACATACATACTCATATATATGGCCGGCCGTCTCTATACCATCCAATGCTTGTTTTGTCCTTTTTCTGATAATATTTCATTAGCATCAAGATAATTATACACTGTAATTGTATACGGACACTATTTTGTTTTGCAGTTTAAAAGCCATCTTAGCTTTTACATTGATCAATTGAAGACACTAATTTCCTAAAACAATGTTATCTTTGAGACGGCTCTCTCACTCATTATTATTAATGGGTCAGAGGTCTAAAAACTTGAATGACAAATTCGTATTTGTTTTTCGATAGAAAATAACCGACTTTCTTTAGTTTGAGATTTTGTGTACTTAATTACATAACATCTTATTATGTTTTTTTTTCACTATAGTGCAATCAAAAAGTTAGGCAAGGGTCGAAGGTCACCAGTAATGAAGTCAAACTTGCAATTTAAGACTAGAAATTCGATGCTTAACGAAATGGTGTTAGTTAAATGTCCGGCAGCGAATGCTTGAAAACATTGATTTGACCGCCAAAAACTTTAAGAAAAATAGAAAATGCTTCGATGTTAGATGATTTTATATAGACAAGTCGATTGTCAACGTCTGTGCATAAGTTGAGTGCTTAATGCCGTTTTGACATCACCGCGATCTTATGCGACCAATTCGCAGTTGTCGATGATGTGGCCGAAACTTTGCTACCAATCAATCGACAACAGTACACAATTTTGATTGTGGTAATTGACCATCGCTATTGTCAATCAAGGAATCAATCGACCAATGAAATCACTCCATTCAGCCCGGAATTGAGATTTGACATTCAACATTATCCGCTATTTTTGTAAAACATTTTTGTTGGTTTGGGGACTAAAACGTCGTAACTACGGCGTATATGCTGTTGGAGATGATTTATAGGATGTGAAATTTTAGGTTTTTTCACCTTTCTGGTTAGAAAACAATGTGTAAAATGAAGAAAATGCTTGTTACAAGCCATTTCGTCATTTTACACAATGTTTTCCAAATGTTTTTCTTGTGGCGCCCAAAAGCGTCATTGTGTCAATGGGTAAAAGCTCATCAATGCTTGTTTTATCCATTACCAGACTGCAAAATTGTAGACTGGTCCAAATTGAAAAGAGTTGCAGACGTGAATTCAAAGTTTATGTAATTTCAGATTTGTTCACCTTTCTGGGTAGGTAAAATTGTGGAAAAATTAAGAAAATGCTTGTTACAAGGATTTTCTTCAATTAACACAATACTTTTAACAATTGTTTTTTCTTTGGGAATGTCAAAAAGCGTTATTGTGTTGGAATGGGTTAATAACTTTTCCATTTTTCTTTTCTATTTTTCTTTTAACTTTCTGTTCTACAGACTAAGTTAAGATAAGTTTGTCTCAAATAAAACAAATCATGACAGATCCCATATCGTACCTCAGAAAGGGTAGCGAATTATCTTGCATTCTGTATTATTGTGGAAATCAAAAGACGAAGCAGAAATCACAAACAATCATCATTTTATACTAGACTTTTATTTCAATCAATATGAATCAAAAAATGGAATAAAGCACAATTTCGCTCTGAAGTTATCGAATCTTTTCTTTTTTTCAATAAAGATTGTAATTAAGCAAACGATGTGTCTTTTAAGTTCTTAAGAATTTGCAGTTTATTTCTACACCTTAAGTAAATTTTATAAAATCCCAGGAACAAATTAACTCTAACAGAATTATTCGAAAGATCCAAAGTTCTAAAATTTTCTTATCTTAACGTCTTTTCGACAAAATATCAATATCAAATTTACTACAAGGATTTTATTTTAAGTTTCAACAAAATGAAAAACCGAACACTTGAGTTAATAGGTTGAATGGCTAGAATTCGAAACTGAAAGAGATACTACAGCAAATGTTTAGACTACAGTACTTTTTAGTTAAATTGTTTAACCTATTCCCACGCAATCCCGCTTTTCATACGCCCCTCCAGAAAAAATACTTTGGAAATCATTGTGGAAAATGAAGAAATTGCTTGTTACAAGCAATTTCTTCATTATCAACAATGATTTCTACCAGAGTTACTAATAATTTGAAAATTTCAATAACTTGAAATTGTCGTCTGCAAAATCTTTGAATTTTGACCAGTCTAAAATTTGTCGTGAGTTAATTGGTTATGTTTTACTAGGATTTCAATAAAAAGGAATACAGCTACATGCATTTCTATAGAGCAACATTGTTTACCTGGGCAACAATATATAAGCAGAGAAACAAACAAACAAAAATCTAGCATATTAGAGTCCGTTGTCCGTGTGATCAGTTAGTTTTCCAGGATGCTGGTACTATTTACCAGGGTTGGGGAGATACTTGTCTGTAAAAACCTCCGCTCTGAATTGCTGAGCACCAGCTTCTTCTGCACATGGTCCTTCGGTGTATTGTTGAACACCACTAAATTAAAGTTAAATAAATACCTTTTCATTTTAAAGAATAAACCAAATCTGTTTTATAGTAAAAAATTTTGGTAGCTTAAGAAAAAAAAAACCAACCTAAAATAACAAACATAACAACAACAACAACAACAACAAAGAATAGATAGATAAACGATACATTCAACGAAAAGTCAAAACACAAACAACAACAATACAAATAAAATACTAAGAATTTTAAAACTTGTAGACACATCAAAGAAGGCAACCTTTTTCTAGTTGATAATTATTAGTCACATATAAAATGCGTGTGAAGATGGGGCATTAGGGAATTTCTTTAGACACATGCATAAAAAGAGATCGGATCAAGCAATTGTCAATAACGCATTATCTTTACTAGGCGACCAATACCTCGTAGCTATAATTTTAACAAGAATTTCAATATTCAAAATAATAATAATTCATGGAAAAGAAGAAATTTCCAATTCGAAAAAAATCACAATAACATAAATCAAAGTGCCGTACGCACTGTAATTGGACATCTTTGCATTCCTACTTTAGAATTAGGGTCAAACAACTTTAATTTCTATTACTTTCACAACACGTAGCTTCTATCCTAGTGTATGATATTTTCGTGAATGTTGATTAGAACTAATATTATTTTACACGAACGTAAGACCTTGATGCAACATGGGTACCGACAAATAAGCAACAGCAGGTTCATGAAATTTCAAAACCTTCCTTTTTCTGGGCAGAAATTAACAAGTTCCTAAACGGCGCTGATTATAAACAAAGGAACTATTATTAGAGCGAATTCTTTAGACAGCTTGAAAGCATAATAATCAGGTTTGCTCTCCAGAAGAACTTTCAGTATTTTGATTAACTTATGGCTGGAAAATAATTGAGTGGCAGTATCATCTTTGTTTACACCTCGATATGATAAAAAGAAAGGGTTGGTTTGACGCGTTCATCACAAGCGGAAAATCCATGAAGCATGCATCTTTAAAGCGTCTGACCGTCCAGTTTTCCTTTACTCCTTTTGATAATTCTTAACTTGTAAAATGAAATGGTTTTTTCTGTTTTCCCGTCAGAATATACGTCCAGTTGGGCTAAAGGCAGTTTTGGTAAATTGCAGCGACACAATCTCAAGTTTATGGTTATATAAATTGGTCTACGACCAATTAAAAACTGAAATATAATGTAAATTGCGATCAAAACCTCGTGGGGTAAATCGACAAGGCTACAATGTGCGAATTTGTTATTTGTTTTTAGTGGCAGAATAAAAATACTCATAGAAAACCTTTTCTCTCTTTACTTTCGC
The DNA here is from genome assembly GCA_946902895.1 of Fragum fragum. Classification (NCBI taxonomy): domain Eukaryota; kingdom Metazoa; phylum Mollusca; class Bivalvia; order Cardiida; family Cardiidae; genus Fragum; species Fragum fragum. The sequence continues at coordinate 35,286,967 of OX336366.1, read as the reverse complement.
AAATGAAGGATCACTAACTTCGCTGGCCTCGCCCACTAACTTCGCTGACCACGCCCAAAAACTATGATATACAGATCAACATTGATGTTAAACGGCGTTTCCTTTGCAAATTTAAGGCCAGTAACATGTAACAAAAGAGTAAAAATGGCTGTTTGGCGAGTTAAACGTCGATATCACAGCATGAATAAACTAGTTGCGACGGTTAAATGGCCAAACCAACCTTAACACGTCATATAAAAGTCAGCGAATGTCAGTGTTATAAGTTCACTTCCGGTCTAAATGAGTTATTTGATTGGTAGATTGATTCTTTTATTTACCATCGCGATTAGTTAATTTCTGGACGGCAAGGGATGACAAATCTTGACTTCTGGGTGTTCTGTAAATACTATTTTGAAAAGAACATTGTTGGATCACGCAAAAGTCAGTTACAGTAAGTAATTTGAAAATAAACATGCTGCGAGATAAAATAGCCGTTATAGAAGCAGAAAATCTGACAAGAGCGATAGTCTTGACTCAGGATAGCCAGCGAGCGCAGTCCAACATAGGTTTTTTGCTAGCAATGCGTCAGCTTTGATAGGTTTAGTTAACAGTCAAAATTTTGAGGTTTTTTCAAATGACAACAAGTGTAAACTGCCACTGGAGGCTTAACCACTAAGTCCATTAAATACCTACGCCATAAAAAGTAGTTTCTTATGAATTAAAGGAATATTAAAAACTCTCTGCCTGCAAGTTTGTCTCCTTGGTATTTTAGCTCACTTGAGTACATGGTGTTCAAAATGACTGATCAGAGTCTTCAAAGCAGTTGCAGACGACATTTTCAAATTGTTGAAATTTCTAAAATATCTATTTCTCTTAGTAGAAAATAATGTGGAAAATGAATAAATTGCTTGTAACAAGCAATTTCTTCATTTTCCATAATGTTTTCCACAACTATTTTTAAGGGTGTACAGGAGGGATTGTGTAGGAATGGGTTTACTCTTCGGTTACTTTAACCTCATTTCTTTATCCTGCTATCATTTGACAAAGAAGATTACCGAATAAAACAATGCTTTGCCAGCTTACTGTTCTTTTCAGTACTTTTCACACTATCATGGAGGCACCTTTACGCTTGAATAAATAGATGGCGCACTAAATGGGTCAAAGTCCTCTTTAGGTAGTAAACGCTAAAATAAACGCGTGCACTCGTGAAAAATACAGGTACGCTTACAGAATGTAGGTGTGCGCACATAACTACCGAGCGTTCAAGGGTAAAAAAGTGCGAGTAGGCCTAAATAAAAAGTTTTCGGTTAGCTCAGTTGACAGAGCACTTTACTTCAAACCTCAAGATCTCGAGTTCGAGCCTAGGGATAACCATATAAACTAACAAACTAATTGTCTTTCGGTGAGAAGTTAAACCGAGGCCCCGTGTGACGGTGATATCCATCGAGCACGTTAAAGAACTAGGCGGAGCTCTCAGTAGTTTCGTCTTGCATCCTTGCACTAGCCCCGTACCCTAACAACTAACCGTCTTCTTGGGGCGTCGCTCATATGGGCATGCGGTAGGGAAGAAAATAAACGGAAATACACAAATTACAAGTGTAAGCACAATATGAAAGTGTACTCTTTACATGTGCACGCTCTTATTTGTAAATGCACGGTAAAATAACGAGAGCACTTTCAAAATATAAGCGGGCACGTTTAAATTAAACGGTTTACCTACATTATTTACGCGTGCACGCAATTTTAGTGCTAAAGATGACTTCAATGGGACTTTTGACCCAAACAGTACACCATACAAATAAACTTACTTGCAATTAGCCTCGCATGGGTTGCCGTAGGTAACGCCATTCTCACCACAAACAGGCTGTAAAACCCTTGAACATGGGCAAGCTGTTCCATGAACTGTAGAATAAGAACAAAAGCTAACCAAATGACGAATTCCGAGATTAACCCTTTCCTGTTTTCAAAATTTTAGACCTGTCCAAATTCAAAGGATTTGCAGAATGCAATATAAGATTGATTTTATATGAAAAACAATCATTCAAAGGGGTAGAAAATATTGTGGGATATGAATGACAAGCAATTTCTTCTTTTTCCACAATATTTTCTCAAGTATAAAAACACAAGGGCGTAAAAACCAGGGACTGAACAAGTAAGGCTTAAGATTCAAATCGATGTAGATAGTTGAAGTAAAGTGAGCTTGTAGTCTGCTTATATCAAAATTGTCTCTTGCCACGCCCACTGAGCTCAGACTGGAAGATCGATTTAGATATTAACGGGCGTTAATTGGGTTATTTTTCTGTGAAATGCAGAGGGAGACAAATTGGCCAAGTTTCTTCTGTATTTGACACCTGCATAGCAGCCGCCTGAATTACTTCAGAGCAGTTTCACACCTAACATTCAAAATCGAAATTGTTAAACATGCTTCATATTATCAATGCCCTGTTTGCCCTTAATTGAACGAACTCCTTAGTCTATGCACTTGATGCTAATTTAGAACGTTGTCGAAATTATATTTTCTGTAATCAATTTTTCAGGATTTATTTACCAAAATAATTTTGCTTAACTTAATAATTCATTTTCCAGATAAAGGACTTGGATCTTATGAAATGTAAAAATACAATTGATATGAAATTATATGACCGAAAACTACCTTACTTAGAACGATTGTGCCCTCATCTTAAAACTACCATCTCTATTTCCTTCACTGCACATTTTATCTCAAAACATCACGAACATGGTATTTTTTATCAAATCCATTTCAACTTGTTCCTTATAATCGGCTATAACATTATTAAACTTTTACCATTACGTATAAAAATTCCAAAATCTTGACACTTAAAAAACAAAAACATATTTGATTAGAAGTGAACAGAACTACTGGCACAACGTCTTTGAGATTTAATACTTTGTACCAGTTTGAGCACGTCCCTATAATTGTTGCTGTTCACAGATTCATAACATAACGTATTCTTTATTTCACTAAAATATGCACAAAGATTCGACTGTAGAATGGTTGGTTGGCGACTTAAACGTCGTAACCACAGCTTGACTAAGCTATAGTTACGAGTTTTCAGTCTCAAAATTAACAAAAAGCTGTAGTGACGACCAATGTCGCAGTTATAAGTTCATTTTCGGCATGTATGGGTGATTTGATTAGTCGATCGATTTTAATACTGAAAGTTAATCAAACAGGAACAACAGGACACAACTTATAAAACATCACGAACGTTTTGGTCAACCAGGTATAAAACGTGATTTAAATTGCGGCCGTTTGTCGTATAATTCAACGGCGATATTGTGTCACCTGCTTTGACCAATTAGTGTCTACGCATAACCAATGATGGCTTAAAATATATAGGGAATAGTACAACAGGGTGTTTATTTATTTGTTGTTATCGTGTTCTCGAAACGTATGTAGGTAATTTTTTTATTGGATTAGACCGAATGGGATCCTTCATAGGGAAAATAGGACCCCCCACCCTGTAAAAATAACAAAGAAACAACAACTAAAAACCCTTTTAATGAGGACGGGGTTGGATTATTTACGAAAATCTTCAAATATTTTCGTGGAAAGGTATCCTGTCTTTTTTTTCATGTATTGAGTTAGGGTAAATCTAAAACAATGGTTAATTCTTCAGGTTATTCCGAAGACACTAGAAATTGAATCAAACTACTGCGGCATTCAGCTTTGATATACCATATTTTGGTAGAGTTTTTTTTTTATCAAAGCCTATTTAAAATCATATCACCGACACATGTTAAATCAGAGGAAAACAAAACCTTAAGTAAGTTTATTAGTTCATATATACCCGCCGACAAATTAATTTGACCTACAAATTAATGTTGTCCTATATCTCAGACAAATTGACCTGTCGGAGAGACGTTTGAAGTGGACATGCCTAGCACTTATCAATTGACGAATCGCCGTTGTCAATCGAAAATAAATCGACATATCAAAACATTTCTTTAGACCGTAAATGGACTTTGATATCTTATTTTGTGTTGAGCAGTTTGTTAGTTTGGCGACCTCAACGTCGTAACTACAGCTCATTCAGTTTGAGATGTTTAGGTCGCCGAACAACCGTTCTATTTTTCCCCTTTTTACATGTAACTGACAATATTTTTTTCAAAAAAAAAAAAAAAAGCAAAAAAACAAAACAAAACAAAAAACCGAAAGCCAGATTGAACTCAGTGAGTGGGGTAAGAGATCTGTCGATTAAATAAACCATGTATACACAATTTCGATTCAAAACTGTTAAAACAGAAATAAGAACTTAATAAGAACTTACCGTTGGCAACGATCAGACAAAGCCCAAGAGCAACAATCAGGTATTTCATCTTTGTAACGGTTTGCTGACGGTTTCTTTCAACTCACTCAGAACTTCAGAAGGTGGTTGTGATCAACGTAAAAGAGTTTCCTTTTATACACAAACTCCGAGACTCGGCGACATCTCCGGGTAGAACGGATTTTTTTAAAATCTTGAACGGCGTCGAAAAGTGGGCGCATCACTGATTTCGCAAAAGGAGTGATAATCTATGACGGGTAAAAAATATTTTCGGATCGCAGCTCTCAGTCAAAGAATAAATTTTGTTGGTTTGGAGACTTAAACGTCGTAACTACAGCTTATTCAAGCTGTAGTTACGACGTTAAGGTCTCCCAGTCTAAAATTCTGAAAAAACGAGAAAGGGTTAACATACATGAAAATGATGGAGTCACAAACTTTTGACAATGGCTAGTTAGTGTTCTCACGTAGATAAAGATAAAGTTTGTTCTCTTGTAGATGGCTCCTGCATGCATAGTAAATCTTCCTTGATATTTCAAAATAAAATTCGCATTAAACTTTTGAGGTCAACATAACTACCTTGTGCAAGGAGCGCACCTCGCAAGCAGAGCTTTCAATGTTATAGTGTTTATTCAAGCCTCATAAAACAATACTCGAATATTAGTGGGTAAAATCATAGCTTATAAATAACCCCTGCAAGACTGTGGATTTTTTCCCTAAAAATATCTTTCTTTCCTATATGCTATGGTATTCAAGAACAACTGAAACATATTTTCACAACAATGAAGCGTTTGTTGTTTACTCAATAAAATATACAACTATCTAACAATGACACAAACAATTAACCACTATATTCTTAATTCAATTTGATGTACAATGCTTTTATAAACGCCTTTATAAACAATGTTTTATAAAAGAACAAAACATCGACCTGTGCACACGAATTAATGATTTTAAGCCCATCAAGAAAAAAAGCTTTGGAAAACATTGTGTTAAATAAAGAAATTGCTTGTAGCAAACATTTTTTTTCATTTTACACAATATTTTCTACCCAGAAAGCTGAAAAATCTAAAATTTTATAAACTTGAAATTGTCATCTACAACTCCTTTCAATCTGGACTGGTCTAAAATTGTACAGTCTGGTTATGGGTTAAGCGAAAAGAGACCCTCCGGGGATGCGCGGAGACTATCGTACGTGTTCAGATTGGCCAGACTGATCAGGGTCGAGATTTGTCGCTCTTTGTTTTTTCTATAAATCTAGAATGAAGATCTAATTTTATTACATATAAGTATTCATTTTCGAAATGCGACCTCTGTTGGGCTCTACTAGACCCGATCTTTTTCGAATATTTATCTTTAGAATACCCAAACGTTCGATGGCTGCCATTGCTTGCGCTCATTAGCTATCAGAGACTTTAACCCTTTCGTGTTTTGCAAACTTTTAGAACTGTCTAAATTCAAAGGTTTAGCAGACGAAAATTTAACATCGAATTTAATGAAAAATAACTCAGTTTGGTAGAAAATATTGTGGAAAAAAGAAGAATTTGCTTGCCACAAGCAATTTCATCTTTTTCCACAATGTTTTCCCAAGTATGAAAACACTGGGGAGTAAAACAAGGGATTGAACAGGAAAGGGTTAAGCTAATACATTTTTCCTCTACAGCATCTTTCCCATTCAACCCATTACCAGACGGCAACATTTTAGACTGTGTCAAAATGAAAGTAGTAGCAACTTAAAGTTTAAGTAATTTTAGATTTGTTCAACTCTATGGGTTTAAAACATTGTGAAAAATGCAAATGTAACACACTATCAAATACCGTAAGAGATTAATCGAAACCTTGTCGCTATAGAAATTCAAGATTTAGTTACGAAGTTTCGACTCCCAACAACGATATGCATCTCCTATCATCGAACCCACGACCTCTTCGTCCAGAAATTAATGTCTAGAAAACTACTTCGTGTGGCAAAGGTATATAGGAAACTCTTATACGCTACCCGGTTCAAAGAGGGCAGATTTATGTAAACGATTCCGACACAATCCCGCTTTTTCACGCCCCGAAGACAAAAAGATTTGAAAACACTGTGTAAAATGAGGAATCACATGTCACAAGTAATTTGTCATTAGGCGCAAAGTTTCCTATACCCCAAAACGACAGAATTTAAAAATGAATCCATGGACTAAAGTTGCCGTTTGCAAATTCTTTGAATTTCGACCAGTCTGATATTTCATCGTCTGGTAATGGGATAAAGGTCATGATTTGTGTCGCGTTAGGGATATTTATTATTAATCAAAACAACTAAGCAGATGCTACAGAAATTTATTCAATACAAAGAAGACAAAACGATAGAAACGGTGCCTGAGAAATGTAAGTAAGAGATTTAATATATTAAAATCTCAGGTTAATCATTACCAATACAATCACGCTTCTTGACGCCTCAATAAAAAAATCAACTTTTGGAAAACATTTTGGATAATTGAAGAATTGCTTGTTACACGCAAATTCTCAATAATCCACATTTTATCTACCCCAAATCACAAAGATTTTCAAATTTTCATAAAAAAGATGATAAATCTTGAATTTGGAAAAGTCTACATTTTTGTCGTCTAGTAAAAAGGTTAACACATGACGGCCATTGTTTTTTGACATCGCTGAAAACAAGTTTGTCGAAAACGTCTTGGAAAATGTGCAAAGTTAAAGGAGTTTTGTTTCCAATTAGCTTTACTCGAATTAGTTCGACCTTCCTTGTCGAGTTTCATTTATTCATTGCTTTTATTTTACATATCATCCACAGCTTTTTTTTTTACTTATATCCAAGTCTTCTTTGATTTGGTATCAGTCTAGAATTGTTTTGTCTGGTATCTGGTTAAGCAAGTTTACTTATTCTCAAGTGAAGTCATATTTCCCGTAAAGCATTAACCCTGTCCTGTTTTCATTTTTTTAGACCTGTCCAAATTCAAAGGCTTTGCAGACGAAAATTGATAGTGGATTTAATTTGAAGTAGGTTACAAGCAATTTCTTCTTTTCCCACAATGTTTTCTCGAGTAAAAATCACAAGGAAGTAACAATCAGTGATTGTACACTTGCGGTTTTGTCAAAAGAGGACGCCTGCAACGCCCGCAAGTAACACTCGCGGTTTTGTCCAAGAGAACGCCCAAAGCATATTGTCAATCTGAAAGCATTCTAGTTTATTTGGTCAGTTTATTTGATTGAAAAAAGATAACAGAGGTTCAAAGATAGGTGTAGTTGAGTAGAATGGAAATTATCGTTCATGAATCGGTTGTCCTTGTCCATACATAAAGTCTGCTGTTTGTGTCAGTTTTATTTCCTCCCGAGCATGTTTCCCGAATTCTGTTTGCATTGACTAACTTGGAGTCCGTCGAGTTTTTTCTGGAGTTCAGCAATGCTGAAAAATAATCAGGCCCGATATGACCAACAGATATATAAGTTAATCGGCTATTCACGACCAAAACCCCGAAACTACGGCTTGATCAAACATGTAGTCACGAGGTTTTGAAGCCCAGCGATTTACAAGGACTAAAGGTAGGAGACGCGATCAATATAAAATCGATCAACTAATCAAGTAATGCAATTAAACCAGAAATGAACTCCGACATTGGCGAACATTTATGTTAAATATTTTTGTTGGTATGGTGACTTAAACGTCGTAACTTAAGATGTACATCTTTTTAAAGTTTCAACAGTCACATGCAACAAGAAAGAAGAATGATTCGTTGGCGATCTAAAAATCGTAGCTACAGCTTGAATAAGGTGTTATTATGAAGTTAAAGTCGCAAAACCAACAAAAATATTTCACGTGAACATCATTACTTATAGTCGTTGGGCGTGCGAAGTGTCGTAACTACAGTTTCATTCAAGCCGTTGTTACGACATTTTGCACGCAAAGCGATGTTGGTTTGATAACCAAAAGCGACCTGGTCTATATCTAGGGAACTGTTGTGACATCCTAATACTGTACAATAGAATAGTCTCATGAATACTTAGGATATAATGTTAAAAGTTTTATTCAAATTAAGTAGATTTACAAAGTATTATTTTGTGAAGGAAGATTAAATATCTTCAAAGGTATGCATAATCACTAATGAATAAGTAAGTTCTTTAGAAGCGAACCAGGGATTTGGTCAAAGTTTTCTCCGGATGCTGCAACGGACGGGAATAAGATGTTAAAACCTTGTTCTACAGTTCGAAAAAAAAAGTCTTCAGTAGAGGCTTATTAACCCAAACCCACACAATCCCTTCTTTGTACGGCCCTCAAGAAAAAAAAAACATTGAAAAAATGTGGAAAATCAAGAAATTGCTTGTGTAGAGCAATTTCTTCATTATTCAGAATGTTTTCTAATCCAAAAGATACATAATAATAAAATTCCACCAATTTGAAATTGTAATCTGCGGCTTCTTTCAATTTGGGAAGGTTTAAAATGTTGTCGTATGGCAATGGGTAAAATGTCCTTAAATTCTAGTTAATAATAAAAAAATGCAGTAGGCCAGGTCTTTGTCATACTAGTGCGGACTGATCTTAGCCTATGCTGACTGCCAAGTCTTTAGACAAAGTATGAATACTCCAACTACAACTAAATTTCAATACACCAGCTCCGACTAGATTTCAACCAAGTTTCGGGAGAGATTCCTCGAGATCGACGTATAAATCAGAATTTACTTACAAGCAATCTAGCTCACATTGGTTTGCAAACTCGTCTCCCCCAACAGTGCAAACCGGAAGATATATTTGTTGACAAATACATGGGCTCGGTGCAGGTGAGGGTGTTGTTGGGACAGGATCCACCTGGCTACTATCAGCGTCGCTGTCGCTGTCGCTACTATCACTGCTATCTGCCCGATACCCTGTCGACAAATTTACTTATGGGACGAAGAGAATATTTTTTGTTTTCAATGAGGTATGTACCGAAAAACTAATCACATTGTGTGATTAGGTTTTTCGGTTCATAACTCCATGAAAACAGAAAAAATATTCTCTTCATTTCTTATAATTTAATAGCATCGAGCAAAAAAAAAAAAAAAAAAAAAAAGTTTTACAAGTTTTCATATCTTTTTGTATGGGACTATTTTGTGCGAAAGCATACAAAATCGCTGCGTGCTCAAAAGGCGATAGTTCACTAACCCTGTTATTTTGCCCCCAAAATTTGAAAAAAAAAAACTCACTAAAATTATTTTAATTGCTGTTTTTTCCCTTAAACAACTTTGAAACTTTGTGAAAATGCCATTATATGTAATACAAGTATGTACGAATACATTAAAATTCACCTGTTTCCGACCCCATTTTTAAAGAAAACTGTTATTTTTCGCCCTTTTTCTTGGTTTTCCATACAAATTAACTATCAAAGCATCCCTGTACCAACATTAAACAACTAATATACATAAAGAATTAAAAAATAAACAAAACGATAAACGTTTGGTTATGGTACACGGATGCTTCCACATTACAATTTTTAAAAAATGTGAGGGAAAGATGTGAGCTATTAATCCGACATGTAAAGTAAAAAGTCCATTAACACAGCATAACTTGGGTAGAATCACGGTAAAATGATTACTTTGTCAAACTAATATTCACAAGCTTTTATATTATAAGACTATTTTATTTGTGATTTTTCTTTTCGACATAACTTTCCAAAAATATTATTAAAAAACGATATTTCAAAATCGTGCTCGAAGTTTTTTGGGTACGAGTTTAGTCTGTATCCAACGCAACAAAAACAGACAATTGATTTTTGTATTCCCAAAAATATCAAGTGTTACGACTTAAAAAATCAGTGTTTTACTTGAATACTTTTCTGAATATCATTTGAATATACAAAAAAGACGTAAGACAGGGCTTTATTTACGATAATCAGGTCTTTTGGACTGAAGGCTCTCCTTCTTACAAGATCATTAAACCCCTTTAGAATACTACTAAACATGCACAATTGGCTCTAAAGTTACAAATAATGGTATGGCATTGGCCATCTTTTTATAAGAAATTTACCACTAGTCGGTGTTTGTATATAAACGAGGGAAAAACTTTTTTGTTATTAGTATTGTCGAATGACAGCGTCTATTTTTAGACAAGAATGTTTATCTTCTAGTAACAACTTACTACGTCAATGCTCTATCGCCCCCATGGAGTTGAGGTAAGCCACAGAACTTGTAACTCAAAGTTCGCGAGCATTATTAATTTATTTTTTTTTTCGTTTTTAATTTATTTCTTTTTTTCGAGTGAGACTTTTACTATATTTATAATTATACCAATTTCTTTCCTTTTGGTGTTAGATGAGTAAATATTTTTGATATCCAAATAGACTGAAATTGTTTCATTTGAAAGAAAGCAAGTAAATGAAGTTTCAAATCTGGTCGACATTTTTTCGGCTTCCTTCGCTTTTTAACAAATATTGAAAAACTCGTACTCATAAACATATGTCGCCTCTAGATATAAGTTGAACAGAGGGTGAGCCCTATCTAAAGATCTTTGTCCCAGGCATAATGTTACAAGATTAATGTTTTCTTTGTGTGTGTATATGAACTATTGACGTATTATCCTTGTAGAAGTTCACTCCGACCTGGAGTTTCAATTGACGGATCACTAGCCAAATTTATTTCGACCGGCACCCAACAGCGTATAGGGTTGGGATACCTTAAATGACCTCATGGATAAACAAGAAGTAACCGTTCACCAGCAACCCTAGCGTCATTATTACATCTTGAATAAGCTGTATTTTCCACATTTTTGTGACAAAACGACAGAATTTTTCCAATTTTTATATTGATTGAATTGGGTTTAATGCCACTTCTAATAGTATTTCAGTCATATCAAGGCGGCTGGAGCACCTAACAATAAATTCCTGGTTATTTTTCACACAAGTACTACCAGTACATCCTTTCCTAGCCTCCAACTGCAATCCCTGTTAGGTTTACAGTTATTCACCAATTGGTGTCGGAAAGGATATGTGCCGCCGCCGGGGATCTAACCAATGACATTCGTTGATTGAAGAGTAGGAGTCTGAAGCGCTACCAACTGCGCTATGACGGCGGCTTCAATGATAAGAAGATAAAGAAAAAATAGTTTTAGCCATTATTAATGATTCGATTAATCAATCGATTTTTATTGACAGCTGCGCTTCGCCAATTCCGCCAAAATGTTCACGTGTTTTCTAGGTGGATCAGTAGATGGTTTTATGCTCTCATGCTGTCATGCAATGATACGATGCGGCAACAAATAAAAATTGTTTGTATATTAGCAAAAGACATTTTAGATGTTTAAATTAAACATTTTCGTTTGATCATGATGATAGGATTTTCCATGTTTGGTTTATATATCGTTTCGAGAATCCTGTTAAACAGCGAAGTCACTTTAATCTGGTCGCCAGTTTGTTTGTTAGATTTTCTCCCAAAACAATCCACAGTTATGCAATATCTTTTTAAGCAATACCGGGGCATTGGACTAAGATTTCCGTAATTAATGTAGTATTAATGTACCTGAACCCCCCCCCCCCCCAAAAAAAAAGAACATACACATTTTGATTTTTGTTTTCTATTCATTTCAGAATTTCAGCTATCAAGAGGTCAATTTTATAAAGTTGAATAGAGTGAATTGAAGTGAAATTGTAACTTACTATTTCCTAAACTACTTACCCAAAGTTCTGGTTTTGAGATCGGTGACTTATACTGTAAATATGTCTAATCTGCACACTGTGCGCAAGTTTAGCCGCATGTATTTTTTCGAATTCACAGGACATTTTAAATCATGCCAGACGCCGGGACAGACTGACCTTTCCTGTACTGTCCCGGATAATCTGGGATACATGGTATGCCTTCATTAAATCTAAATAACCAATGCAAGAAAAATACTTGTAACGTCATTTTTTCGACGTCAAAAAACGCGTCGTTTTTGCGCGTTATGGTGGTACGTTAAACCAAAGAATTTTTTTAAGTTCATGGTATTTTTTTAGGCAATAAAACTTTTGCTAGGAAGTATATGCAGTGTATTTGAAATTTTGAAACAATAAAGAAGTTTTGACGTTGGGCGAGTTTTGGCACTTAGTGAACCAGGTCCTTTTGTTCATGGAATGAATAATTTTTTCGGACCAATCTGAATGCCCCGTTATGATAGACGAAACTTATAATTAAATTATTGTATTACTGAGTTATTGTGTTATTCCAATACCAGACGTAATATTTAGCCTGGTCCGAATTGAAAGAAGTTACAGGTGATGATTTTCAGTTGATAATGAATAATAACTAACGTTAGTGTTGAAATTGGGTTTATTAGTCTGTTTATACGCATAGTATATTCACCTTACAGTACCCTTACACCCCACTCATTGAATGGACTATCGCTGGCCCCGCCCACTTACTCCGTTTATCCCGACCATTGACTCCGGCATGCAGTTCCACTTCGATTTCAAACGGCGTTAATTTGCAGAATTATTTTGAATAAGCTGTAGTTACGAAATTGTTACCAAACCAACAAAATTGTTTCACCTAAGTGGCGGTCAATGTTGGAGTTCAAAGTTACCTTCCGGTCTTAATGAATAATTTGATTCGTCAATCAATTTTCTGATTGAGAGCCGCCAATGGTTAATTGCAAGTCGGCTTTTACCCTACAATCTCGAGGTCTCTTACAACTAGATCATGAGCTCTACTAATTGTCTTATTGTGAGACATAAGGAAATAGCTCGTTAGTATAAGCTTTTCTTTTTTTAAACTTTCCACAGTGTTTCACTTCTTATTTGTTTTGGGTAATTGGCCAATCGCTGGCCCGACCACTTACCCCATTAGGGCCAATTCATTTAGTCCTTGAATCAGCTGTAGTGACAGTGTCTAAGTCGCTAAACAAAAATGCTTAATATTAATGTTGGCCAGTTCAAAAATCACTCCGGGTCTAAATCAACGATTTGATTTGTAGATTGTGTCTTTGAATTAAAGTCGCGATTGGTCAATTAATCAGAGTTGAACGGGAGGTTTGTTTGATGAATTTTGGAGCTGGTTGTGTAGAGCCGCCTATTTCAAATGTGGATTTCATATTGACCTGCCAGGTGAACTGGAACTGGTGAATTGGGTGTTCTAGTCAACAAATAGTTGATTAAGAGATTGGGTCCAGCAGAAATCAACCTTAGGTCACATTATGAGTATGATTATATAATACGTCGAAAAAGATGCAGAAATTTGTCAAAGAGCAAAAAGTTTACATCCTGTGGGGCTGTGCGAACTGGGTGTTCACGTTCAAATAGATTCACTAGTGTCGAGGTAGGAAATGTTAACAACCTGTTCAGCCTGTGCAATCCTGGTAGCCTAATTAGGGTCGACGTTTTTGCACCTTGGATCAATTTTCGAATGACAGTCTACATATCGTTGTTTGACGTACAAAATGTCATAACTACAGCTTGAATAAATCTGTAGTTACGCACTTTGCTTGCATAACGTCGACATGCTATTTTGTTGAAATTACAGCGAACTAATAAATCAAACCATTTTTTTAAGTAAAAAAAGGGATAGACGCCTAACTGAGCGTTTCATCGGTTGAAACTTTTTCGGTAAAAGGAGACCAATGTTAAATGTTACATACAATTCCCCAGTTTACAATGGAACTTTCTCTGCAAATTTTTCAAAGGATCGTATAACCCCGATTCATCTGAGGAAGGAGTTACCAGACGACAAAAAATTAAAGTGGTCCAAATTGAAAAGAGTTGCAGACGACTTTGTAAAGTTAATTTTATTTTAGATTTTTTCATCTTGCTGTGTTGAAAGCATTGTGTACAGTAGAGAAATTGCTTGTCATAAGCAATTTCTTTATTTTACACAATGTTATATCATTTTTTTTTCTTGATGGGGTGTCCAAGATATTCATTGTGTGGGAATGGGTTAATCGTCAGATTCTCAATTCAATGATTTTCTATACATCAGTTCTGATAAGCTATTTTAACCGAAAACTTGCAAAACTGCAGCTTTACAAAATATTTGAAATAGGGGATAATAACTTATAACTAAGACAATGAATTACTTAACCCTTGTCATGCTGAACCCGGAATATTTCTGTTTGGCAGGTGGTATAGACAAAACTCGGCATGCACATAAGCACAGTCTAATATCTATCTAAAGCTAATGAAAAAAGAAATAATTTAAAAAAAGATATTAACCCGCGAGTAAAGTTTAAAGTTCTGATCTGGCTAGCACAATCGCCAGGGGGTTTGAATCTTTTAAAATTTTGAAATACGAGTATAAAGCCAATACTAAATGCAAATTCTTACCTCCAAAGAACAGACAAAGGCCCAAAATAACGACAAGGTATTTCATTCTGATTGCTGTCGACGAAACGTGTCACTCCGGCTACTTGGTCACTTGGGAGGTTAAGCAAAGAAGCAGTGAGTCTTCGCATTATATACTGTAGCTGAAGTCTTTGCATGGGTTTTAATAGATTTTAGAGTGGTCTGTTATTCAAATCAGCAACTTAATTAGAAATTCTAATTTGAAAATAAAATTTAGTTTGGGTACTCTTGACGTTTAAGGGTTTAACTTCTGTTGTGTAAGCGTCTTAAAAACCAAACTCCAAAAAATTTCAAATCATGATCGATGTATAAATTGCTCGATGAAAAAAATCGTATTCTTTCGAAATAAGACTTAGTGCTGTCCGTGGTCGAGAGGTAGAGCGTCGGTTTCTCGACCAAGAGGTCCCGAGTTCGATTCCCGGGAGCGGCTATCGATCTTGCTTTTTTCATTGGGCAGCACAATCGGCGCGAGTACTGGTGTATTCTCCAGGAAGCAGAATCAAGAGGGGTTTATCTAAGTTGGAAAAACTTGTTCCTCAATCGATATAAATAAATGGGTTTAGACCTAATGAAACTTCAGGAAACTATGCATTCCCAGTTAATCGAAATAAACAGAATCCATTCCCATAGAGCTAATTATTCAAACATCAAAATGAATTTTCTTCTATAAATACATGGAAATAGACAAGAAACGTATTAGTAAATTAACTGATAACTCGCCACATCATCTGAGCTCCAACAGGAAGTTCCAAAACGAAATTATATAAATTTTCAAAAACATCGCTGTTTAATATCTTTACTGGTCGGTGTTTAGTGGGCGCAGCCAGCGATTCGTATATTCCAACAATTTCTTATGTATGTGAAGCATAGGCATTAACCCTCTCCCTGGTTTTTACGTCCCTGTGATTTTACGATTGAATAAATAGTGTAGAAAAAGAAGAAATTGTTTGTAACAAGCATTTATCTTTTTCCACAATATTCTCTACCCCAATGAATGGTTATTTTTCAGATTCAATCTACTTCGTCTACAAAACCTTTGAATTTGGACAAATCTAAAATTTTGTAAAAGGGAAAGGATTAAGTAGTTTGGTCGGCCAGTATATACTAAGATAGTTTGGTCGGCCAGTATATACTAAGATAGTTTGGTCGGCCAGTATATATTAAGAATATGCGTCGTCAAAGAAACTTTGAGTGAGTATTTATCTACAGCGCATAGTGAAGACTTACAGAGGATACAGTGGATGATCTGGATGTTTACCTATTGCACATGTCAGAAATGTTATGCATGGTTGTCGTTGAGAAGTCTGTTAAGCTTACACCACCCAAATTTTGACTTGTACCTCAACAGCCACAAAGGAAACATTTTTTGTTGCAAAAAACCTTAAACAATCAATATCCAAACAAAAAAATAAGAAGGCCGTATTTTACAAGTATTTCACACCTTTCTCTAAAGTATTCTGTACTCCTATATAAGTGCGTCAAAACTGGATAGTTTGGTATCTTTAAACAAAATGCAATTTGAAAAAAGTATCGTTTTACAGATCAAATTAATTATTCAGCCGAAACCTGCAATAGTTATCTCCTCACAACCATTTTCAAGCTGTAGTTGTGATATATACTGTGCACCAAATACGGTCAAACCCGACCATCACATGTTTATGATGCTGTAGCAGATTATAAAATGACATCTTTAGAGCTTCATCCTCATACATAGGTCTGTCTTTTGAGACCAAAATTAACAGGTCACGACTCACGAATGGTGAATGATTTTGCTATTCTAGCCATGGTAGAGGCACCGTTTTTTTCCACCCAGGAAAAGGTCGGTTAGTTTCGGTACGCCCTCATCCGTTTGCCGTCTTCTGGAATATAAAGTCAGGGACGGAGACGGCTAAATCAAGCGTAAAGCTATAGAATAAACACAGGACTCATGAAAAGGTAAAGATAACAGCATGTCGATTACTAAAGTGCACTGAAAATGCTGTTTTCGTATGGGACTTTTTTTAAAAAAAACACAAACTTTTACCATACAGCGACCTCCGGAAGTAAATTCCAGTGAGGTCACTCCAAACGCCTTTCCCTAACGAAATGCCGCTGACCAAATGCTCGAAGTGCAGTTGTGTTTCTGGCTGGCTGTCATGTTTTATTTGGTGTGACATTAAGAGTCGATCGGTTCTAAGAGACCATCAGAAAAGATCATATCAATAAGCAAACAGACTTTAAGCTCGAGTCGTAATTTGTTTCGTGAAGGCAATTTTTCTAATGTTAATAGACTATTTTTAAAATATTTAAAACGGTAGGAGCTACAAGCTTATAAACAAACTCAACCAACCAAACAAGCAAGAAAGAAAGCAGACAAACAAACAAACAACAAAACCTAATACTAAGGCCCTTGCACTCAATGTAACATAACTTCTATAAAGTATGTAACAAAATTTTACGGGAAAAAGGAAGTGCTATCCCTATTGTTTTGAACCGGTCTTTTTCGTCTAACAACAAGTTACAGAATAAAGTTTTTCATTGCCCACTTGAGAATTTTTACAAGTTTTCAAAGACCGTCGAACGGATGATATGGTTCGGAAGTAATGATTTATAGGTGGTATATAAATCAAACTTATGCAAATTTGTTTCATGCTATTAACTTTTATTGAAAAGAAACATTTTTTATAGAGTAGCTTTGTTACTCACCATGCTCAAAAGCACAAATTAAGAAAAGATTAAAAGGTATTTAACCCATCATCAGGCGGCAAAAAAATCTAGACTGATCCCAATTGGAAAGAGTTGCAAACGACAATTAAAGTTGAAGAAGTTTTGGATTTTTCCAGCTTTCTGGATAGAACATATTGAGGAAATTGCCTGTCGAATGTAATTTCTTCATTTTACACAATGTTACACAATGTTTTCCAATTAATTTTCTAGAGGGGTATCAAAAGGCGTCATTGTGTGGGAATGGGTAAACATAGACTGTTGGGAGGGTGCAGAATTACCGTGAACCCATTATCAATTTTTTGACCAATATTCTTGGTTGATCAATAATTCCCTCGAATATAAATATTTGATGTAGCGTTTGGATCAAAAGTCAGCTTAAAATCGTCTACGCTAATTGATTGATTGATTGAATATGGTTTAACGCTACTTTTATGAGTATTTCAGTCATATAGGGGCGGCTGGAGCACCTAACAATGGATTATTGATATTTCTCACATCAGTACTACCCCTACATCTTTTCCTAGCCTCAAGCTTCTATCCAACATAGGTTTACGATTATCCACCCATTGGTGAGAAAAAATGTAGGAATGGATATGTGCCGCCGTCGGGGATCGAACCCGTGACATCCCTCGATTGAAGATTAAGAATCTGATGCGATACCGACAGCGGCAAGACGGCGGCTCCTCTGATTATAAATATATGGTTTACCGTTCGGGTCAAAATTAAACTTTAAGTCGTATACGCTAAAACCACACACACGGTCTAAATGAAAAATATGATTGGTCGATTGATTGTTTGATTGACAGACGAGAACAATCAATTGTTGTAACGGAAAAAAGACGTAAATGATTTATGTCGAAATTGAACCTTTACTTTTTATTCCCTGGTCTTTACGTCTCTGTGTTTTTGTAATTGAGAAAACAATGTGTTTCAAGCAGTTTCTTCTTTTATCACAATATTTTCTATCCTACTGAATGATTTTTTTTTTCAAATTAGTTCATCTGAAAATTGTCTTCTGCAAAACCTTTGAATTTTGAACAGTCTTTAATTAAAGAAATAAAACAAAAAAAACTCTAATTTATCAACCATGAAAAGTCGGTAGTGATTGCTTTTTTAGCTGCCAGCACCGAGTTCGAATCTCACCGTTGACTGTTTGTTTTTGCTTTGTTTAGAAATCGACTGCAGATAAATCAGTCGCCAAAGTGTCATCAAAGAGTAATAGGTAGGTAAAGAGTAATCAGTAATCGAAGAATAATTAGTCTTCAATGATTAATCAGTCTTCGAAAAGTAATAAGTACTTAAATAGTAATCAGTAATCGAAGAGTAATCAGTCCTCAATGATTTATCAGTCTTCACAGAGTAACAAGTCTTCACAGAGTAATCAGTAATCGAAGAGTAAAGAGTCTTCACAGAGTAATAAGTCTGCATACAGGAATTAGTCGTCAAAAAGTAAACAGTCTTCGCCCTCCACACTGCATACTGTTGATGACCTAAAGTTCATTTAGACTTTAACCTATAGTCACACGACACAATTTTAGACTCGTCAAATGAAAGGCGTTGCAAACGACAATTTAAAGATCAGTTGATTAAAAGCTGTAGTTGGTACTGTTAGGAACGTTAGTTTGTAATTTTAGAAAGGTTTTCTTATAGAAATATTTTTTCAGTGAGTCCAAAGCGGGTTTAAAGGTAGTTAATATAGTTCTAACTACACCGTAAGGATGTTCAGTGTAATTTCATTATACATATTTGACTGTGGGAAAAAGGCCCCGTTGGGTCTCCGTAAAACAAGTGTTTAAAAATGATATCAAGCAGAGGCCAATTAAAGGCTACGCCAACTGCACTCCGACAGGAAATTCCACGTCGATATCTTTTTGCAAAATATATGTTTAGTAAGAAAAAAGTAATAAGCTGTAGCTACGATGTTTAAGTCGCCAAACCAACAAAAATGTTTGTTCAGAAAGCGCGTTTTAACAAGTCTCGTTATTATTCGCACTTCTTACGATGTCCCCCTATCCTTAAGGACCTCAGGTGAGATTTTTTGAAAATATCGCGTGCATGCTCATTAAGGAATCGTTCGCAATCGCTTCGATACCCTGAACACAGAGAAATCTCATCAAAATAAACGATTGAAGCAATTGTTTTAGTAAGTGCAGAAACTTAGCCGGAAAACCAACATTTAGAATAATGCATGTCATGTTTACACTATGATCTCTGCAGATGAGAAATGGTCTAGTGATTTAAAGATTTTAAGTCTTTAACCTTTTCCCATACGACATTAATTTTAGACTAGTCCAAATTATAAGCATTTGAAGTCGACATTTCAAAGTGCAACTAAAGTGAAAAATAAAAACAAAACAAACGAAAAACAACAACAAATCCCAAATCAACCCAAAAACAACACCCCGAGCCGTATACGGCACATAAAAAATTGTGAGAAAAAAGGAAATAGCTTATCACAAACAATTTCACCTTTTCTCACAATGTTTTTTCTTCATAACTATAGTTGTTGAGTACGTTTAAAAGCGAGACTGTATGGTAATGGGCAAAGCTGGTATTCTAATTACGTTGTTAGGGTGGTAGTTCTAAAAGTAAATAGATAAACATACTCGGACTAGCAACGATTAACCTATTATAAGACTACACAATTTTACTCTCCTCCTAATTCAAAGAAGTTGACCACAACGTTTAGTTCATGGAATCTTAAAAATCCGTGTGCCTTTTTGGGGGGGAAAATATTGTGGATAATGAAGAAGTTGCTTTATAGTAAGCAATTTCTCCATTCTAATTTCGAAAGCCTTTTTCTTTTAGACGTCAAAAAGCGTGATTATGTTTGAATGGGTTTAAATAGTCCTTACCTTATTTTCACGATATTCTATTCACTGGTCAGGATGTTGATAGTTTGAAACTTTGATTTATGGTTTGATATATTTATAATATAAAACTTTTAATTCTCTGAATTTAAGATTTTTGAAGAGAGTCTTGTTAAAATACCCACCTTCTTGAAAACGATATAAAGTAGGGTTTATCCTTTCGAAAGTATTTTCAAGTTTATGCAAAATAGTTTGTAAAACCTCTTGTCATAAAGTACCCTGTATTATGAAAGAATAAACTTTTTATGTGAATATGAAATTTTGTCCGACCAAAAAATGGGACCGCGAAATTGATCTATCTCGGATGCAAATCTAAGATTCAATCTTCAAATAAAATTATTAGTTTAGAGCGGAGGTGAACTTTGAACTCCAACATTGGCGAACATTTAAGCGAAACATTTTTGTCGATTTCACGACTTAAACGTCGTAACAACAGCTTATTCAAGCTGTAGTTACAACTTTTAGGTCGCCAACCAACAAACTTTTTTACTTTTTGCTACATGTTACTGATCATAAATTTTGCAAAATGACGGGGTTTGAAAATCTTGTCGAAGTAAAATAGCGAGGTTAGCGGAGTAAGTGGGCAGGGTCAGTTATCCGTCAACTGAGAAAAAAAGTGTCGACTTGGCAAGACTTTTCGGATGGCATAGATAAAACCATGTCGAAACAGTTCGCCTTTGATTATTTTTAGAATTGTCGGGTTCGGAGGAAAATAAACTCATATAATTCATTATGCAAAAGAGACCTTCTGCGTGTCCGGTAAAAAGACTCGATAAAGAGATTTGATCCAGCAGAGGTCATTAAGAGGTTTCATTCCGAAAATATTTGAATACTAATGTAGAATCATCATTTAAGATTCGTAGAACCGACAAAAGCAGAAAGTTTAGACCCTTGTCAGTCTGCACAGTAGGATCATTCTGGACAGAGTCGATACTTCGTAACTCCTAGGAGCCCCCTATCGCTTGATGGGTGGCAAATCCATTCCCATCGTCATAGCGTTGCTGTCATTCAAAATACTCGTAACTAGTTTGACTCAAGCTGTAGTTACGATGATTTAAAATGACAACGACGATAGACACCTCTTTATATAAATTCAGACAGTAAAAACAAAGCTTCATTCATTTAACGTATTATGCATTTTATGTTGAAACACATTCTTTTAACAGGCAATAGCACCGCGGCGCAAACCAACGTTTGACTGAGAGCGCTGGACACTGTGATCACAGCCTCTGCTGATTAGGAAGTATAAGTATGTGTGTGAAAGAGATATTACCAATCATGTAACATATGAAGCCTATATGTTAGATCAAATTTGAACATTTGCCATATGTTTTCCTTGTTACAAGTAATTTCTTCTTTTTTCACAATAATTTCTCAAGTATAATGTCAAAAGCGACGTAAACATCAGGGATTCAATGGAAAAGGGTTAACTAACATTTGAAAATGATGTAAATGTAAAGCAGAGGTTGGTAGAATATCCCTTATTGAATTTACTCGTTAGGTTTGCAAAATGTCGTTACTGCTTAACTAAGTAAAGCTGTAATTACGACACAGTGCACGCTGAACGACGATATGACCTGCGTTTGTCTGTTCTCTGTTCGCAGCTGTTTGACTTATGGGCTATCGATTTTAAGGTCTCAAGTCACTTTGCCTTGCAGAATAGACCCTTAATCTTTCCACACATTGCTTTAACATCCCCTGTTTGGCCATTTGGACCTAAAATACCCATCAGCGTCGCAAATAGACCCAGAGAATATAACAAGGAAAATCCTATCGTACAAAACATGAAGATTCCGAAGCGAATGATAAACTGTATCTGTGCGAATACCATAAACAGGGAAGCTCCGAGGGTAGTGCAGGCCCCAGAGAAGACAGAAATTCCCATCAGCTCTAACATGTCTTGAACCCGGGACCTCCGATCAGTGTGTATGGACATGTGGTAACCCTCAGCCAGGTGCACGACGTAATCCACGGTGAGACCAACTACCATACACATATTTAACGACTCCAAAATCTGAAAGATCAGTATCAGTCGGTATTTATCATTTCCTTGCTCTTAACAGATGTTAAGTAAAATCTTTTGAAATTTAATTGTTGCAGGTCTTTAAAAAGTAAGTTCTTTAATAAAATTTTCCAGATAGAGAGAAGTTGAGAAAACACCAGGGTTCATGCTAGTGCTTGAAATTGAGGAGTTTTTGACCCATTTCTCGTGAAATTCTAGGGGTAAAAACTGATTTGAAGGGTCTAAACGACAAAAGGAACGAATGGTAGGTTTGGTTTTAAGTTTTAAGCCGTAATAGAGTTTTAAGTTTTAAGCCGTAATGGACATTCCCTTGTAAAGATATGAAGTAAGCATGCAATCTGTATAATTTTGTAAAACATAACATAGATATAGCGATTAAATTTTGTGGGATCAAAATTTAGAAATTTATCTCCGGGGGTTCAAGATGACCCCACTTGGCGAAATTTCTAAGGGTAAAATAGGACATTTTTAAATTTTTGATGGTCAAAAACCTGGTTTACGGGTTTAGCACGAGCACTGAATATATCGAGGTGGTTGATACAGTCGATCATAAAATTCAAACAGGAGGGGTGCCTATAATAAACGTTACATTACTATCAACATTTTGAATTTAAAAAGATAAGTGAAACAGTTTTGTTAACATCTATTAGGTTGCAGAGCAATTGGCGGAGCGTGGCTTTCTATCAAAGGTTCAATTTAACAATTTAATAATTTACCAACTTACCAATTAAATCATCCTTTCGGACAAATAGTAAACTTTTACATATATGAACAGCATTTTATTTGAATTTTAGACTAAATGCCACTGAAGTTACGACGTCTACGTCCTCAACCACCCATTTTAGTCTTTTTTTACATGTTAGAAAAGTAGGCGTTTCAAGAACATAGAACTTACTCCTAGTTTCCATCCAGCAAGGGGGATAACTCCGATAACACAGACCGTGCTACAACACATGGACACTATAGCAAAGAATGCAATAATGATATTCTGTGTGGCGACTGTCAATATGGGAAATGCAAAAAGGATGCCGACAACTATACCCAGAATAGCGTTGTCTGCCATAGTCTGAAATACAAAAAAAAATAGCTAGTGCAATTAAGCCACCCACTTGAAAGTTAACCCATTTCCTCACATTGACGCCTCTGTTCGCACCAACAAAAAAGCAACTAGGAAAACATTGTGTATTTGGTTTCTATTAAAACAAAAGGCCCGTAGGGCCTTATTGGTAACCTGAGTCCAAAGAACACAAAAGCAGATAAACGTCCAACAGATTATGCTACATACTAAATATCAAAGCTCTGGGCCTTTTAATTTTGGAGAAGAAGATCTTTTAAATCTTACACTGAATACTTGTGACATCTCGGAACGGGATAATACTGACCCTAGGGTCATAATGTATACAACCTTGATACTGTATACCAAAATATAGGCCCTCCCGTTTGGGGAAAGAGTTTTAGAATTTTCACTATTTAAGACCAAAGTAAATTTGTGACGTCCAGGAATGGGCTCGTTCTGTCTCTAGGGCAATAATAATGTGAGGTCCGGAATAGGGCTAATTATGACCTTGGGGCTATAATTTGTACAATCTTTATAGAGGTCCACCAGATGATGCTACATACCAAATATCAAAGCTCTAGACACTCCTGTTTGGGAGAAGGATATTTTTAAATTTTCAATTTATAAGCCCTTTGTAAAACGTTGTGATGTCTGGGGACGGGCCAATTATGACCCTTGGACCATAATCTATACAATCTTAATTGAGGTGTCTTGATATATACAATATTGATAGAGATCCATCAAACGATGCTACATACCAAATATCAAATCTCTTGGCCCTCTCGTTGGGGAGAAGAAGATTTGAAAACAACTTCACTATATAAGCCTATGTTAAACTTGTGACGTCCGGAAATGGGCTAAATCTATCTCTGGGCCATGATTTATACCATCCTGATAGAGATCCAGCAGATGATGCTGAATACAAAAAATAAAAGCTCTAGGCCCTCTAGTTTGGGAGAGGAAGATTTTTGAAGTTTCAATATATCGTCGTTGTCGTTCTAAAACCTCGTAACTGCAGTTTGATTCAAATTATAAGCATAAGTCAATCTTATGACGTCCAGGAACGGCTAATATTGATAGAGGTCCACTAGATAATACCACATACCAGACTTCAGAACTGTAGAACTTTTCTTTTGGTAGAAAAAGGTTTTCAAAGTTGTCAATATGTAAGCTTATGTACCCCCACACCTTTGTCCCCCTAGCCATTTCTCGACAGACTTTTTTTGTACAAACTTGATAGTACTTGCCCTAAAGACTCTAAATAGCAAATGTGAAACCAATCAAACAGCCGGTTCATGACAAGAAGATTTTTTAAAGATGTACACCTTTTGGCCTCTTTTTTTTTGCCCCTTATTGGGTCCCAAGGGGAGATAACTCCATGACGTGTACAAATCCGAGGCGCCTTCCCATAAGGATGCTTCCTGCCAAGTTTTGTTGAAACCAAGGGTTCTTAAGGAGAATCGAAAATGTAAAACGTTAACGCACTACGCACAATGCAAGACGCATAACGCAAGACGCACGACGACGGACAAAACACGATCGGATTAGGTCATCATGACCTTCGGTCAGGTGACCTAAAAAGAGAAATATCTTAAATGTCATAAACTTTTAATAGTCGTCTGCAAATCCTTAAAATTCGGACCAGTTTAAAATTTGTCTTTTGGTAATGGGTTAAGGAATATATACTTAGAAAAGTATCTAGTATTAGTCTAAAAGTGATACAATACAGTCAATCTTGCTCGAGGGAACATCTCTATTAAGCGACCACTTTCATCAAGCGACCAGCATCACATTTCCATTTTCAAAAATAAAGGGTCTTTATAATTGGGTGTTGACTTGTCAAAACTAAACCTATGTTGGTGGAACTCATTAGAACCTTCTAAATGAGATGTTTCAAATAAGATCCAGCGACAAAGGATTAAATGGGAATTCTGCAATAATTTATGTATGCATTCGAACCAATCCCTCTCATATATTGAAAACAGTGTTTCAAGCGACCTTTCTCTTGAACTACCACATTATGGTCTTCCCTAGAGTGGTCGCTGAATACAAGTTTAATTGTACATAATCTATGCATTTATTAACCCTTGTCATGCTGGATAAAATCCTCTCCTAAATTGCATTAAATCAAAGGGATGAAAGCACAAAAAGCACTAATTGTGGGTTAAAAATACATGTATCTTTTAGAATTTACCTTAAAACAAATTTAGCTTTAAGGTACACGCAGGAGGTCTAGACAAAGATCAGACTGCACATATGTGCAGGCTTATCTTTTTCTAGTACATGTATTCCTGTCAAAAAGGGATATTCCAGGCTCAGCAATATAAGGGTTAAAGTTAGTATAAATGCTACAAAGAGTAACTAGTAAGAAGCTTATTCAACTCCCAATACAGATATAGTTTAAAACGATACTAACGAACTTTTAGTTCAAGAGACGTAATATGCCTTACAGTGAAAGTTTTCACTGGTTATGGAAAATTCACAAATGAAAATCATATACTAATCATGGGGTCTTTCTTTTATTCCTCTGACAATGAGTATATTATAAGCTACTTACCTTTTGTACAGAAATACTGTGCCAGTAATTCCGTGTAAGTTGGAATCCATTTCTCATTCCTTCTGGCATCTTTTTCATCTACAATATTTGATGATGATCTCATTAAAGTACATGTAAATTTACATTTCATGAATCACAACGTAACATAGACATGCGCATTATACTAGATCAAAATAAAATGTTCATGACTAGGAAATATTTTACGAAATATGTTCAGAGTAATGAAATTGAATGTTAGTTTTGTCTATTAAGATTCAAGCGTTTTGACCTTCTGACTTTTTATGTATACTTCCATGACCAAAGTTTTGAGCACACAACTAATTTGTATGCTTGCGCACAAAGTAGAGCCTTAAAAATTAACTCAAAACTACTGACATATTTGCCATGTTTTACTTGATGGCATTTAACCAAAGGACATGAAGATAACATTTTTTTGTTTTACATCGTGATTTTAATACAACAATATGTTGGGATACGTGTTGAATAAGTGTTTCTACAAAACAAACAAACAAGAACACTATAGTTGCTAGACTAACCTCGGATTGTACAAACTGTTCCCATCGGTCCATGGCTGGTTTACCAAGTGGATACCCGGACGTAAAGGTCCCTAGAGTCAAATTCACTTGAACACCTATATATCGGATTTTGTTACCCACGAACACACCTGCAATCAGAAAGTTAGACGATACGCGTTGAAACTTTGCCGTTTTAAAATCAAAGTACTGAAAGTACTGTAAGCTAGCAAAGCATTGTTTTGTTCGGTTAATTTCTTTGTCAAACGTTATCATGGTACAGAATATTTGTAGAAAACAATGTGGAAAATGAAGAAATTGCTTGTTACAAGCAATTTCTTCATTTTCCACATTGTTTTCTATCTAGAGAGATAAATATTTTAGAATTTACAACAATTTGAAATTGTCGTCTGCAACTTTTTGAATACTCTGATCGGTGTCATTGTGAAAAAGCACTCGTTGAACTGTGAGACGACCTCAAAACTTTGTCTGTTAACTTAAGCTATCAAAGCTGATGCTTTGCTAGCTAAAAAGGTTTCGTAATTTTCTGATAAAAAATGTTCGAGATCACACTTAATTCATGTATTTTGACCCGTTTCCACACAAACCACTATTTTTAAGCGTAGAAGAAAAATAGCTGTGGTAAAAAATGTGAGCAAAAGCAGCAATTTCTTGTTTTCTGGCCATTCTTTCTACCTCTTATACTTCTTATTTGTCATTTTAAACAAACTTTGTTCTGTCGTCTGCAACCTCTTTCAATCTATTTTTTTGTTGTTTTGGAAGGGGTTTAGATGAAATGAACAAATTTAATGTCAGATACATATATTGTTAATAACATTGTTGTATTAACAAATCAAAATAAACAGCGGATCCTCAAAAAGTATATAATTTTCAATCAAAAATATCTTTAAAGGTCTTTGGGAGCTGTATATTTACATGTATTGTGCAATAACTCACAAAGAGAATAATTACTCAAAAAAGTTCACTTTTTGAAGATAACGCACTTGTTTTGCTTAATCTACTTATTTACAGAAATGATAGTCAACAACAATATAGAAATCATCCACAAAAATACAAGTAAAAAGGTAAATAAATTCTCCTTAAAAGAGTGGGTACATCAATGTACTGCGGTTTTTGTTAGTATCTATATCTGGATATACATCAATCTAATTTATGAATTCAGTTTTTATAAATTAGCCTTAAATGCTTTAGACATGTCCTTTGTTTTGCAATGTATAATAGGATAATACTGTTTTCACTCATCATATCGACCTCTTGATCAAGGATAAAATTATCCTGCTACAAGGGTTTGATATGTATACATGTCTTGGAAATCTGTGTCCTGCATTTGTCGCACGATGCGTCTTAACCCGTAACAAAACAACAACAATAACAAAATAGACTGGTCAAAAATGAAAGATATGGCGGATGACAATTCCAAGTAGGTGAAATTTAACGAATTTTCGCCTTTCGTGGCAGATAACACTGTGGAAAATGAAGTTATTGTTTGTAACAATCAATCTCTCAATTTTCTGCAATGTCTACCAAAGGTTTCTTCTTGTGGAGTGTGGCAATGACCCGACAACTGTGAAGTGGTCAAAACATTGGTATATACGAACGTCAAAAGTAACGTCATTTAGGTAGGTTTTTCTGGATAGCGGGTTATGTATTTTGGGAGTTGTCTTAAGTTTGTTACAAAAAAAAAAAAAAGTCTGAACTTAGATTAACCATTCCCACACAGTTACACTTTTGGACGCCCCCAAGTAAAATATTTGGGAAAACATTGTGTAAAATTAAGAAAAAGCTTGTAACAAGCAATTTCTTAATTTGACACAGTGTTTTCTATCAAGAAAGTTGAAAAATCTAAAATTTCACGAACTTTAAATTGTTGTCTATAACTCCTTTCAAATTGGACTAGCATAAAATTTTACCGTCTGGTATTAGGATTCTAAAGTTTATAATCCTAATATTGAATACATGTACAAATTAACAGATAAAGGCGTTTTGTGCATACGTACTCATATCTGATTTGAGGGGTGTTGAATATTTGCTGATACTCTCTCCGATCAGTGAATGATAATTGCGGAAAACTGATTTGTGTTGAAATTTGTACCCATCATTCATCCAGTAAGAAACGGGTACCTGAACATATACAGGAACAAGAATGTCATAATAAACGCCGCCACATAATTAATTTGATAAGAAAGTAAGGTAGAGAGGTATAAGTGTTAGGATTCATAAACTTATTCAAGAACTTATTCAAGCTGAAGTTAGGACGTTTAGCTGTCTAACTAACAATTTCACTTTTTATACATGTTAGTTGTTATGAATTTTGCAAAATTACACCGTTTATTAACTCAGTGTAACTTTCGTCGGAGCCCGTGGGCGGAACCAGCGGAGTCAGTAGGCTTGACCAGCGGAGTCAGTAGGCGTGAACAGCGATCCGCCAGTTATATTCAATTATGCCATTTTGAAACACTTTCTCTTTTTACGTCAATGAATAATATTCATTTTACGTCAATGAATAACACTAATTTAACGTCAATGAATAACATTTATTTTACACCTATGAATAACACTTACTTTACGTCATTGAATAACATTCATTTTACGTCAATGAAAAACACTCAATTTTCGTCAATGAATAACAAATCTGTGGAATACACAGCAAACAAGTACCTGTAGTATGTCTGTAAAGTTGCTGTCAAACTTTTCTGTGTTGTAAATATCGCTCTTTGATTGCATGAACTCAATCATTGTTTTATAATTCCAGGGTAGAGAAAGGTTCAAACTTAGAGACTCGGACTGCTCCTGTAAAACAGATAAATATTTTTAGACAAGAGCGTTGTATGGTGAAAGTAAAAACCAACCTCCCTAAAATTCTCAGTAATTTTCCTAAACAGTTGACTGTTTCATTTCTTTTTTTCCCCGTCTCAATACCCTTCAACCGGCAAATGAACATTTTTGTATTTTCAGGTCTTCGTCCCTTCCATTAGACAATGCCTGTCAGTTGCTGATCTTTCGATAGTCCCTTTTGCTTGTGCCTTGGTGGATCAAGCCCGATAAAACCTATAACATTTCTCGCATTTGAAACATAATTTTTAAAGTGACATTAACGCCAAATTGACATTGATATGTTTGGTAATTGACCGATCGCAGTTGTCAATCAAACAATCAATCGACCAATCAATTTATTCATTTAGATCGGAAGTAAACTTTGAACCCTGGAATTGGCCAACTTTTTGTTAGCTTATACGCCCTTAATGTCGTAACCACAGCTTATTCAAGCTATAGTTACGACATTTATGCCTCTAGCAAACCATTTCTATTTTCAGTAACACGTTACTGGCCATAAATTTTGCAAATTGACGCCGAGTAATATCCAAGTTGGAGCCAAGTGAGCGGGGCTAGCGCTGCGTCAAATGTAAACATTTTCCTTTTCATTTTTTTTCAACGTAAATCAAACGATCACCGGTTATTTGTGTTTTAAACTTTACCAATTCTCACAAAACAAAATTTAAGACTGGTCCAATTCGAAATAAGCTTCAGACGACAATTTCAAGTTGACGGAATTTTACTGTTTTCGTCTTTTTGGATAGAAAACATTGTGGATGATGAAGAAATTGCTTGTCACAAGCAATTTCTTCATTTTCCAAAATGATTTGCAAAGCTTTTTTTTTGGGGGGGGGGAGTCTAAAAGCGTCATTGAGTTGAAATGGGTTAATAAAACCACAAGCGACAGGCTTTGGATAATTGACAGCGGGGTCCATAGAAGTCGATATACCGTTTAACAGTCGTTAGTAGAAGTTTGGTCTCTCGCAAAACGGTAACAACCATACTTTGTTGATAAAGTTGTTATACTGCAAAACTTTGAACAATCATATGAATTCGGATTTTTTCAGAATCTGCGCCGAGTTCAGGTGCCACCCTTACTGTATTATATACTGAGTGCACGTTAATAACCCTTGAATATGATCTCGTATACAGGACAAGCTGACTAAATGGAAAAAAATATATATCACTGCCCCCAATTTCACATTAAACTATCTTTCTGATGTACAGAAATGAAAGAAGAATGTTGATAATTTAAAAATTGACAAAGATATTATTGTTTTGGTACATTAACCAATTCCTAGGCGACGAAATTTTAGATTCGTCCAAATTTAAAGAAGCTGTAGGTGACAATTCTTGGTTTGCGAATTTCTCAACAGAAATATGTGTTTTAGGGTATAAAAATTGTGACTAATGAAGAAATTGGTTGTAACAAGCGATTTATTCATTTTCCAAAATTATTAATTTGGATCATAGTTTCATGTAGAAATTAATTTTTCGGTAAAATGCGTTCCAAAGAGAATACTTTTAATTGAATAGAAACCGTCAAGTAACCACAATAGTTATCTTTCATTGTGTGCTTTTGTCTATTTGATAACTTTACCAACGATAACAAAAATATCACTTTAATAGCTTAAAATAGACTCACCCTTAAATAGCCATCCAATTCGTCCGTAAAACATCTAATTTCTGGAACCTTTGATACAAAACTTCTTCTGATACTATAATAATCGATTTCTTCAGCTGTAAAGCTGTGAAGTCTATCGCAAAATTTCTAAAAATAATCAAATAATTAATCATATTTAATTATGTATTTATATGGATGTAAAACTTGTCAAGAAAAAGAAAGATGTATGAGAACAAAGTTTACATAATCCTTTTTAATCAATGACTGTCTTTAAAAATGGCGACTTCTATTTATGCCAAATTCACGTTTTTGTATCTTTCTAATTACAAACCCAATTACAAATTGTCAAGTAAATAATTCGTGTTAAATTAGTGTTTTCTCAGACAATTATAAATTCAGAGGCTTTTATGCGGATTAAGATGACAACAGACAGGATTTGAGAACAAATATCTATAAATATTTCGCGTAATTCGTGAAATAGCAACATTTAAAATCGCAAATTTAAACTTGAGAAAAATAAGAAAATCTATATGCTCTAGGTATTAAGTAAATGACACGTGAATTATCTTATTATAAAAATAATCTGCACGGTAAATCTTTAGAAATTAGCTTTACAATCTTTAGATATTTTGTGCAGTATAACTCTAGGCTACCTTTAACGCCAGCTGTGCCTCTGGAGTGTTCGGATTAAAGTCTTCATCATACCGTTCTTCACCCTCACACCGTCCGTCCGAAAAGTGACACACACTCATATCACGTGGTTTGAGGCCCCAAACAATGTGAACTTTGACATTTCTGTCTGCTTCATTGGCGATAAAATAATGGAAGTCGAGGTCGAGGGCTCTCCCATAGTTATGGCTGTTTCGGTACAACTGAACCTGGAGAATTTATCCAACTTTGACAGAGATCATGTGTTAAATTTGAAAAATATAGTCAATATGAAGTCTTCATCATGACGAATACTTAAGGTTCTAGGTTCTAGGTTCAAAAATGCTTTTTTAGTATTTATTTCTCTAAAGAGAATACTTTTCAATAATATCAATGAGTATTTCTCAAATAATATCTTTTTCACTGTGATTAAAATCAAGAAATTGAAAATTAAATCCACTGATTAAGATCTGAAGAATTAGATTAAAGCACACTGTTTTTGATAGTGTTCCTAAATGTCTCAAAACTTCTGGTATAAAAAGCTAATTATCAGAGGAAAACATACTAGATGAATTTATAAATTTATAATATGTCTTTCTAAGTCAAGATATAATTTACCTTAAAAATTATAATTTGGGTTTTTATTTTACAGAATCTTATTAACCCATTCCCACACGAAAAAAAAAAAGAATAGACCAGTCCAAATTCAAAGAATTTGCAGACGACATTTTAAAGTTGATGAAATCTTTAAACTCTTTGTCTATTGTGATAGAAAATATTGTGGATAATGAAGAAATTGCATGTAACATGCATGTGTTTTCCAAAGCTTTCATTATGAAAAGCGTCACTGTGTGGGAATGGGTGAAGACACCTAATCAATTTTCAGAAGAATCTGTAACTTTCACGCATGAAGAAAAAACGAAAAAAAAAAAAAAAAAAAAAAAAAAAGAAAAAAAATACAATCAGTGCCCGAGATTATAAAACTTTTTCCTACTCAACTGAGAATTTACTCAAAATTCGATTGTATTTTATGTTAAATTTTACAAAATTATTTATAACAAAATAAGCACAGTTAACTCAGAAAAACAACATTATTTCAAACTTGAAGTTTGAGTAAATTCTCAATTGAGTACGAAAAAAAATCATAATCTTGGGTTCAGATCTTTGGGTAGATGTGCTCTTACCTGCTCATTTTCTGTCTCTAGTTTTGTTATACTGTAGGCAAAGAATGCAACAATTGAGATCAACACAACGACGATAATCCATCTAATGAGCCAATGAGTCACCAATCTAAAGTACTGGTTCCGGAAGAATAAAACTAGGGCCTTTTTCTTCTTACTCTTCCTTTTGTGTACGTTTTTGGAGCCATTACTATCTATTTTATCCCTAGGATCAGTTTCAAAGACTCTGGGTATATTATCTGGTTTGACATTTGTACACGTATTCGTTCGACTATCTTTTAGATCATTAACAGCACTAAGAACAAAGCTAGTTTTACTCGAGACTGATGATAACCTTGGTACTACCTCATTATTTTTCAATGGCGCTGTTGATAACGTTTCACTGTGATTTCTTTCTTTATTGACAAACCCATATTCTTCACCTTCATCACAAGTGTAACCAGTGTTGAGCTTGCCGACCACATTATAAAGATGACCTGTGCTACTTCGAGACGTATTGTCTATAAACAAAGATTGTTTTCTTACTTCGTGTATATCACCATTAGTACATACTACGTCATCACTATTTACTTCTTGTTTGTCTTCATCTAGACATTCTGTTTTCTTTTGAAGAAATCTCAGACACGGCCATTTCCACTTCTTGAAGTAAATATGGTGTATAATGACTACTGTCGGGAAATAAACTATCACAGATATATAATTCACAATAACTAATAATCCGGCGAATATTCCAAACGATTGTGGAGCAAGAAGAGGAGAGAAAGCATTCGCAAAGAAAGCTACAGCTGTTGTAAGTGATGTGAAGAACATGCTTAACACAGACTTTTTATAAGCATCAGAGAGACGATGTGCTAACGATAGGTATTCATTAAATCCTGTACTTTTCCACACGTCCAGAAACACAAATAAATCGTCAGCTCCAATACCAAGGATGATGAAAAATGCTATAACATGGAAAAATCCAATATACTGGTAGTCCAACACAGTTCGGTATAGAATATTTGTAGCTAGAAAACTTGATAAAATACTGAACAGGGACAGCGTAGAAATCCATAGAGATTTTGTGTGATAGACAATGAAAAGAAATATAAACATAGCACTTCCTCCAGCGAACATGGAATCATACATAATTTGTATCACAATGTCATGTCTGAATAGCAAATAACTCCAATAAACTAGTCGAAACTTTGACTTTTCCTCCGTCATTTCCTTAATCAAAGGTTTGAAATATTTTACAAGGAATGACTCCATCCTATTTTCCATTGACTCACTGTGCTCTCCTAGTTTGAGTGGATATCCCATGGGTATCACCGTTCTAGTCACTGTGGAATATGATACGTATGGTTTTATGACAGCATCCTTTGATAGGAAGAATGCAAACCGACTCTTCGTAAAATTGTTCGTGTTCGCTGCATACAAAACTTTAGGAATTTTGTTGAATCCTGGATCAAAAAAGTTAGAATCAAGGAGTGAAAATGTGCCATCAAATAGTCTAAGAACTGACGTAGGTTTCTGACACACCATTGCAGTTGTTTGTACACAGTATTCCTGATATTCTTTGATGTTGAATATTCGATCTTCAACCTCCTTCATTCTCTGAAGATTTTCCTTCTCAAATATATTATGGTCTCCTGCGTCGTAATACAGAACTATGTTTGAGCGTCCGTAGTCCATAGACCTGTACCATTTATGCTGGTCCTGAAGAAGAATTAATTATGAATTGTCCGGTGATAGATAACTTTAAAAAGATTGTGAAATGCGCAGGCTTACCAGAGTCGATTATTTCGCTTCTTGCATAGTTTCTGAATCTAGAATGGTCATTCTAATGATCTATAGTTTAATTTTTGAAATTCTGTTTCTTCATTGCACCCTTCTCGATCTAAACTCTTGTTTGCATAGTTTGTTTCACAGCACACCAAGGGGGTTGATTTTTGCCTAATGGGTCACGTTTTCCTTGATTGACTGTTTTTGTTTTATGTTGTTTTTCCCTCCGACATGTCACAGATTTGTCAAAGCATTGTTGTATATTAAATCAAAGGACTGGTAGTAATGAGAAGTTGGAATGCGCTGAAAGGGTCATAACTGTGGAATTCGGTTCAAATTCATTTTACTTTCCGAGAAAGCCATCCTCCTTTAAACTTAAACCAGCATTCCCATCCGTGTACATATGTGCGTGAATAACGCAAAAAAAACATAAATCAACATACGGAAATAAAAAACTAGCATTGTCATAACCCATTCCCAGACAGTGACGCTTTTAAATGACCGTCATTATGAAAGCTTTGGAAAACATTGTGGAAAATGAAGACATTGCTTGTTACAATTTAAAAATGTTAAGTTGGAATTGCTCCGCATTCCAATTTAAAAATCTTATAACAATCAATTTCTCCTTTCATCGCGATACCGTCAACCCAAAACAGTCTTCAGTGTAGAGCATTTATCCAAAATTAAAATAATATGCACATTTAGATTTGCCTAAGCTACATAGCCTGAATAAATCAAAGTACTGAAAGTACTGTCAGCTAGCAAAGCATTGTTTATTAAAAAATATACTTTGTCAAACGTTATCATGGTAAAGAATAGTTGTAGAAAACAATGTGGAAAATGAAGAAATTGCTTGTTACAAGCAATTTCTTCATTTACCACATTGTTTTCTACCTAGAGAGATAAATATTTTAGTATTTACAACAATTTGAAATCGTCGTCTGCAACTTTTTGAATACTCTGATCAGAGTCATTGTGAACACGATGTGCACAAGTGAGCTAGAAACACCTTGTGGATAATTGAAATACATAAGAACTACTTTTTATGGCGTAGGCATTTCATGGATTTAGTGGTTAAGCCTCCAGCGGCAGTTTGCACTCGTTGAACTTTGAGACGACCTCAAAATTTTGTCTGTTAACTTAAGCTATCAAAGCTGACGCTTTGCTAGCTAAAAATCGCATATTAACATATTGTCGCAAACAATACCTGCCATACGGTAAACAACAACAAAAACGTACCACAATTTAGGTCATTTGAATTAGAAATGCATCTTAAGAACTCTATCGTAATGAAAATATGCTTATGACTTTACATGAACAAATAAATGATGATTCGTAGCTCTTGATTAGGCCCTATGATTTTCAAGTTCGTTTTATCAATTTATCATTTCTTACCTGTATAAACCATTTTCTAACATATCTGTTGTTGTAGTCATCTCTATATCTCCAGGCAAAATCTCGACGTTTCCATGGTACCTTCCAATCAGACATTGGTAACGTCTCAAAATCAGTCGGGAATAGGTCATATCCGGATAGTAGTAAACCAACAGTAGCCAACGCAATCAACATATGTCCAGCAAACGTCAATACTGTGATATCAAAACATGCAAGAAATAAGTATTACTACATGTATTATAGCTGTTATATTTGCTATCGATATCAAGCATTTAGAAGTAATGTATTAATGCAATACCAGTCAACAAAATTTTAGACTGATCCAAATTCAAAAGAGTTGCAGTTGACAATTTTATGTTGATGAAGTTCACAATTTTTCGCCTTAGTTATAAAAATTGTGTTAAATGAAATATTGTTTGGTTCAAGCAATTTCTTCATTTTACAAAATGTTTTCCCAAATGACTTTCTTGACCTTTTTTTGTTAAAAAATGCCTTAAATGAAGAAATTGTTTGAATTAAGCAGTTTCTTCATTTTGCACTATGTTTTCCCAAATGACTTTCCTGAGGGGCGTCTAAAAGCTTCATTTTGTGTGAATGTATTAACCCATTACAACTCAATCCCTCCTTTTTACGCCCCCCAAGAAAAAAGCTTTTGAAAACATTGTGGAAAATGAAGAAATTGCTTGAATCAAGCAATTTCTTCATTATCCACAATGTTTTCTACCCAAAATGACGAAAAAGTTCAAAATTCCATCAACTTGAAATTGTCGTCTGCAGCTTCTTTCAATTTGGACTGGTCTAAAATTTTGCTGTGTGGGAATGGGTTAAGGAAAATGCTAGATAAAGCATCCCTCTTCACCACTGTGCTCCAAGAAGCCAGTGGTTACTTCTTAGCTATTTGCTTTTTTGTTTTCTCAACATATTGCTTTTAAAACAACTTATATCTTAGCCATCCTATTTTGTTAAAACACTGTTTTCATCTTAGTTCAAAAATATTGTCATCATCAATCTATCAATTGCATCATTGCAACGCCCACTGACTCCTTCAGGTCATTCCACTTCGATGTTATGAGAAAGTTATAGCCAGTAAGAAAAAATAAAAAATGTTGTTTTCCCATTCCCACACAACAAAATTTTAGACTGGTCCAAATTGAAAGACGCTGCAGAAGGCAATTTCAAAATGATAGAATTTTATTTTTTTTCATCTGTTTGGATAGAAAACATTGTGAAAATTGAAGAAATTGCTTGATACAAGCAATTTCTTCATTTTCCACAATGTTTTCCAAGGCTTTTTTACTCAGGGGCGTAAAAAGGAGGGTTTGTGTTGGAATGGGTTTAAACGTCGCGGCTTCAGCTCTTTTTAAGCTGTAGCTACGATGTTTAGGTCGCCAATCTACATGTCTATTTTTGTTAGATGTTACTGACGATAAATTTTACAAAATAACTCCATTTCATAACGAATGTAATCGCTTAGTGGGCGCGGCCAGCGATCGTCTGACAAATGAGTTAGCACATAGATTATACTGTTCAATCTTAAGTCATACTTACAAAAGGTTGTTTT
This sequence comes from Fragum fragum, assembly GCA_946902895.1. NCBI lineage: Eukaryota > Metazoa > Mollusca > Bivalvia > Cardiida > Cardiidae > Fragum > Fragum fragum. The sequence continues at coordinate 35,249,692 of OX336366.1, read as the reverse complement.
CGGGTATTTAGTGATTAGTCTACAATAAATGAATGGCTTATCGTCCTTTTGACTAACATTTTTTTCATCGGGAAATATATCCTCTTTAGTAGAACCAGAACCAATGACACTTTCATCAAGTTGTTCAGTTTGACTGTCTGTCCGACTTTTCGGTACCCTTAAACTTTTGACACAATCTTGCAATCGTTCCTTTAATTTAACACTAGAATTCGAAGTTTTCATACTTAGATTATCCGATTCGTCGTTATGGTTGGAAGCACTTAAGTCCCTTAATTGAATACCACCATTTGAATCTTCAGACGGTACACTCCAAACGTTATTGGAAAGCTGTGTATGACTATTAACGGGTTCGTGGTCTGGTGAAGGTTGGTTTCGTTGAAATGCAGTATTCACATATACAGCTTCATTTTCATTGGCTGAATAAGTTTCATTATCCGGAAGTATTGGAACTTGTCTATACGTGACTACATGACCTACGGGTGTGAAATTCGAAATGATCGATAAATCCGATTTTGGCCGAGATTTAATTTGAGACTGTCTTTGAACAGCACTGTCATAATCTGGGAGCTGAACTGTTCTTGGTGCACGTCGGTATGTAGCCAAAGGATTGAGTCGTATTTCATTCGTAGTTTCAAAATTAGGATTGAGATCACTTGAGTCAGCATTTCTGTTATCGCCATTATTATCTTTAGTTCGATTTTCTTCCTCATTGTTATTAGAAATTGTAGACATTTCCCGTACAAAACAGTGTCCACTGGAATGCCTCTTAAGTGGTGTTCGGACCAAAGTCCAGGAAAAACCATGATCGACCCCATCTCCTCCAGAACTATCATCGTTGGACATCATTTCTAGACGGAAAATTGATTCGTCTCAAGGTCTCTTCGCTGATTCCTTCCGATTTTTGTTGTGTTGTGGACAATAATGCTGTGACATTGTTTCATCCGTTGCTCATTTTGTCTATAAGCAGATAAAAAAACGAGGGATACAATATACTGGGTCAGTGTAGAAATTAAGCCCCCCTCCAAAATAGATAAATAAATAAAAATTTAAGTTTGTTTTTATCAACTTGAAACCCAATCTTACACAATCCCACTTTATTGTGCCCCAAGACAAGGCTTTTGAAATATTTTGTAAATGATGAAATTGCTTGTTACGATTTTCTACCACGAAAGGAAAATATTTTAAAATTCTATCAACTTAAATCATCTTTGAATTTTGGACCAGTCTAAAACCTTGCCATGTGGGAAAATAAGATTGGAAAGTTTTTTTTTAAATAGCTATTTCCTACCGACGAATAGAGAAAAAAAAAACCCAACCAAACAAACAAATGTTGTATAAATAACTTACCTCAGTTCCATTAATTAACCAGCTATCCTATAGCGAGCATTCCTCATCAGCACTAAGGGACATTACTTAAACCATTCCAAGGCGACAAAATTTTAGGCTGGTTCAAATTGGAAGAAGTTGCAGACGAAAATATTTAGTTGATGGAATTTTTAAAAATCTCAATAGAAAACATTGTGGATAACGAAGAAATTGCTTCAGTTTCCACGATGTTTTTCAAAGCATTTTTTTCTTGAGGGACGTCTAAAAGCATCATTGAGTGGAAATGGTTTAACAGATCAATTTACTCTGTCGTAAATGAGTTATTAGTTTCATTGAATAACTTATTTACACCATTTTATATGCTACCTGTGCATTCATCTTCATTAATAAATATTCACCCCTTTACTGCAGTAAAATTGTTACATGCATCTAAATCAAAGGGCTGTAAGCACAGAATTACTTATTCTGGATTAAAGTTATTTTGAAAATTTACTGTATAAACAATTCTGGATTTTTAAGGGACAATCAGCATGCCTAGTCAAAGATCAGTCTGTAGGTACTTGCATACTTGCATGTTGATCTTTGCCTAGATGTCTCGCCAAAACAGAAATATTTCGGGTACTGCATGAGTAAGGTCCATGCACTCAGACAAACCCACCGGACTAGATACATTTTTAGCTAGCAAAGCGTCAAAGTGTCATAAACAATTTCTTTATTTCCCACAATGGTTTGATAAGCCCTTTTCATGAGGAACGTAAAAAGTAGAATAATCTTGGACTGGGTTAAAAACTCAAAAGCAGTAAGAGTACTTGCTAGGGTTTTAAGGTTGATTTTTTTTTCTGACTGAAACATTTTTCTCGTTAAACTAATGGCTCAAGTCATATAGTTTGGGACATAGATGTACACTGAAATGGGTTTCACCCATTACCAGAAGACAAGTTTTAAGGTGGTCCAAATTGAAAGGTGCTGCAAAATCTCCAAACTCTATTTGAGATAGGATAAAAAATGTGTTTTTCTTTTTCTTCCGCAATGTTTTCCGTGGTTGTATTTCTTCAGTGCGGAAGCTTTCAAAGTATTCACACAAAAGATGAACTATCAAGTTTTATCTATATTTGAAATGCATTCAAGTGTTGGTACTATTAACATTGTCTGCTTCTTCAATCGCTTCTTTATTGCTAAGTCCAAAAAATATTCCAAAGGGAATCGAATAAACACCTTTGAATAATGTGCTCTATTTCGATATTTCGGCTAATGCCTTTTTTAAGAAATAACTCATGGAAATGTCACATCTACATCTTTACATTCTTACTGTGTGGCCATATTGAATATTTGTTTTGAAAACAAATATTCAATATGGCCGCTCAGTAAGAATGTGGACTTAACGTGCTAGGGTATGGGGCATACCAATGTGCGTATTACTCTAGTTTTGTTGCAGAAAATGATCGGTTTGGTCGGGGTTTAGTCATGGTTTGGGCGGGAATACTCAAGGGACTTGCATGTCATTGACAACGGCACGTTGACGACTCTCAACTACGTAAACGTGATATTGGATGCTTACTTTCGAACTAATGCAGGTGCTGTTGGTGAAAATTCCATTCTGGTGAATGACAATGTGAGTATACACAGAGTCCACATCACCGATTAATTTCTCAAACAAGGTACAGTCGTCCATATGGAATAGCCAGCTATATCCCCGGACGTAAATCCAATAGATCATGCTTGAGATATGTTACAGACAGCTGTTCCATTACGCACGTGCAACCAGCATCTGAACAAGAGCTCTGACAGGCTCTTCCTGAATAATGGGATCAAATTCAACAATATAAGATTAGGAAGTTATCAGCAGTATGCAGAGGCGTTGACAGGCGATAATTGAAGCATGGAGACATCACATACGCTATTAAAGAGGACAAAAGTTCTAAACGTTTGGGAAATACTCGATTTCTTTATTACATGGTAGAACCCGAAAAATTAATGATATTTATTTAAGAGATGAAGAGAATATTTTTTGTTTTCATGGAGGTATGAACCGAAAAACCTAATCACACTGTATGAATACGCGAAGCGGATTCATACATTGTGTGATTAGGTTTTTCGGTTCATACCTCCATGAAAACAAAAAATATTATCTTCATTTCTTATAATTTAATAGCATCGAGCGAAAAATGCAACAACTTAACAAATTTTGATACCTTTTTGTAGTGAACTATTTTTGTGCGGAAGCATTCAAAATGGCTGCGTACTCAAAATTTTGTTCATGAAGGTATGAATTAAATTTTTCGACCAATCAGACCGCTCGTTTTGGATAGACGAAACTAACAATTAAATTATTCGATCTTTAACAAAACTCGGTAACTAAAACACTAAAGTTCTAGGATACACAAGGCAAAAGATATTTAACCAATACCCACTCAGTGACGCTTTTAAACGCCCCTTTAGGAGAAAAATCTTTGGAAAACATAGTGGAAAATGAAGAAATTGCTAGTAACAAGCGATTTTTTCATTTTCTACAATGCTTTCTACCCAAAAGACAAAAAAAAAAAAAAAAAAAAAATCAAATTCCACCAGCTTGAAATTGTCGTCTGCATCTTCTTTCAATTTGGGCCAGTCTGAAATTTTATTGAGTGGAAATGGGTTAACTAGAAAAAATCGGTCCTCAGAAAAATTTTGAGTAGTATTTTACACTGTCTGTTTAACCCATTCCCACACAGTGAAATTTTAGACCAGTCCAAATTCAAAGAAGTTGCAGACGACACTTTAAAGTTGATCAAACCTTAAAAATCTTTGACTATTGAGGTAGAAAAGATAGTGGATAATGAAGAAATTGCTTGTGACAAGCAATTTCTTCATTTTCCACAATGTTTTCCAAAACTTTTATATTGAGGGGCGTTTAAAAGTGTCACTGTGTGGGAATGGGTTAACCTATTGATTGGTGAGCCTATTTAAATCTTCGGTACTAGCAATATAGGAGAGCAGCTTTAATTGGACAGGTTCTCGAATCTTTTTAACTTATGACCATGCAGACGACAAAATTTCAGACTGGTCCGAATTCAAAGAAGCTGTAATCGACGGTTGATGGAACTTTAGTAATCATTGGCTTTCGGTACAAAAATCCTTGAAGATAATGAGGAAACTGCTATTATCAATCATTTTTGTTATTCTATACTATATTTTCCAAACCCCTTTTTTGAGTGGCGTAAAAATGAGGGATTGTCTGGATATGGAATAGCTCCTCTTTCTGTATGAGACCGTGTAACTGAACAAATGGCAATCGGGATGTGTAGCCTATAAGATCAGACTGATTGTGTACGCAGGCTAATATTTGTCGATGCGGGACCAATATTAGCGTATTTTAGAATCAGCAGACAGGTAAATAAGAACCAAAAAAATATTACAAGCACCAACATATGATGCATTTCCATATCAAACCAAACTTTTATTAAGAAACTTTTTTTTCGAGCACTTTCAGAATATTAACACATTCCCACAAATTAGACTGGTCCAAATTGAAAGAATCTGCAGACGGCAATTTCAAATTGATGGAATGTCGAATTATGAATTATTCGTCTTTTTGGACAAAAAAAAAAAAAAAAACCGTTGTGGATAATGAAGAAAGTGATTGATACAAGCAATTTCTTCATTTTCTATAATGTTTTCCAAAGTTTTTTTTTATTGAGGAGCATAGAAAGGAGAGATAGTGCGGGAATAGGTTAAGATCTTTTCATTTTTTTAAAAGAAAAAAGGCATTTAACGAAAGAAATTTTGTTTGAAACAAGAATGTTGGCTTTCCTATCATTAATTTCAACCCTATGTCGCGCTTGCTTTTCCACGGACGGGAATTTTGAAAGTCCCTTGTACCAATACCGGACAGGTCTAAAACCTTTCCCTCAGATGTTGGGTTAATAAGGTTCAATCTAGTTTACTTCCCCTAACCTTTTATGCAACTCAAGAAAAAAGCTTGAAAATTGTAGTGGAAAAAGAAGAAATAGCTTGATTCAAAAGGCCAGCTAATTCAACAAAGCAAGTTTTTGAATACAGATAATAGGCATTGGCTTAAGTTTGATTTACTAAGCCAATGAACATGTTCAAGGGAAGCGGTAGCGAGCAGGACTCCTTATCACGGGGTCCCGGGTTCGATCCCCGGCCGCGACGAATATCCTTTTCGACATTCGTCTCCCACAAATGTGTAGCCAATCGTAATCCTAAGTGGGATAGCAGCTGGAGGCTCAGCAAGGGAGTAGTGGTAGTACTGGTGTGAGACAAAACAAGAATCCATGGTTAGGTAATCCAGCCGCCGCGTTATGACTCAAATGATTTCAAAAGTGGCGTTTAACCCCCATTCAATCAATCAATCAATCAGTTTTCAGGGGAAATCGAACAGGGGTATTACACATAACGATGAACAGAAAGTCGAAATACCTCAATTAATCACCGAATTAAAATCCTCGTTTTATAAACCCATGTTAAAATGTCAAGTTTTTCACGTGTGTTAACACCACATACATCACATTGATGATCAGTATCTTTTCGACGGTATAGTCCGTGCCCTCGGGCAACGTGTTACGGACTTAATTTAGGGCTGGTATTTCCGTATTACTAATTAGTTGCTAGCCTTAATTAAGTCAACGGGGAATTAGCAAAAGATTTTTATCCCAACTTAGAGCTTGTCTTATTATAAAGACTATTCTGTCTGTCAAAAGGTCACAAGTTCAAATAATGATGTTTTAACGTTTTCCCATACAATCCCGCTTGTGTACTCCAAAGAACATATAGAAAAAGGAAGAAATTGTTCTTTTCAATTTTCTACCTGAAAAGGAAACGTTACAAAACATCAACTTTAAATTGTCGTCAGTAGTTTCTTACAATTTGGACTACAATAATTCTTGAATTAAGCGACCACACAAGGGGTTACCAAAAAGTGGACGCTTAGATGAATGGTCGCTTAATACACTTTATTCTGAAAATGAAGGATTGATGTGATTGCTAAAATTAAACTATGACAGAAATCTCATTTAATCTTATGCTGTAGGGACTCAATAAGACGATTTTAATGAGTACCAATAACAGGATTTTGATACGATTTCAATATATTGCTTCTTAAAATGTTACTTTTTAACCCATTCCGACATAGTAAAATTTTAGACTGGTCCATTTTGAAAGAAGCTGCAGAAGACAATTTCAAGTTGATTGAATTTAAACTTTCTTCGTCTTTGTTGGATAGAAAACATTGCGGAAAATGAAGAAATTGCCTTGTACAAGCAATTTCTTCATTTTCCACAAGGTTTTCCAAAGCGTGTTTGTTTGGGGGTGTTTAAGCGTCAATGTGTGGGAAAGGGTTAAATGGGGTTTTTGATAATGGTCGCTTAATAGACGTGGTCGCTCCAGCAGGATTGATCGTAGTTTAAAATGTAATCATCTGGAAAGGGGTTAATACTGAGTTTGTCAGTGCAAGCTCTGTATCGTTCACATCCAATCGTTCTTTAATCCTTTCCTGTTTTTTGAAATTTTAGACTGGTCCAAATTCAAAACGGTGGCCGACAACAATGAAAATTGGATGCAACTTGAAATGAAACCATCCTATGTGGTAGAAAACATTGTGGGAAAGGAATTTACAAGCAATTTCTCCTTTATCAACAATGTTTTCACAAGTTCAAAAATCACAGCAACGTAAAATCCCGGGTTCGTCAAGGAAAGGGTTAAAGTTATTTTTTTCTCTATTTCTCTAATGTTGTTCGAATTTTATTTTTCATTTTTTATTATTATATTATTTTTTCATTTTTGAATAAAACTCGTCATGTAATGGACGATCCGTGAAATGAAAAATGGAGCTGTTATCCATTAACATTTGTCTTAATTACACTATTTAACCCATTCCCACACAATCGTTGCTTTTTACGCCCCTCAAGAGAAAGGCTTTGGAAACATTTTGGAAACTGAAGAAAATGCTTGTTACAAGCAGTTCAATTTCCTCAAGGTCTAAAACGTTATTCATGATGTTTTCTATGAGAGAGAGAGAGAGAGAGAGAAAAAAAAAAAACACGAAAAATCTTAAATTTCCATTAACTGGAGCATTTTTTTAAAATTGTACCAATCTAAAATATTGCTGTGTGGGAAAGGGTTAATGAAGGCTCTAATATGTCAAATGTGTTGAACTTTGATCACAGTGGTCTTATTAATGCTTTTCAAAGAGAGTTGTTTCAGTCTATTTGATAAAAGTTATATTGTCAGAGGACAACTAAAATGTCGTAAATGCATCTTCATTAAATCTGTTTTTACGAGGTTAAGGTTACCTGGCTAAGATATGAATGAAGCACGGGCTGGATATCTACTTAACCCATTCCCACACATTAACGCTTTTAAACGCCCTTCGATATCAAAGCTTTGGAAAAAATTGTGGAAAATGAAGAAATTGCTTGTCACAAGCAATTTCTTCATTATCCACAATGTTTTCTCACCAAAATTACAAAGAAGTTTTAAAATTGCATTAACTTTAATTTGTCGTCTGCAACTTCTTTAAATTTGGATCAGTCTGAGATTTTGCCATCTGCTAATGGGGTAACTAAGTATCACATGGAGCTTTGTCATAAACTTGTACAAATGGTACATGAATCGTTTATAATAGCAATGCATTAAGTTTATAGACTCTGTCTCTTAACTCATTAACACACGACAATATTTTAGACTGGTCCAAAGCATGTAACAAGCAATTCTTTCTTTCATTCACAATGTTTTACCAGCATTATTCCATGTATCTGATAAAAATGATTGCATGAAAATGGGTCAAAATCAAATTAGCTGTATGAAGTAAGTTAGAAGTTATATGGTGTGCTTGTAATTGATTGAATGGGTTTATCGCCGCTTTTAACAGTATTTCAGTCATATCGCGGCGACTGGAGCACCTAACAATGGATTCCTTGTATTTTTCACACCAGTACTACCACTACATCCTTTCCCAGCCTCAAGCTGCTTTCCCACTTAGGTTTACGATAATCCACCCATTGGTGAGAGACAAATGTCGGAAAGAATATGAGCCGCCGCCGGGGATCGAACCCATAACATGATTGAAGATTAGGAGAGTGTGCTTTTGAAGGAGTCCTATACAATTCATGCAGCCAAACAAAACAGTGAGCATAGTATAAACTCTTATCAGACTAAGTCGGTACTTTGCACACATGTGAAATTGTTCGAAATGCTCATTCTAAATCGAAAACTTTGAAAATAAGCCTTTGCATATACTTAGTAAAATTCATTATTATTTTTTCACGTTTTCTACTATATACAAAAGCAAAATGATGATCCTATTTCATTAATGGTAATCATTCTAACAATGTTTCATCAAAACTCAGCATCTATTGACTTCTTTTTGCATAGTTTTATCTCCCCTACTGAATGTTGTTGTTTGTGTGTGTGTGTGTGTGTGTGTGTGTGTTTTGTTGAAATTAAATCCAAATTAAATTTTTCGTCTGCTTAACCTTTGAATTTAGACAGGTTGAAAATTTTGCAAAACAAGAAACAAGTTTAAGGAGGCATTTCAGTTAAAAAAAAAAAAAAAAAAAGAAGAGTAGATTCCTCTTTAAGCCATTTCAAAACTGCAAAATTTTAGAATGGTCAAAATTGAAAGGAGGTGCAGACTACAGTTTAAAGCGGATGAAATGTTAGATTTTTTCAACTTTCTTAACGGGAAACATTGTGTAATTAGAAGAAATTGCTTGTTACAAGCATTTTTTTCTAATAACATAATGTTTTCCGAATTGCTTTATTGGGGTTTGGGGCCCTAAAAGCGTCTTTGAGGGGTACAGGGTTATACTCAAACACGTACACATGATTTCAATTTCTCATATTTCGAATTTTCGACAAAATCTTTCTTGTATGACTTGACCAAAATGTCATCGCAGGTGTATTAGTTACTGAAAAAAATGTTCTTAAGACCGACTCTGGGTTTATTCAAAAGATCCTTCTACTATTCTGGCGAGCTGACCCTAATCTGACGATATAAATCGGAGTGCAGCGTAGATGGGACAGGTTCCCGAGTCTATTTCTTCTTCCGAATCTAAATCACTACATGACGTATTTTAGACTGACTGAAATACGAAGAAGTTGGAGATCCAATCAGCATTTCAATGAGTTCATGAGTTGGTATGATATATCAAAAAATCTCATATGAGTCATCTACAGACATTTCTTTTTGACCTATCTATTCTCCTAAGCATTTTCTCAAAAAGTAATAAAAATCACCGGTTATCGTCTGTCAACCAAAGAATACAGCGACCAGTCTAGACCGGAAGTTAACTTTGATATTCGACGTTCAGATCGCTACTCAACGGGGTTTTTTGTGTTACATGTTACGGGTTATGCATTTTGTAACGTAGCGTCGTTTGAACCATTCCCAACAATCCCACTTTTTTACCAACCTCGAGAAAAAATGCTTTGGAAAACAACGTGGACAATGAAGAAATTGCTTGTAACAAGAAATTTTTCAAAGTCTACAATGTTTTCTCCTCTAACTTGAAATTATCATTTACAACTTTTTTTTCATATGGACCATTAAAAGATTATGTTTTTAAGTTTAGTTGGTATCGAAGTGGCACTTCCTGTCGCAGTTCAGTTGGCGATTACTGCGATCCGTCAATCAAAGCCAAATTGTTATTTAACACTTGCCCGTTTGGTAACGACCAGGAAACCAACAAAGACGCTGTAGTTACCCCTATCGGCTCGTCTGGGATCAGTAATCAAGTTCCCAGAGTCATCTGTGTTCTTAGCCGCTGTTCGACCTTGTTTGTGTGACCACCTGTTGTTAGAGTCCAGTCTATAGAAATGAAAGTCCACTCCCGGCCAGATGACTAGGGCCATATAACAGGTCCCACGGCGAAGAAAAGGTGATAGAATAAAACCGTCTCTGATTGTAGCAGCCAAGACATTTTTGGCTGAAGTGGGTCCGTGGATCACGCGTCCCGAGGCTCTACCTGAGGGTGGAAAGGCTAATAAGTCAATCCATTACCACACGACAGAAAATTACTTTATTTGTATGAATGAATGGGGTTTAACTCCATTTTTATCAGAATTTCAGTATAATCGCGGCGGTTGGAGCACCTAACTATGATTCCTGGTATTTCTTACACCAGTACTACTAAGACACCCTCTCCGAGAATCCAGCTGCTGGTTTACGATTATCAACCCATTAGTTCGAGACAAAAGTTGGAAATGATATTTGCCGCGCCCGGAACTCTGTATCTCATGATTGAGAATCCGACGCGCTATCAACCCCAACTGACAGAATTTCAGACTGGTCCAAATTGAAAAAAGTTACGACGACGATTTTAAGTTGGTGAAATTTAAAAAGATATATTTGACTTTTAGGGTAGAAAACATGGTGGACAATGGAGAAATTGCTCCTCATAAGCAGTTTCTTCACTATCCATAAAGTTTTCTAAACCTGTTATGTCGAGGTGCGTAAAAAGGCAGAATTTGGAAAAAAAGGAACTATCCATGGTCTTTACTCCAAGCAATTTTATACCTGAGAAAACATTGTTGGAAAAGAAGAACTCACTTGTAACAAGCAGTTTCTTTTTTTCTCACAGTATTTTCTACTGAATTAGTTACTTTTCAAATTTCACGCATTTTCGTCTGTAACTTCTTTCGAATTAGACAAGTCTAATATTTTGAAAAACATAAATGGGTTATGCATTTTTTTTTGGGGGGGGGGGTTAAATTATATATAATTGGCTGAAATTGACCAAACGCGGCTCAGATCTGAGCTTTTTAACTCCGACATTGGTCGTCATTTTTGTTCACCTTTGTTGTTTGTTTGGCGACTTAAACGTATACAAGCTGTAGTTGCGACGTTTAGGTCACCAACCAACCATTTTAGTTTTTTTTACATGCTACTGGCCATAATTTTCACAAAAAACTCCGTCCGGGGGTAACCGTCTATTTTGTGATTCCAGAATATTTTGGGACAGAATAATCGACAACACTTTTGCTCAAGATAGCGAAAATGCATATAAATGCATCAAAGAAAGAGAAACAAACCATAAAAAATAGTACCTGGCTGTGCGAACGTATTGGTCCTTCTATTTGAGGCGTAATTGTAACAGTTATTCTTAGCCTGGACTGGATTGAAGTTCCAAAATTCGGGATTAAACCTGGGTCGCCGACAAATTCCTCTTAGTGTAGCGGCATCTCGGTTGTAATTGTCCGATAAAGGCGGGAAAGCAGATGATGAAATGATGGATTGGTGAAAATGAGGCTAATTAAGAAATGAAGAAAATATTTATTGTTTTGGTTGGAGTATAAACCTAAACAGTTAATCGCACTGTAACATATTTATTAGTGCCACCAAACATAATAAAACAATTATTTCAGTACCTTTTAGTAATATTTTATAGGTCTACCTTGTGCGCAAGCATATAAAATCATTGCGGACTCAAAAATTGTTCACGGAAGTACAAAAGATCAGACAATCAAAATGCTTGAATGTCTTTTTAAATTATGTATTAAAAAACCAAAAACACACTTATAAAAAAGCATTAACTTGAGTGCTGAATGTGTACGGATATATACCGGATTAAAAAAAAACAACAAAAAAAACCCCCAACCAACCAACCAACCAACCAACCAAAAGAAAAAAAAAGGCAACAACAACAAAAAAAACCCCACTTTCTCACACAAAAACTTAGCTATATCTAAGTACCAATTTATAATATCTTTAGAAATCATTGTTTGGAGTGACCCGGGATATTTTCTTTGGTGAAAACATTATAGTCAAAATGGAAAACATTCCTGTTTTAGCAATGTCTTCTATCCTTTGTTTAGTTATTTGGAATTCGCATGCACTTTGTCTTAAGAAAAAGAACAGAATGCTCTGTTCGTCGAAACATGATTAATCGCCGGCCCCGCCAACTTACTCCGTTGGTCCCTTCATCGACTCCAAGAGAAGGTCCCACTTTGATTCTAAACGGCGTTATTTTTGCAAAATTAATGACCAAAAGTATGTAACAAAAAAGTAGGATAGTTTGTCGGTGACCTAAACGTGGTAACTAGAGTTTGAATAAGCTGTAATTACGACATTTAACCCATTCCAACACAGCAAAATTTTAGACTGGTCCAAATTGAAAGAAGCTGCAGACGACAATTTCAAGTTGATGGAATTTTGAACTTTTTCGTCGTTTTGGATAGAAAACGTTGTGGATAATGAAGAAATTGCTTGATACAAGCAATTTCTTCATTCTCCTAAATGTTTTCAAAAGCTATTTTCTTGAGGGGCGTAAAAAGGAGGGATTGAGTTGGAATAAGGCAGCCAGTGTTGGAGTTCAAACTTTACTCACGGTCTATATGAATGATTTGATAGGTCGATTTCTTGATTGGCAGCCGCGATCGGTCAGTTGGTTAACCCATTCCCACACAATTACACTCTCAAACGCATCTCAATATAAAAGCGATGGAAAACTTTGTGGAGAATGAAGAAATTGCTTGTTACAAGCAATATCTTCATTATTCATAAGGTTTTCTACCTCAAAAGACAAAGATTTTAAAGATTTCTTCATTTTAAAATTGTCGTCTGCAACTTCTTTGAAATGTATGGGAATGGGTTAAGGTGAACGCGTTTAATGCACAGAATCATCTTCGTTTCCCCTTGCCTTTGTTTATAGTCTAGAAAATGTTTCAGTGCTAAATTACATCTGACAGTCAAACAAGCCTATCCATGGCTTTTACTACCATCGAATGATCGCTGCCCACGGCCAATGAACTCCAACAGAAAGTTCCATGACATCGAAAGGCATTATTTTGCAAATAAAGCCCAGTATTGTGTAATATAATCAATTAAAGTGGTTTGTTTGCGACTCAAACGTCGTAACTACAGCTTGATTAAGCTGTAGTTAAGCCGTTTAAGTCGCCAAACCATCAAATGTGCTTCACATAAATATCGGCCAATGTCGGAGTTCGATTTCGGTTTGAATGAATTTGATTGGCCGATCGTACTTTTACGTGACAACCGCGATCCGTCATTTACATATATGGGTCAAGCAAAGACTCAAAGAGGTCCGAACATCAGTCAAATCTTATCAGAATCTTCCCTTTGCATCTGTAGAATTGTACTGCCTTGGCGTTTTTTAACCTCTGTAGAATTGCATTTAAAGACCCAGGGGCTGAAAACACTGGAATCTCTAATTGTTGCTAAACATTTATCTCAAAAATTTATCGTTTAAACAACCCTTGTTTTCAAGGGAAAAGCAGGTGGTGTAGACTAAGATCTGACTGCGCATTTTTTGCAAACTGATCTTAGTCTATACCTCCTACCAAAACATGAACATTCCGGGTATAGCAAGACAAAAGTTAAACAATAGGCGAACATTCCGGATACAACCAATCTTGTTAAAGCAACCACCTCTACTAAGCGACCACTTTTATTTCGCTACCATTGACCATTGAAGAATTGAAGATTTTAAAAATAGAAAAACAAAAACAAACAAACATTTAACAACAACAACAATAACAACAATAAAAGATTCGTTACTTAAACCTGTGTTACTTGAACACATTAGAATCATCTCGAGGGACAAACAGATGGTGTAGACTGAGATCAGACAGTACCGGCTAATCTTCGTCTATAATTCCTGTCTAAAAAGGAACTATTCGAGTTCAGTATGAAAACGATTAACATCAGAGAATTTTTCAAGATTTTTTCTCGTCTCACAGGTAGACGACAATCGCTATTTATCGACTGAAAAGAGGAATGTCAGCTAGGCCGAGTTATGACTGAAATTCCGTTGACAAACACTTACAAACGACACATTACGAATCGATTGAAATGGTGAGGAAAAAGAAAAGCCATATTTTGTTGGGAGAGGAAAATATCGTGACTACAACTTTATTCAAGCTGTGGTACGAAATTTTGTCTCCCACTAACGTAATGTCGACAAAAAATACCGACTTAGTCGGCAAAATGTTCTTCTTTTTCTACAGGTATATTCAAATCTTCTTGATTTTTGTAACCCTTTCCTGTTTAATCCCTGGTTTTTACATTCAAGTAAGTGTAAAATTGAGAACATATTGTAGGAAAGAAGAAATTGCCAAATTTCTACTTTTTCCACAATATTTTCTACCTTACTGAATGGTTATTTTTTCAATTTAAATCCACTTTAAATTTTCGTCTGCAAAACCTTGAACTTGGAGAGATCTAAAATTTTGCAAAACAGGAAAAGGTTAAGGTCGATATAATTCGGATGTGGAAAAGTGAAGATTACGTTATACCCATGTCTCTCTTTATTTACATGATACGATACATCTTAAAGGGTGAACAAGATTAGGAATCTTTTAGTCTTTAATACTGTTAAGTTGCTTAACTTAAGAAAAATGTACGCGCGAAATCATCGTGAATTAAATGTTTTGTTGAATTTATTCAGCCTCTTTTTCAACAAACTCCCTACCCTCTGTCGAAGTATGGACATGATATGTCTTCGGACAGCTGGTTCCATCGGGTACGGCGAGGAATTCAAAAGAAGTAGTTCCAGCCTCGGTTTGTTCCCGGCTCCGATCCTTTTCACCAACCGTTGACCAAACATATTACGAATCTCAACTGTAAACCCTCTGTAGCCAAGTTTCTCTGACAGTCTGAGGAAAGTGGAGGGTTCGTTTCAATTTGTGCAATCTCATTATAAAAGAGTGAGAGAGAGAGAGAGAGAGAGAGAGAGAGAGAGAGAGAGAGAGAGAGAGAGAGAGAGAGAGAGAGAGAGAGAGAGAGAGAGAGAAAGAGAGAGAGAGAGAGAGACGAAAGAGAAAGAGAGAGACGAAAGAGAAAGAGAGAGACGAAAGAGAAAGAGAGAGACGAAAGAGAGAGAGAGAGAGACGAGGGAGAAAGAGAGAGACGAAAGAGAAAGAGAGAGTGAGAGAGAGAGAGACGAAGGAGAAAGAGAGAGAGAGAGAGAGAGAGAGAGAGAGAGAGAAAGAGAAAGAGAAAGAGAAAGAGAGAGAGAGAGAGAGAGAGAGAAAGAGAGAGAGAGAGAGAGAGAGAGAGAGAGAGAGAGAAGGAGAGAAACTCGAGCTCGAGATTTGGGTGTGCCTAAAATTTGACCAAGATCAGGGTGATGACTAAGATACAAGGTCATTTTCTAAGTACTAATTAACCGCATATTTTGTAAACAGTATTTTATAACATCTGTGACACTAAGAGTTTGACGTTTTTTGGTCATCCATCAATGCCGTTCAGAAAAAATGTCAGTAAAAAACAAAGCACTTAACCCATTCCAACACGGTTGAATTTTAGACTGGTCCAAATTGAAAGAAGCTGCAGACGACAATTTCAAGTTGATAGAATTTCGATTTTTTTGGGTCATTTTGGGTAGAAAACATTGTGGATAATGAAGAAATTTCTTCATTTTCCACACTGTTTTCAAAAGCTTTTTTCTCGGGGGGCGTAAAAGGGAGGGATTGAGTTGTAATGGCTTAAATTACTGTATAACTCCGAAATGTTCCGAGTGATTAATCCCTGCTTTTTTTTCGGGACACAAACGAAAGATCGCATTTAATCAGACTCGTGCACGGATCCAGATTTTTTTCTCACGGATGGTGAGGGGCAGTGCAACCGACAATATACGAGATTTATAATATTCGTCAGTTGATGAGCTAAATGTCGTTTCTACAGTTTGAACATTTCGGCTGCCAACTGACAGTATGATGGATTTCTGAATCCTATAACCATAATATTATGCCGAAATTCGAAGAGTATGTCTTGACCATTGTTCCCGTTCTAGAACAGCGCGTGGAGACTGGCTAAGACGGTAGTTTAATTCATTCACAATGTAATGAGGGAACGCCACTATAATGAAAAAAAAAAAAAAATTGCCCAGTCAAATTATCTATTTAACCCATTCCCACATACGCCCTCCTTTTTACGCCCCTAAAGTAAAAAGATTTGGAAAACATTGTGGAAAATGAAGAAATTGCTTGTGACAAGCAATTTCTTCTTTATCCACAATGTGTTATATGCAAAAAGGTGAAAAAATGTACAATTCCATCAACGTGAAATTGTCGTCTGCAGCTTTTTTGAATTTGGACCAGTCTAAAATTCAGATGTGTTGGAATGGGTTAAACCGAAAGAGAATTTCGAACTCTACTTATTTTAAGCAATTTAGTTAGTTTGGCGACTTAAACGTCGTATAGCTACAGCTTATTCAAGCTTTAGTTACGATGTTTAGATCGCTAACCAAACAATTTACTTTCTTGACTACATGTTACCGGCAATAAATTTTGCAAAATAACATCATTTGATTTATAACTTGAGCTTCCTGTCGTAGTTCAGAGGGCGTTGCAAGCGATCCGTCAACAGACCAATCGCTGCTGTCAATCGACAAAATATCGGCCAATCAAATCATTCATTTTAATCGGCTCTAGTATTTTGTTGGTTTTGCGACATAAACATCGTAACACCAGCTTATCAAGCTGTAGTATAACGTTTTGGGCGCCAACTAACCATTCTACTTTTTTGTTACACACTACTGCTCATAAATTTGGCAAAACATCGCCGATTAAAATCGATGGAGCTTCCTGTCGAAGTCAGTGGGTGGGACCAACGGAGAAAGTGGGCGGGGTCAGCGATTAGTCAATTTCTTTTACTAAAATAAGCAAAAAAAGGGAACTAATACCTACCTTGTAGATCTTGTGCGATGTAGACCAATGGTCATTCGATTGGTCAGTTCTAGACTAAAATTAGTAAGAAAAAAAAAAGCCAATACCTACCTCGTAGATCCTGTCCGATGTAGACCAAGGGTCATTCGATTGGTCAGTTCTGGACTAAAATAAGAAAGAAAAAAGAGCTAATACCTACCTTGTAGATCCTGTCCAATGTAGACCAAGGGTCATTCGATTGGTCTGTTCTAGACTAAAATTAGTAAGAAAAAGCGCTAATACCTACCTTGTAGATCCTGTCCGATGTAGACCAAGGGTCGTTCGATTGGTCAGTTCTAGACTAAAATTAGTAAGAAAAAGCGCTAATACCCACCTTGTTGATCTTGTGCGATGTAGACCAATGGCCATTCGATTGGTCTGTTCTAGACTAAAATTAGTAAGAAAAAGCGCTAATACCTACCTCGTAGATCCTGTCCGATGTAGACCAAGGGTCGTTCGATTGGTCAGTTCTAGACTAAAATTAGTAAGAAAAAGCGCTAATACCTACCTCGTAGATCCTGTCCGATGTAGACCAATGGTCATTCGATTGGTCAGTTATAGACTATGATTAGTAATAAAAAAAGAGCTAATACCTACCTCGTAGATCCTGTCCGATGTAGACCAATGGTCATTCTGGTATAGAGGGGATGTGTACTGTCCACCATCCATGATGGGTTTTCTCGTCCAGAAAATACATTGAGAAGGACTCCATACTTGAAATGACCTTTGTAAATACGTGTAAATAAGATTTGACTAGTTATGCATTGTTCTTTATGAAATTGACCAATCGCTGGCCCCGCCCAATTACTTCGTTAGCCACGCCCATTAACTCCAGCAGGATGTCCCGCTTCGACTCTAACCCTTTCCTGTTTTCAAAAAAATTACACCAGTCCAAATTGAAAGAAGATGCAGACGACAAATAAAAGTGAATGTAATTTAAAAGCAAACAAGCTATAGGGTAGAAAAAATTGTGGGAAGAGAAGAAATTGCTTGTTACAAGCAATTTCTTCTTTTCCCACAATATTTTCTTAAGTATAAAATCAATAGGACGTAGAAACAAGTGATTGTGCAGGAAAGGGTTAAACGGCGTTATTGAGAAAGATCTATGACCGTTGGCATGTTAAAAAAAGTACTGTTGGTTGGCGACCTAAACGTCGTAACTACAGCTTGAATAAGCTGTAGTTACGACGTTTAAGTCGCCAAACCAACAAAATAGATTAACTAATATGGCGGACAATGATGGAGATCAAAACTCATTTCTGGTCTTAATGAATGATTTCATTGGTCGACTTGTTATTGGATTGACAGCCGCGATTGGTCAGTTACATGAATATTGAATGCAAGACAGTTTTAACTATGGTTCCATATTAGGACATTTGTAAACGGTTAGTCCGGTGTCTGCGGAAACAACATGTATGGAAAATACTAAATAATGATCCTGAAAATTGCCATACTTTTAACCCTTTAAACTGGCCCAATTTAACTGAATTTACAGTCGGCAATTGAAAGTGAATGTAATTTGAAAAGTAACCAACCTATAGGTATATAGAAAATATTGAGGAAAATTAAGAAATTCCTAATTACAAGCAATTTCTTCTTTTCCAACAATGTTTTCTCATGTACAATAAGGGACTATGTAGGAAAGGGTTAAAGGCTCTACAATATATTTTCATGAGTAAGTTTCGGATTGTTTTGATCAACTTTTCAGGTTTAAATTTCTTTGTTGTTTTTATTTGTAAAGCACCCATTTCCAGTTTGTATTTTCTACGCTCCTAACAAAACCATTTACCTAATAATAAATCAAAGTACTAAAAGTATTGTAAGCTAGTAAAGCATGGTTTTGTTAAGTTTTCTTTGTTGTCAAGGGTAACCATGATAAATAAACGAGGTTAAAGTAATCAAGGAGTTAACCAATTAGAACATGACCAACTCTTAGACCGATTCAGACAACAATTTCAAGTTGGTGGAATTTAGATATTCTCTGCCTTGTAGAGTAGAAAACATTGTAGATATTGAAGAAATTACCTGTAACAAGAAATTTCTTCATCGTCTTCAATGTTTTCCAATCTTTTTTTATCTTGAAATGCTTATTCAAGCTGTGATTACTATGTTTAGGTAGCTAACCACCCATTTTATCTTTCGTTTCATGTTACCTGCCATAAATTAAGCCGTACATTATCTAAGTGGAACTTCCTGTTGTAGGTTAGTGGGCGTGGTCAGCGATCAGTTAATATCGTGATAACTGGGTACTATCGATAATATTTCAACAATCTATACACCTCATGGGAGGAGTATGTAATGAAAATATCGGTTCAAATACTATGAAAGAAAATCACATAATAATCGGTAAAGCATAACCGATAATTTCTCTGATGAGCCTTACAGTTATGTTGATTAATATATATGAGCTCAAGAGTATTGCGAAAAGATCCTGATCAGACTGCAGCCAATTGTGGAAATTGACGGATCGCTGACCTCACCCACTGACCTCCGAAAGGATTTTCTACTTAGATATCAAACAGCGTTTTTTATAGTTATTTATGGTCAGTAGCTTGTAGCAAAAATACAACGGTCATTCTGCGATCTAAACGTCGTAACTACAGCTTGAATAAGCTATATCTACGACGTTTAAGACATCAAACCAACTATAAGGATTCATCAAAATGTCAGCCAATGTTGCAGGTCAAAGTGTACGTACGCTTATATAATTTAATTTTTAGATGCGTCTATCAAAAACAAGCGTTCTGATTGGTCGAAAAAAATAATTCATAAGTCCATGAACAAAATTTTGAGCATGCAGCGATTTTGTATATGCCTCCGCACAAAATAGTCCCATATAAAAATGTATCAAAATTTGTAAAAGTTTTGGTTTTTTCGCTCGATGCTGTTGAATTATTAGAAGAGAATATTTTTTGTTTTCATGGAGGTGTGAACCGAAAAACCTAATCACACAATGTATGATACAGTGTGATTAGGTTTTTCTGTTCATACCTCCATGAAAACAAAAAATATTCTTTCTCACAATTTTTTTTATCTTGCTAAAGGGGGTTATCATCTATATCTACGCTGAAAGTGTTCTACCAACTTTACACTATCAGTCGACTTTAAACATACAGAACACCTCGCAGCCACATTACAGTGGCTTACAACCCCATAAGTTCCCATTTATACCCCTTGGTGGAGAGAAGCGACAAGGAACAGTATCATCATTGTTATTATCATTATCTACTTTTTGCTCAGAAGAATTCCCACGGTCCGAACTGAATTCGAACCCAGAACCCTGTCACTAATCCACAGACTTTCCAGACAAATTATTATCTTATCGGGTCTAATTGTGCATTTTTTCATCGGTGAAATACACAATCCAGATCCATAATAAGCAAATGCATTCGCTATGAACATTACATTTTCTTGTAAAATATGAAAATCAGGTCGATATCTAAATTACATGTATCAAAATGCGAGATTCGATCGTGGAAATTATTTGCAGCTTAGAAAGCTATTATATCTGTATTTCCAATGAAGTAAAACGAGTGTAACTTTTCCCTTTCTCGGATCTTTATGAATACTTCACCAAACGTTGCGATTCTTACACAAGTAAAATCTTTGGTATAGCTGTTATACAAGACATTGTTTTGATTCGAGTAGCGAAGGGAACTTTGGATTTTTCGCGAGACCGAAGATACGCAGCGAGAATCCAATGCAAAGATTTTAGTATCATGACTTCATTATAGTATTCCATTCATTATACCTTTTTTAACTATAAAAGATCAAATCGAAATTTGTCTAAAATCAACCCCTTCTTAACCCTTGTCATGCTGTATAAATTACCTTACTGAATTGCTGTCAAATCAAAGGGCTGAACGCACTGATAGAACTTGTTGTTCAACTATCAATATTTCTTTTTGAAATCAATTTCATAAACAACTCTGACTGGAAAAGTATAAGCAGAAGGTGTAGACCAAGATCAGACTGCACTTATGTGCAGGCTGATCTTGGTCTACACCTCCTGCCAAAACCGGAATATTCCGGGTTCAGCATGACAAGGGTTAATGTACTGTCATCATATAATGTTATTCTTAATTTGACGTCATTTTGCTTGGCAAATAGCTTGTGTGTATTTGCGTTTATTTATCGTCGCTACCGTAGCACATGCCCATATGAGCGACGCCAAAAGAAGACGGTTAGTTGTAACGGGGATAGTGTAAGGATACAGCATGAAACTGTTGAGAGCTCCGCCTGGCTCTTTAACGTGCTCGATGGATAGCACCTCACACGGGGCCTCGGTTTAACGTCTCATCCGAAAAACAATTAGCTTATTAGTTGATACGGTCAGCCCAGGGTTCGAACTCGTGATCTTAAGGTTTGAAGCAAAGTGATCTACCAACTGAGCTTATCGGGCTGCCAAAAATGCAGGTTTTTATTTCACTTTTTCATTATTTTTGTTTTTCTGCCGAGTCCTATTTTGTGAAATAAATATATCTCATAAGTAAATTCGATTGGTACTGTATATAATTAACTGAGTTATAGGCGCAAAGAATCTTGAGTGTACCCCCCCCCCAAGTTGTCGCCGTTGAGATGCATTCTAGAAGAACTCCCAAAAAATACGAGAATGTCTTAACCCATTCCATCTCAAGCCCTCCTTTTTACACCCCTCAAGAAAAAAGCTTTGGAAAACATTGTGGAAAATGAAGAAATTGCTTGTATCAAGCAATTTCTTCATTATCCACAATGTTTTCTACCCCAAAATACTGGAAATTTTAAAATTCCATCAAACTTAAATTGTCGTCTGCAGCTTCTTTCAATTTGGACCAGTCTAAAATTTTCTTGTGTTGGAATGGGTTAAATAGCAAGACATTTTGACATGCGTACCGTGCCGTACTATCTCTTCACAGGATATATCTTACTACTTACCGCTATTTATAAAACAGTTAAATCCAGGGATAATGAGAAGAACGAAGAAAGTCGTTAAACATGCCATCGTCACTGTCACAGGTTCCACTGAAACGTCTTGAAAGTTGTAACTATCTCGTGAGACTTTCTAGCTGTGACTCGCTATACTTAAAACCCTATTAAGAACTACCAAAACAAAACTGAATAAAGACAGTGTTGAAGTAAACCGGCTATTTATGAAAGGAGGAAACACTGTTGAACATGATGACGACAGCAAAGACCTTTGAAGATAAGATGTAAGGATCTGTGTTTTTTTGCCTGTAACTTTTTTTTATACTTCGTTCGTTACACAGAAGTACGTGTCGGTCAAACATTGTTTTCACGGTACAATTTCAACAAATGATATGCGAGCCATCAAGCAAAAGGAAACTTCGTGGGTATTCCGCAATACAAATATTTAAAAAAAACTGGTTGAATTCAGCATTGTTGAAGAAGAAGTTGTACAAAAAACAACAACAACAAAACAACAACAACAACAACAACAACCAAAAAACCAAAAAGCCAACCAACCAACCAAACAACAACAAAAACAAAAACAACAACAAAAGCACAGTAACTTCGAATGGTCGTTCTAAATTTAGACAATTTATCAAAAGCGAAAGTTTCGATTCAGATTAGCCTGTACAGTTCGTGCAATCTGACCAGGGTTGGTACTTTAAGCACTTCCTAGAAGGTCCGTTTTCGCCTAATGCAATCTTTTTTTTTTTTTTTTTAGAAAATACATTACTGTATTGTCTTTGTCTCTTGTTTTGGCAATCCTGGGCAATAAGAGTAAACAAATCACTGTGGCACCATGACCTTGGTGAGCATCTTTCCCTATTTTCCGTTTCCTGTTTTACAAAATTTTAGACCTGTCCAATTTCAAAGGTTTTGAAGACGAAAACATAAAATGGATTTATTTTGAAAAGTAATCCATTCAGTAGGGTAGATTTGATTTGATTTGAATGGGGTTTTACGCCGCTTTCAACAATCTTACAGTTATATCGCGGCGGCTGGAGCACCTAACAATGGAATCCTGGTATTTCTCACACCAGTACTACCATTACATCCTTTTCTAGCCTCCAGCTGCTATCCCACATAGGTCTACGATTATCGATCCATTGGTGAGATACAAATAGTCGGAAAGGATGTATGCCGCCGTCGGGGATCGAACCCGGAAGCTCGAGATTGACAGTCCGACGCGCTACCAACTGCGCTATGACGACGGCTCAGTAGGGTAAAAAATATTGTTATAATCAATTTCTTCTTTTGCCACATTTTTTTCTCGATTATAAAATCACAGGGACGTAAAAATCAGAGTTTGAACAAGAAAGGATTAACACGCTGTTCTTAAGCTGTTGGTGTACATAAATTCAAATAATATCCACTTTAAAATGGCGTCTTCAATCCGTGAATGGGTAGAATTAACTCTTTCCTGGTTAATCCCTGGATTTTACGTCCCTGAGTTTTTATACTCAAGAAAATATAGTGGGATAAGAATAAATTGCTTGTAACAAGCAATTTCTTCTTATCCCACAATATTTCTACCCTATAGGTTGGTTACTTTTAAAATTGCGCTCACTTTTAATTGTCGTCTGCAACTTCATTGAAATTGGACAGGTCTAAAATTTTGAAAAACAGAAAAGGGTTAAACAAGTGAAACCGGTTGCAGTGCAGCAGGGTTTCGCAAAGTTTTCAGAGTCTGTGCTGTTGACTTAACACAATCGACCAATCGCGATTGTCATTCAAGAAAAAAACCCGACCAATCAAATAACTTATTCAGCACGTAACAGAGCATTTCAACACCGAAATTGTTGGTTTGGTGACTTGAAAGTAGGTATCGATGTTTTTTTCATGTCATAGGTTTTAATTTTTTTTCTTTCCTCTCATAATACAAAAATATTCCGAAAAGTAGTTTTGCAAAAATCTGAGGTCACTTATCACAAAAATAAGGATATTTCCCTAATAGTCTCCGTGGGCCATTATTCTAACTTAAGATTAATTCGAGACAGTTAATAGAAAAGGATATAGGACCATTCTTGTGGTGCGAAAAACTATTGGAACCTTGCAATTAGATTAAATTACATCAAACCAACGTCATCGTTACGTCAGGAGTTATGTTCGCTAGCCGGTCTTTAATTCTGTAAAGATCAGTCCAAAACTGTCGCAAGCGATATTACGAATATTAACATTTACCGTTGTTTTGCGCTAACCCTTCCATGTGACATGATTTAGGACGTTGGCTGTTTCGCTAGTAAATTTGTTACCTTCAGTTGACTTTGGTCATATGCAAATGAAGTCCATCGATGTCGACAGCCGAATTCCGTGATATCTAAAAACAACCTGGAACTCCGCTGAACATTTCCGATATAACCACAAACCTTTATGATTACCGCGAGGTGAATACCTCACTCAACTTAAGTATTAAAAGTGCATTTAGGTGTTTTTTTCGGCACTTGGTAATTTTTTATCATCTAGGTTTCAGAAACATCGATACCTCCCTTTAAACGTCGTAACTACAGCTTGAATAGGTCACCAACCAACCATTTTACTTTTTGGTTACAATAACGTCGTTAAAAATCGAAGCGGAACTTCCTGTTGGAGTTATTGGGCGGGGCCTTGGTAGTCAGTGGGTGGGACCAGCGATCAGCTAATTGACCAATCGCTGGACCCTCCCACTTACTTAGAATTTATGTCCGGTAGCATGTAACACAAAAGTAGAATAGGTGTTTGGAGATCTAAACGCCGTAACTACAGCCTGAATAAGCTTTAGTTAAGAATTTTAAGTCGCTAAACCAAATAAAAAGCGTAAGGAAAATGACGGCCAGTATCGGAGTTCAAATCTCACTTCCATCCTACATGAATGATATGATTTCTTGATTGACAGCCGCGATTGTTCAATTGTGTTTTAACTTTTGGGGGAAAATGGTTGGGTTTTGAACAGTGCCAGTCGTCAGGCATATCAAGAATTTGGAATCAAAACAAAACAAACCAAACGAAACTAAACAAACAAACAACAACAACAACAAAAAAAAAAAACGAACAAACAAACAACCACACACACACACACACCCCACCCCCCCAAAAAACATACGCATGTTAAAGAGTTGAATTGAAGGACTGCGGTGGTCAATCAAAGAATCAATCGACCAAACAAATCATTCAATTGACTGGTAGTGAACTTTGAACTCCAACAATTGTCGACAATAATATGAAGAATTTGGGTGGTTTTGCGACTTACGGTTAGGTCACCAACCACCCATTCTACCGTTTTGTTACATCTTAATGACCATTAATATTGCAAATAATGCCGTCTTATATCGGAGATCAGTTGACGTGACCGGCGACCCTGAAAAGACGCAGGAGGCGAGGAACGAAGGGGAGAAGTTAAAATCTCCCTTCTATACACACACACTCTTTCTCTTCAGGACGTTGATATCGGTCCAAAACACCGTTATTTCAGTTCGAATGAGCTACAGTTACGACGTTTTTATCACCCTTAGATGGTAATCATGTGTTATATTAAGTTGTGAAAAGCATGTTTGTAATTTACTCACGTTCGTATCGGCGCTTCGTTTTTCTGTCATATCGAAATGACTACTACACCAAATCAGAGCATCCTGTCATGACTCGTGTCGGTACAAACATTTCAACCAGAGCGAAAAAGGCTTCCATACACACTAATTTGTTTGTTTGAATTGGGTTTTACGCCGCTTTCAACAATCTTTCAGTCATATCGCGGCGGCTGGAGCACCTAACAATGGATTCCTGGTATTTCTCACACCAGTACCGCCACCACATCCTTTCCTAGCCTCCAGCTGCTATCCCACATAGGTCTACGATTATCGACCCATTGGTGAGAGACAAATAGTCGGAAAGGATGAGTGCTACCGCCGGGGATCGAACCCGGGACCTCTAGATTGACAGTCCGACTCGCTACCAACTGCGCTATGACGGCGGCTCCATACACACTAAGGCGTTTTGTGATTTGAAGAGAATACATGGACGTAAATCGGCGTGTATGAGCGCAAAAAAAAAAAAAAAAAAAACATACGTGGGGAACACAAAGAGGAGGATCCCACCCCTCATGTCCACAGACTACCGCAAGAAAATTCGATAACGATTGAGGACGACCAAAATATCGAACTGTAATAACTATGTCTGATCAACCGCGACAAAAAAAATATTGAAGTTTTCACGCAAACATCTTCAGCAAGTTTGAAAAATTGTGACCTCCTACAGCAGTAACTCGGAAATTGTCAACAAGTTTCCCTTTTCTTCCCGTAATATTGGATTGGATGCAATCATAATCAAAAGAGTCTTCATCTAACGATCAAACATTTCAGTAAGTTTGAGACGGATAGAACCAAAATTGTGATCTGCAGAGCGATACAAAGAACTTGCTACTAAGGCTCCTTTTCCCGTGATATTAAAAGAATATCATAAGTTCAAATAGATATTCTTCATGACCATACAAATATTTTCAACAAGTTCTATAAAAGACCGAGCTGAATCTGTGACCTCTACAGTAGTTACAGGGAAATAGTGAAATGGGCGAAATGTTACCATAATCAATAAATCAATAGTTTTTTCTGAAGACTATATATGTATGTATATCAGCAAGTTTGAGAAAGATTGATATAAAATTGTGACCTGTAGGGTGATTCCCTTTTCCCTTACCAAACATAAACGAATAAAATGCATATAGTTCTTCCTTGTAATAGTTCATATTAAGAAAAAATGATAATTATATAACATATTACCAGCTTTTTAGACAGGTCAAAATTGAAAGAAGAAAACAATTTCATAGAATTTTAGAAATATTTGTCTTTTGGGTTAAAACATTGTGAAGAATTAAGAAATTACAACTTATAAGTAATTTCTTCATTTTCAATGAAGTTTTCCAAATCTTTTTTTTTTTTTTTTTTTTTTTTACTTTGGGGGGGGGGGGGGGCTGAGTGAAAAGGCGGAATTGTGTGTGAATGGGTTCAAGGTTCGAACATGATACGATAGGTTAGTTAAGTAAGATAAGATAAAAACACGTGATATCTGTCAGAGGCTTCTTGTGTTCTTTTTGATGTATTGCAGTTTTATTCATTTAGTTGTTATCAACGATTTACATGATTAAGTGCGTTTTCAAGATCTCAAAGAACACTCTGTAGCTCTTTGCAGATGTCTGTATCTGAGACACTAAACATATTGTCGGTGTGTGAGCAAGAAGTCGTAACTTCAGTTTTATCAAAGCTGTAGCTACGACATTTTGCTCTCGGAACGATGACATATCACTTTCGGATCCTTATTACAGACCGTCGTCGTGACCTACATAAACTCTTGCCTGTTCAATCCCCGGTTTTTACGCCCCTGTGTGTTTATACTTGAGAAAATATTGTGGAAAAAGAAGAAATTGATTGTAACAAGCAATTTCTTCTTTTTCAACAATGTTTTCTACCCTTCTGAATGATTATATTTCAAATAAAATCGACTTTAAATTGTCACCTATAAAACGTTTGAATTTGGACACGTCTAAAATGATGCAAAACAGGTTAATGTAATTCGTACAACCATTTAGACGCACTGTAAAACCAGCATGAAGGTGGTACGATTATTAATACAACAGAATTCAGACTATAACAGTGAGAAGATAAAGAAGAAAAAAGAAGGTAGAAAAGGACGAAAGAGGGGAAGAAGAAGGAACAAACAGAATATGATATGATAAAACTTAAAAATGTGTACATGTATTAGATGGATTTTTATTAATACAATATCGTGCCAAGTGACCTGATACATGTATATCCACTCATCACGAATTCGGGTTTCAAATAATTACATAGTATAAATTGATTGATGAAATGAAACAAAACTAAAAATAGAAAAATAAAATAAATGTTGGACGTTGATTATTCCAAATGAAACGAATGGCACTAAATTAGAAACAAGAGGGCATGATCGTGCTGGTTTTCTTTTTATTTAACTCAACTTCCTTCTGAATTAATTGACTCCTCTTAAATTATTTGCTTAAATCGGGCATAGTGGGCAACAACCCATCTTATACAACAAGTGTCAATATTTCTTCGGCTTTCCCTGAAAACTACAAAGCTGCCCACAACATAGGATTAACATAAATCGTCATAACCTGAAGTAATTTGGCAGTTGACCATGAGACGATGCTACATGCACAATATAACAACTTTAGACGTTATTGTTAAAGTGGAGATGACTTTTTTTACAAATCATAGGAAATCCCTTTAGTTGCCATTAAAACCAGAGTTATTCATGTATTCCTAATCTCTAGATATCTTTTAGAAGACCATCACCCAAGTATCATTCATGGCCGAAGACTAGTTTATGAGGAGATAATTTTAAAAGAACCTTTTAATTCTGTCCCTATTCAAATTCCAACTACCCACAACATAGGGCTTATATGATTCACATCATCATAACCTGAAGTATTTTGGTAAAGGACCAAAGCTCTACACCACACGGTTTTAGTCAGGGTAAAATTATAGATAGATTTTCCTCGGATATCGGAAAAAAAGTTGTTTGCACTTCAGAGTGGATTTCATTGACCGTGTGCCTGTATAGCAGCTATAGTGAGGGCATTTGATTTAATGTTTAATGTTTACCGTGACATTCAGCTTTATAGTCTAGTAATTATTTACGTATCTCTTCTTATAATTGCAACTAGTTACAATTACGGGGAATGGATTGCTAAAAATTACCCAATTTGTCAAAATTAATACCGCCTTGTGACACTGAAAGGGAAAAGGTCCATAGCTTCTGTCGTGTATTGATTGTTTGTATACATTCAGCTTAAATACACAGAATTAGACGAAAACACTGTACATAACCTAGTTAAGATTAGTTTAGGCTAGGCCTAGGTAAAACCTACCATATTGTCACTGAACATTCACTTCATGAATTATTTTCCAATTAAATGGCTGGACCCCACCCCCCTCCCCTCCCATTTTCCTGTCGATGCACCAAAGAAAAACTGAGATTTGAAAACATTGCGGCAAATAAAGGAATTGCTTGAATAGAACTAAATCTTCATTTTACACAGTGTTTTCTGCCCAGAACGTTGAAAAAATATATAAAATTCCATAAACATTAAATTGTGGTCTGCATCTCCTTTCAATTTAGACCAGTTTTTAGTTTTTTCCGTCTGATAATGGGTCAACGTTTTTTGTTAAACCTTACATTTTGTTTCATTTTATCTATATTTATTCATTTCATTTATTTATTTCATTTAATTAATTCATTTTTGAAGCTTTACCATCAATAGACTCAATTGTTCGGCCGCGAAATCTTGAAGGTGCGAATTAATCTAAAGGTATTGAGGTTTGTAAAAAAAAACAACTTTTGTTGATTTATTTTGAATCAATGAATTGAAACAATGTTTTTAATGTCACCATATAAGATATTGTATCATTTTCTGGATAAGACGCATCTTTTTCATCAGCTACAGTCCTCCTGGTGTTAGGGGAATGTGTTTTCGCGAGTACAATTTTAGCTATTCCATATTCCGGGTATAACTATTACCCGGATAATCTCTGTTTTGTCATTATTACAGCTTAATATATGTATATTGTGCATTGAATAGGTTATATGTTTTGAAAACCATTGTATCGTGAGTAAGTGATATAGCTAGACTAAGAAATCTCATTTTGGAAGGTGATTACTGGAATAATTTGTACAGAAACCCAGTTTGACAAGCATATCTGTACTTGGCCCTCTTTTGTTTCTTTTGTATATAAATGACCTTCCAAATAACATCACATCCCAAGTTCATTTGTTTGCAGATGACAATACCTTTTACTTAACTATAAACAACAGGCAAAACTGTTTGACCCTACAAGAAGATCTAGACAAGTTAATGCAGTGGGAGAAAAAGTGGGAAATGGAGTTTAACCCCAGCAATTGCATTGTCCTAAATACAATGTATTACTAAAAAGAAGCAAAAGATTTCCTTTGATTACAGGTTACATGGACAAGTACTAGAGACTGTGGACAATGCCAATTACCTAGGAGTTACAATATCTGAAGATCTTTCCTGGAACAATCACATCGACAATATATCATCAAATGCTAATAAAACTTGAGGTTTTCTCCGCAGAAACATCCAGACCAGAAATAAGAAGATCAGAGAAATAGCGTATAAAACTTTAGTGATACCCCAGGTAGAATACACATCAACAGTTTGGAGCCCCTACACAAAAATCTATATCAACGAAGTGGAAAAAGTACAACGTAGAGCGGCAAGATGGGTTCAAAATAATTTCTCTTATTATGACAGTGTTACCTGCATGCAGAAGGAGCTTGGTTGGGAAACTCTTCAATACAGACGAGACATTTCCGGAGTCCCCATGTTTTATAAAATCGTTAATAATTTTGTTGCAGTGCCAGTACCAGCTTATCTTATATAAAGTCGATTAACAAAGTAGTTGGGCCGCATGAATTCATTTTCTAATGCCTTCAGCGTATAAATGTACCCTCTAGGCAAACTAGTTCTGATAAAAGAATCAAATAAAAGTGTTGGGAGAGAAATTTGGAGAAAAGCCAATCGAAGTTTTAGTAAAATTTGTTGAAACAATAGCTTGATTTCAACCTTCAAGGAAATTTTCAATTCCATCAGGATTTTTTATTTTAACTTCGGAAGAAATGGTACTGGAAATGAATCTAGTTTGTACAAAGAAAACCTTGTGTCAAGAGGCATTGACACACAATGAAGTTTTTAGTAAAGCAACAGGGAAAACATTGAATACATGGAGAAATTTCTTCTTTATCCACAATGTTTCTACCCAGAAATTTGAAAAAATTTAAAATTTGATACTTCAAATTGTTGTCTGCAACTCGTTTCAATTTGGACAAATCTAAAATTTTACCATCTTGTAATGGGTTAAAACTAGCAATGAAACAATAATCTTCGAATTACTAGACAAAATTTATTTTGAATGGTCCAAATTCAAAGAAGTCATAGGTGATAATTCATAGGTGTTGAATTTTCATTTTATTATAATAAGCAATTTTTTGATTTCCCAAAATGATTTCGATCACAAAAGACAATGATTTTTAAAAATTGATCCTATTAAAATTGTTTTCTGCTCTTCTTGTAGACGCCCCCCCCCCCAGAAGCTTCAGAAAACATTGTGGAAAATGAAGAAATTGATCCAAAAGATCATAAGCTTGAAATTTTGTGTAAAACTCCTTTAAATTTGGACCAGTCTAAAATTCTGCCGTCTGGTAATGGGATAAAGACAGAGCTTCTTTTGTAGCCAATCATAAGACAAAGGTGGAAAATCCATTTGAGACGGAATGGCATCAGAGCATTCTGATTTTGATGGTGGACAAGGTTCAGGTACGTCAATCGTTTAGAAAATTAAACTTTGTCATCCTTAACAAAATCCTTTCCAGAAATGTATTTATCATGCTGAACCCGGAATATACCTTTTTGGGCAAGAGGTATAGACAAAGATCAGCCTGCACTTATCTGCAATCTGATCTTAGTCTACACCACCTGCTTATCCCTTTCAAGCAAGGATTGTTTATAAAATTAGTTTTCAAATCAAATATTGACATGCAACTAAGGCTTTCAGTGATTTCAGTCCTTTGATATTGGTACGATTTTCTAAGCAGGATTTTTATCGACAGGAGTGAAAGCTCTTGAATCAACAGTTGTTGGTCAATTATTTACAAAATTGATTTCATTAACAATTCTTACTCTATATGGAAAAACAGTTGGTGTTGTGCACATATGTGTAATTGCAGGAGGCTGATATTTTGTCTATACATCATGTGACACTAGGAATATGAAGGGTTCATGATGACAAGGGTTAATCAAGCACTAAACATTACTGTGATCCTGACAAATCTGTTTTAGCCATCTCCCACATAATCCAGCCTTTTTACAATCCCCTTCAAAAAAAAAAAAAAAAAAAAAAAAAAATAAGGTTCAGGAAAACATTGTTGAAAATGGAAAAATAGCTTCTTGCAACAAATCTCTGCATTTTCAACATTGTTCTCTCCAAGAAAGAGATATTCAAAATATTATCAACTTGAAATAGTTGTCTGAAACTTCTTTGAATTTGGACTAGTCTAAGATTTTGTTATCTAGTCAAGAACATAACATTTTGCCCTTATCTAAACACCGATTCTGATACTTAGTTCATATTGGGGATAAAGGTTCCTTTCATTGATAAGCATCAGTAAGTTGTAAGATCAAGGTCATCCATGAAGGTCAAGATTACTAATCAAGGTCATATTTCCAAAAAAAGGCTGTTGGTAGGCATGATGTTTCACAAACACATCTTGATAAACCTTGGTAACCTTGCAAAGCCTGTTATCCCCACAGTCTGACCTGTTTCAATACTTGATTTTTAGATATTACCATTTCACTCATGAAGATTTACAGAATATTGTCATTGGACAACCAAAAACTCATAACTACAGCTTGAATTAGCTAAGTGGCCCTTTTACAATATGTTTGATTTAAATCTTTCGGTATTGGAAAAGTAATAACCTATCTATTATAGTAATATAGAATGTTTTTTTTGAAAATCTTCCAAAACCAAAAATTCATCATACTGTAAAGGTTGCACTGATTTTCTTGAACTTGAGAACATTGTTTTACAAGTCGTCAGCTGTACAATCTACAAATGCACCCATTCTCCTGGTACAAGGAAAAAAATTTCACTGTCATGTACAACCACTTATTACCTCCTCTCTGAGATATTGTGGTACCATGAAAAACTTGTCGTTGGGTGTGCAGAATGCTGTAACTAAAGCTTGAATAAAGCTGTAGTTACTGCATTTTGCACGCCAAATGACAACCTCTGAAAGAGGACTTCTCTAGAGCAAAATCTACTTTTCCAACAGTGTTTCCTACCCTTTAATACACCGCAGTTTCTTTCAGATTGGTCAAGTTAAAAGCTTTGTAATCTTGTGGTAAAGAGATCAATTCTTTCTTACTGTTTTAGACCTTTTACTTGATGGTGGTCATGATGACTTAATGAGTGAACTCAGTTGTGGAGATGAACCTCTGTTTGGCAACAACCAAATGATGATGTTGATAAGCAGTATGATGGGGGATGTTGGACAGGTAGCCAGTCTACCAATGAACATGAATGAATTCCATGCCATGGCCACAGCTAACCTGATATCACAAACACAAGAAGCTATTATAAAGGAGTATAATATTGACATGGAAAGCCCTGATCTGTT
Organism: Fragum fragum; assembly: GCA_946902895.1. Classification (NCBI taxonomy): domain Eukaryota; kingdom Metazoa; phylum Mollusca; class Bivalvia; order Cardiida; family Cardiidae; genus Fragum; species Fragum fragum. The sequence goes on along the minus strand of OX336366.1, from coordinate 35,216,554 downwards.
TGGTACAAGCTTTACAAACTTAGAGCCAGTTCTTCCATCTGATCTGGAATCATTTGCAAATAGTCCAGGAAACTTTGAAAACATAAATGACACATCATATGTTCATGGGCATTCAGATATTTCTATAGAGGTTATAGGAGCACCAAAAATAGGTCTGTCAAGTTATTGCCAAGAAACTATTGTACTTAAAGAGACTGAGGGTTATTTCAATCCAGGTAATAGAATCACGGATATATTTGTTCATGGTCAGAGTGGAAACGAGTCAGTGACTTGCAATGTTGATAAGAAAACCTTCTCAATGGGGCATACCGATCCTCCAACTGAATCAAAAACACATGCTTTAATATATATGCCTGATAATACATGTATCAAAACAAAGGGGGCTGTGAATATATTGCCTCATTGCCAGATTAGAAATCAGTCGGGTGAAATAGAAACAACTGTCTCAACTACCAATATTGGTGTCAACAATACATTAAAGAATCAAACAGTATCTGAAAGCATTAAAAGTAAAGATAAAGCCCCAAAAAGATTGGGAAATGGAGGCTTGCTGAAGAGACAGAATAAAATACAAAAGCACCAGGGGATCAGTAAGTATTCAAAATTAACCAAAAAATGTGTTTCCAGACAAATAAATGGGCAAATTTTGACTCTACCTTTTAAACCCTTTCCTGTTTCACAAAATTTAGGCCAGTAGAAATTCAAAGGTTTTGCAGACAAACAATTAAAGTGGATTTAATTTGAAAAATAATCATTCCGAAGGGAAGAAAATATCGTGGAAACTAGCAATTTCTTCTTTTTCTACAATGTTTTCTCAATTATAAAATAACAGGCACGTAAGACCAGAGATTTAATAGGAAAGGGTTAACTATAGATTCAGGGCTAGTCTTAACCCTGTCAAAGTATTAGACCTATTGAGTGCTGTCTTGTAAACCGGTTTTGCAGACTTTGCACACAGGCTATGCTGACTAAACCCATTCCAACACAGTGATGCGTTTTGAATCCCCTCAAGAAAAATAAAATTTTGCTTGCAACAAGCTATTCCTTCATTTTTCACAATGTTTTCTACTCAGAGATTTGAAAAATCTAAAATTTCATAAAGTTTAAAGTGGTTCTTACACAGATTTTGCTTTCAGACATTTGTTAGAAGGGAAATAAGCTTAATTTGTTAATGTTCAATGCTTAACAAAGAGAGAAAAGAAGCTAAAATTTACTCAATATGAGACGGCAAATTAGTCTGCAAAGTACATGTACAAGCCGAATGGAGTTCATGTGGTAAATACGTCACCTGTCATATGCATCGAAAATAACTTTATTGTAGTTTTTATGATGTATTAAATACGTCACTGGAGCACCAGCAATACAATAATGATAGACATCACCAGGAAACTAACGACTTCAACGGTAAATTCAGAAAGTAGGGCATAGGGAATATATCAATTCAAATTAAATTCCTAGTCAATTAACCCTTGTCATGCTATATAAATAACCTCACCGAATTGCTGTAAAAATCAAAGGGCTGAAAGCGCTGATAGAACTTGTTGTTCAAAAATCAATATTTCTTTTAGAAATCAATTTCATAAACAACTCTGACAGGAAAAGAACAAGCAGGAGGCGTAGACCAAGATCAGACTGCACTTATGTGCAGGCTGATCTTGGTCTACGCCTCCTGCCGAAACCAAAATATTCTGGGTTCAGCATGACAAGGGTTAAGTAGATTTAACACGAAGACAGAATATTTATTTTGAAAATGATATTAATGACTATCGGAAAAGCAGATAAATTTCCTCTATTTCAAATTTTCATGGAAACCTGTTCAAGAGCCACTTTAACCCATTCCCGTTTTTGGAAATTTTAATCTAGTCCAAATTGAAAGAGGTTGCAGATGACAATGAAAACTGGATGCCATTTGAAATGAAACCATCCTATATGGTAGAGAATATTGTGGAAAAAGGAGAAATTGCTTGTTACAAGCAATTTCTTCTTTTTCCACAATGTTTTCTTCAGTATAAAATCACGGGAACATAAAATCCTGTATTTGAATGGGAAAGGGTTTAATTCTCATCTACAACTTCTTTGAATTTGGACCTATCTAAAATTTTCTAATATGGTTATGGATTAATTATTGTGTTAACAATGTCTTAGAACCTATTAACTGTCATGAGGTATATACTTGAAACTTGCAACTTATATCTACCTCTAAATGAATATTTGATGCAATCTAAAGTGAAGGCTGTCAATTTTAGCTCGGCTGTTTTCGGAGAAAACCTGAGGTATTGCTATAGCCTTTGTGTCGTTGTCATCGTTGTCATTGTTGTTGTGCAAAAACTTTGACATTTTGTGATATCTCTGGTTTTACTTAAGGCATTCACTTGAAATTTGGCACTATCACTATAGCAACCTATACTATCAAGGGGGATAACTCTAGATGCATTTTGTGCTTTTATCCACTATCCAGCACCCAATAGCCGAGCATAGGCACCCGTAGGCGGTGCTCTTGTTTTGGTTTGTGATCTTGGTCTTTTTGACACTTCCTACTGTAGAAATAAGATCTATATGTTCTGTTGACAAGATTGTAAGATTCTTAACCCTTTAAAATAAAAGGTTAGACTGGTCCAAATTGAAAGAAATTTTAGAAAATAATATTTAGTTTATGAATTTTGATTTTTAATTTTCTCTTTTAGGGAAGATAACATTGTAGTAAGTACGGGAAGTTACTTTACCCAGGCAACAGATTTTAGGCTTGTCTCAGTTGAAAGGAGTTGTAGACATCATTTAAAATTGTGCTAAATTTGGAAAATAAGTGCCAAATAGGGATAAAACATTGTGAGAAAAGGAGAAATTACTTGATACAAGTAATTTCTTCTTTTCCCAGAAAGTTTTCCATGATCATATTTGTTCAAGGTGTCGGAAAATACCATGGCATGGTAATGGGTTAATACAAGTAATTTATTTCTACAAAGTTTTCCAAAGCTTTATTCGGTTTTCGGTCAGATGAAAGGCAGGATTATGTTGGTATTTGTTTACCTGTTCACCCATCACCAGATGGCAAAAGTTTGATAGGTCCAAATTGAAAGGTGTTGCAGATGACAATTTATAGTTCATGAAATTTTAGCCTTTTTAGTCCCCTACTGGCGAAGCAGAAGGGGACTACAGGTTTGTGCTACGTCTGTCTGTCTGTCCGTCTGTCAGTCTGGACATATCAGTTTTCCGGACTATTTTCCTAATCCTGGGAGATATTGAGCTGATTTTTGATATGTAGTCTTCATCAATGAGTTACAGAACTGGTTTGAGTTTGGTTCCGGTCCATTGATTTTTGTGAAAGATACGGATGCTGGGCTTAGAAATTACCAAGAAATTTCAGGTTTCTGGACTATTTTTCTAAACCTTGGGAGATATTAAGCTGATTTTTGGTATGTGGGTCTGCATCAATGAGTTACAGAACAAGTTCGAGTTTGGTTCTGGTCAATGATTTTTTTGCTAGATACGGCTGCTTGACTTAGAAATTACCAAGAAATTTCTGATTTTCGGACTATTTTTCTAAATCTTGGGAGATATTGAGCAGATTTTTGGTATGTGGGTCGGCATCAATGAGTTACAGAACAAGTTTGAGTTTGGTTCCGATCCATTGATTTTTGAGGAAGATGCGGATGGTATGTGAGTCAATATTGATTAGTTATAGAACAAGTGTAGATTTTGTTACGGTCCATTAATTTTTGAGGAAGATATGGAAGCTAGACATGGGAAATTACAGTATTTCCAGACTTTTTTCTTAACTCTTTTTTATGTTTGTGTGTATGTGTGTGTGTTTAAGAATTGCTCATAAAATCTGATACAACTGTAATATTTTGGAGGGGTAGTAATCCCTTTACCAGCAAAAAAAGATACTGCTATGGGGATATATATATAAAGCCGGTAGGGGACTTGGTAATGCCATGCAATACTTAAGAATGCTTGTTCAACTTTCCATTGTGGTTCAAGGAATTTCTTTATTTCACACAATTGTTTTTTTAGAGGCATCAAAAAATGTCATTGTGTGAGAATTGGTCTTTTTTATAGGTGAAGGTGATGGTATTGTGTGTGAACTCTGTGGTAAATTGTTCAGCAATAAGAAAGGCCTCCATAATCACATGACTACCCACAATCCTCTCTGTTGTCCAGTTCCTGGATGTGAAAGAACATTCAACTATCCTAGTCACTATAAATATCATCAACTAACGCACAGGTAACGTTCAGCCAATTGAGACTGACAATGATGAAAGCTTGTGTTTATATGTATGAACCAATCAAATCCCTGTATTAACATCATTTAAGCAGCGTATGTATGTGACTTTTAGTCTTCGATGGCTCTTTTGTATATATGTACATGTACCTACAGTACTCTGCGCTTCTCCTACATACTTAACCCATTCCCACCGATGACACTTTTTAAACACCCCTCAATGTAAATGATTTGGAAAGCATTGTGGAAAATGAAGAAATTGCTTGTTACAAGCAATTTCTTCGTTATCCTCAATGTTTTCTACCACAGAAGACAAAGATTCTAACACAGTGATGACATTTCATACCAGAGAAGACAAAGATTCTAAAGATTTCATTAACTTAAAATAGTTGTCTGCAATTTATTTGAATTTGGACTGGTCTTTAATTTAATGGTGTGGGAACTGGTTAAGTGTTGGTGTAAAAAATTGTGTAACCATATTGCATGAACACAGCCAACCAATACATGACAAAATCCATTGGCCATTTCACTTTTGTAAAAGATTTTTTTAGCTAAACCAAAATGACAGTAAGATCTCACAAATTTGACGGAAACTGTAACACCTTTTTGATTCTTTGATGCCATTTTTGGTGTCTAAACCCGTGCAGGGAATAAAAGAATGAGTTTCAGAGCTAATTGAGATGTAAACATGAACACCATATTAATGTGGCTGAAAAATTGAGAATCTATTTAGTTTAACCCAGTGCCAAACAATAATGCTTTTTGATGCCCTTAAGAACTACAATCATGGAAAACTTTGTGGGAAAGGGAGAAATGGGTTGTAACAAGCTATGTATTGCTCCCTTTCTTTTGTCTCTTATTTTAAGTTGTTAATTGCAGCACAATTTGAAATGTCATCAACTTCTTTCAATTTGGACTAGTCTAGAAATTTGCCATCTAGTAACTGGTTAAATTGAACATGGATGAATCTGTCTTAGAATAGAGCAACCACTCAAACTTTTGGAAAATGAGGTGTTTTGTACTTAAGAACTATCGCCATTCTTGCATTATGTGTATAACTTTCAAAGGTTAAGACGACACACAGGATTACCCAAAATGGCTGTATGTGGCTTTATTGCGACACTCTCTCTATAATAACTGATTCTTCATCCCCAACTTGGCAAGTAGGGACCATTTTTACTGTGCAAAAAGTATTGACCCTGGTCAAACTATGTGAAATACACAGTCACACCAGGATCGAAACCTTTTAATTTCAACAGGCATAGTTAATGTCCAAGTCTGTACAAAAGATATCTCTATAAATTCTAAAGCTCTTCCATTTAAACTTTGAAAATGCGCTTAGGATTTTGATTTGACACCTTAGGCAAATATTCAAGACTCTAGTATTAATTTTAGTGTAATTTTGTTTTTCAACACTGGAATTTTTTGGTTTACGTAAAGAATGTTATATCTCTGTAACTACTCAAGGTAATGGTTTGAAACTTAGCTGTTAGTTTTAGATTCATAATTTACCCTCTAGCCAAAAAATCCCTACTCTGACATTCATTATATAAAGGGAAATTTCACCCTTTGTTGAAATTGGATTTCTATTATTGTCCAGCATGGATCTTTTGTTGAAATTGAATTTCTATTACTGTCCAGCACTGATAATAGTCAAGTGTCCCTGTTTACTAACAGCTCTTGCTGTTTCATAGAATTCCAAGATGTCCTTTGTTGCATGACAGGTCACAATGGAGAAAACATATCAAAGAGAAGAAAAAACATGTTTACTACATAATGTTATATACCCAAAAGTATATTCAGCTTTGAAGTTAATCAGCAATTATATTGTTGTCTGCAAAATCCTTCTTACTGGTCTAGACTGAAATTTCATTTTATCTAGTTAAAGGCTGTATAAGGAGATGATGGCTGGTAGCTTGAGGTATATCAAAGATTTTGTTTAACCTTTTGCTAAACAATCCAACTTTTTTAAGCCCATGAACCCCTAATCCGACCTTTTTGTTGTATGTTATTTCTTTGAATTTGAGCCAGTTGAAAACTTTGTTGTCATATAATGGGTTTAGCAATAGTCTCTAAGACTATTACATGTATTTCAGCCAAGAACGTAACTTTATATGTGACTGTGGGAAGACATTTTACACAAGCCAGCAACTTGAGGTCCATCAAAGATCTCATAATTTAGATAAACCATTTACCTGTAACCAGTGCCAGAAGTCATTCACTACAGCTGGAAACCTAAAGAACCATGAGAGGCTTCATACAGGTACATGTAGATGTTTTGTAACATACCATGTAGTGGCTAAAACATGAAACTGTAACTTGAGATATGATAAAGTGGCTAGAATTACAAAAAATGGCGTCAACAGAAGATTTTACTTCCTATACTTTGGATCTCCCAAGGAGGGCACATTTTCATCAATGGGTCTGATTCAACATCATGTCTTTAACCCATTATTGTATAATCCACGCTTTTTACGCATCAAAGAAAATTATCTTTGGGAAACATTGTGGGAAAAAAGAAAATGTTTGTAACAAGTAATTTCTCCATTTCACTAAATGTTTTCTACCCCCTGTATTTATTTTTCTGTTTAAACTATCTTTGAAATGTCATCTGCCATTTTTTTTTTCAAATATGGACTAGTCTAAAATTTTGTTTTTAGGTAATTGGTTAAATGATGAGCCGATAAATATGAAGTGTTACCCAGGAGCACTTGCATGAATGACATTACTCTAACCCATTATTAGATGGCAAAACTTTAGACTGGTCCAAATTACAAGAAGTTGCAGACAGTAATTTTAAGTTTATGCACTCTGTCTTTTTGGCCAGAAAACATTGTGGATATTGAAACAATTGCTTGTGACAACCAATTTCTTCATTGCCAACAATGTTTTCCAAACTTCTTTTATTGAGGGGCATTTAAAGCATCATTGTGTGGGAATTGGTTAAGATATTCAATTAAATTTTTTGATGAATTCATAATTGTCGGATTTCTTCAGAAAAAATAGCTTTGGGAAACGTTACATTATGGAAAAAGAAGACTTCATTATCCACAATGTTTACGACCCCAAAATACAGAGTTTGAAAAAAATCATCAACTCAAAATTGTTATCTTCAACTTCTTTAAATGTGGACCAGTCTAGAATATTGTTGTCTGGTAATGAGTTAATATACAAAAACAGTTGTGTTATTTATGCCCACTATGAGATAGTAACAGGCATAAAGAGTTACCTCTGTCTATGTGTGTGTGTGTGTGTGTATGTGTTTATTGGTGTGTTTATAAGTGCTAGTGTGTGTATCTAATTCTTGTCTGGAGCATGTCTTCTACATTAATTCATTGATTACAAAAAACTTTGCACATTTGTTCCCACAGATTCCCCAGATGTCCCTGTTTTGCATAGCAGAGTCATATCTGTATATAAGGTCTCACTCAGATATTTTGGTAATTTCAGGTGAAAGACCCTATGTGTGTACTGTTAATGGTTGTGGTAAAAGCTTTGCAGAGGATTCATCTCTGAAAAAACACATTTTAACACATTCAGGTGAGAATGTCTTTATTCATAGCTTAGCAATTTTAGACTGATGCTAACTGAAAGAAGCAGTCATTTTTTCAAAGTGCTTGTTAACTTGAAATAATTTCAACTTAACAAGCACTTTGAAAAAGGCTCTGTGGCTCTTTTAGGGACAAACTGTCTCACAAAGGGATTCAAAATCGATAAAATTGCATACACACCCCTCAGTCAGTAATTTCAGGATAGGTCACAAGTCTGCTATGAAAGCATGAATAATAGAAACGAAAATAGACAAAAAAAATTGTTTAAGAGATGAATAGAATAATTTTTGTTTTCATGGAGGTATGAACAGAAAAACTTAATCACACTTTATGAATACGCAAAGCGGATTTATACATTGTGTGATTAGGTTTTTCGGTTCATACCTCCATGAAAACAAAAAAATATTTGCTTCATTTCTTATAATTTAATAGCATCGAGCGAAAAAAACAAAAGCTTTACAAATTTCAGTACCTTTTTGTATGGGGCTTTTTGTGGGGAAGTATACAAAATCGCTGCGTACTCAAAAACGACCAATCAGAATGCTCGTTTTTGATTGGTGAAACTAAAAACAAAATAATAATATGGTGACAACATTAAATATTGTGTAATTGGATAGTCGATAGATCAGAGACATCTCTATTTATGTTATTATGTTGGAATGGGTTAAAATGTGTGTTTTAGCAAATATTATGTACAACAAACTGGTAATAATATAAAAAGTCTTATAAGTTGTGCATCAAAATAACTGTAACTGCATTTTCTTAAAGCTATATTCACAAAATTTTAATGACATCTCAGCCATTCAAAAGGATATTGATACATACCACGACTGTAAGATCTTCTATTACTTTGTGATAAAGTACATATGCAGGAATGCTCCCAACATTTTCAAATTTGCTGAAATGGGAAATTTTTCACATCTCCACTTATTAAGAACAATGTACAATGAAGGTTATTTTGAACGACTTGATTGATCAAAATATTTTTTTCACAGGAACAACTAAATTTTATAAAGATTAAATTGTAAATTTTAGTTAATTCTGATACAACAATGTTACAAGCAATTCCTTCATTATGCCCAATGTTTTCTACCCCGGATGAAAAAGATTTTGAAATTACATCATTTCTAAATACAGTATAACCTCACTAATTCGAAGGTCACTGGTTCGTAGGTATATGTTTATTTGTACACCATCCGATGTCCCGATACTTTTCCTTCTTTATCTTTTTGTTGAAGTCTTTCTTTCTCTACCAACTGAGCTAATAGGTCTTACAGTGGTTCTTATTTCGTAGCCCATTTCAAGTCCCGAAAGTATTGTTTTGGCACAAACTTCTATATTTAATTTGAAGTGCTCTTTTATGGAAAAAAGCTCTTTTCCATTGACAAATCCCTTCCAGCTCCATTTTGGATACGATCCGTGTACCTTTGTTTGAAGTATGGCCCTTTAATGAAAAAAACTCTCTCCAAGTGTTGAAATGATTTTTCTCTGTGACGTGGGGCCTTTAGGGGGTAATACATGTACTTACATTCATTGATAGTATAGCTTTATGTCTTAATATGAAATTATTATAGGAATAATATTTTAGTGGAAAAGGACAATAGTATGTAACAAACAATTTGTTTGCATTTTTTCTCTTTATACTTATGCACTATCTTCGTATTGTTAATGGGCTACCAACATGTAACTTATTCAAATTGTACCTACAATATTTTATCGACATGTTGTCTACTGCAACATCTCTCAAGTTAAACAGCCCCAGTTTTGGCATTTAAGAGATGAAGACAATATTTTTTGTTTTCATGGAGGTATGAACCGAAAACCCCCATCATACTGTATGAATACGCGAAGCGGATTCATACAGTGTGATTAGGTTTTTCGGTTCATACCTTTATGAAAACAAAAAATATTCTCTTCATTTCTTATGATTTAATAGTATCGAGCAAAAATAGCATAAACCCTACATGTTTTGATACCTTTTTGTATGGGAGTATTTTGTGCGGAAGCATACAAAATAGCTACACGCCGCCGCCATAGCGCAGTCGGTAGCGCGCCAGACTCCTAATCTTCAATCATGGGTGTCATGGGTTCGATCCCCGGCGGCGGCAAATATTCTTTCCGACAATTAGCTCTCACCAATGGGTGGATAATCGTAAACCTAAGTGGGATAGCAGCTGGATGCTAGGAAAGGATGTAGTGGTAGTACTGGTGTGAGAAATACCAGGAATCCATTGTTAGATGCTCCAGCCGCCGCGATATGACTGAAATACTGTTAAAAGCGGCGTTAAACCCCATTCAATCAATCAATCAAAATAGCTGCGTGCTCAAAATTTTGTTCATGGAGTTATGAATAATTTTTTTGACCAATCAGAACGCTCGTTTTTGATAGATGAAACGAAATATTAAATTATTTAGTAATTAATTGATAATCACCCTTATTTGTCTCAGGTGCAAAGCCTTATAAATGCAGCATTTGCCAGAAGGGGTTTACCCAGTCCAGTAGTCGAAGTTATCATATGAAACACAAACATCCACAGACCGTGATATTGTCAACAAGAACAGATACCAATATAGGTGTAACCTGACTTTCATTGAAATAGATTATTGAAAATCAACATGTGCCTTCTTACTTACATTTATGTTAAGCCTCCTTATTTACCGAATTTCACACGGAAAATATACTGAACAAAAATGAATTCGTCTTATTGCAGTTTCCCGTGTTTTTTCTCCTATGTAAGCTATGATATAGCAAATAGGAAGAATATGAGTGAATAAAAGATTGAAACTTATAAAAAGCACATGATTCTATTATTGCGTAGAATGCGAAATCATACCATAAGTTTGCTGTCATATGGCACAAATTAGCCTTAACTAAGCGTCGCAGCTTCAGCAGATGGGAAAATCAAAATGTATTTTGCTATCGACACTATTGTAGAAATGTCACGACTTTCAAATGAGTAACGTCAAGAAGCCATTTGAAGACTTTTGGCTAGTAGGTCTGTTTAGGCTGTTGCCAAAACAATGGATTGGTCACAGCAAAAAAAATAATTGATTTGAGAACTTGTGAACACATGACCGGGAGCGGTACTAAATACGTCGCATCAGAATGATCTTGAAATATGACTTCGACATCACTGAATCAGATATATATCAGTAACATGTACTTGTAGAGAAGTGTTTTATGGTAGGGTTACAGCCCAAACGGTTAGAAAACGTTAGGAAGCGAGCTGCTGGAATTCAAGCTCGAAGACCACATAATGGACAAGTTGACATTGGTCATACTGCACCTTTTGTTCAATTTAAAGGCAATGGACCTTGGTTTTCGATTAGTGACGAACCGCGACTCACATTGCGGTTTGCTGATGGCAGGGTACGTGTGTACCGCATACTTAGAGGAGGTCGTACTTGGCCATTTGTCATAGAGGAGGACAGATTTGGCGGTGGGAGCCTTATAGCACGGGGATGTTTTTGTGCCCCTTTGTTGTTCAAGGTAACTCAACCGCTAACTAGTACAGGGATCAGATTTTGCAACCCTTTTTGCTCCCTTTTATACAGAGACACGGTTTGGTGTTGCGTTTAAGAACGTAAGAACGATGATGCTAAGGCCACACACATCATTTCTAGTGTAAGGCTTTCTGAAAATGTCGGTAACGAAATCTTAGACTGGCCTTCATGCAGCCCAGACCTCAATCCGATAGAACATATCTGGGACGGGTTAGGCTGCCGTATACGTCAGCAAGTCAATCCATCTCAGATATTGGGGGATCTTTAACGTACCTTTGCTGAATAATGGAAACGTCTTCCCCAGTGTTCACAAATGTTTCAGGTCCATGAGGAGCCGTTGTGTTGCTATAAATGATGATAGAGGTTGAAAATCGATAATAAGCTATGTAAATTTTAGACATGTAACACATTCAGCATGCATATCAAGTTATATCATCTAGATCATTTCATAACAATTTTGTGGTCTTAATGCGTACAAAATCCTTGTAGTATATTTGATATAAAAAAAGATTGGTCGCAAAACTCGAAGCGTCAATTTTTTATTTTTGCTCAGTATAGAGAGTTAAATATCTTTATCAAAGATTTTGCCTGAAACCTTTTACGTGTAACTACCTTGAAACTTATAAGAGGTGCCTTGAAAATGTCTTGGTTGTTCGGAATCACAGATTTTCTTGTCTAATCCCTAGACTAGTAAGATATTGTTTTCTACTTATACAGAATTGACCAATCTCTGGCCCCGCCCACTTACCCTTTTCGTCACGCCCACTGACTCCGACAGGAAGTGCCTCTTCGCTTTTTAACGGCTTTTTTTGGCAAAATATTTTGCTTGTAGCATGTAACAGAATAGTAGAATAGTCAGTTTGAGACCTAAACGTCGTAACTACAGCTTGAATAAGCAGCTGTAGTTATGACGTTTAAGTCACCAAACCAACAAAAAAAAGGTTTAAAAATGGTTGTCAAAAAATGACTGAGTGCAACATTCATTTTTTAAATGATGATTTCATTGGTCGACTGGATATTTGATTGTCGGCGGTGAATGGTCAATGGAAAGGAACTAGTATACAAAAAAAAGTGAAGAGATAGATTTTTAGAAACCGTTGTTAAGGAAGAAAATAGTGGATTCCAGTATTTTCTTCATCATCAACAATATTTTCTACCATTTAATACAAATATTATGATTATTTTCCGATATACAGCTAGTCACCTTTAAGATCACTTTGTACCATTCAAGATTTGCCCAGTCATTTACATGTCCCCAGACAAGTGGCCTTGAAAAATTCGCTGATGATGCTGAATAAAATCTTGTCCGGAGTTGTATTAGAATGAAAGGGCTGAAGCACTGTTATCATTGATTGTGGGTCAATTAATGATATTGACATACCGGATTTAAATGAAACTACATGGTGATGTAGACCTAGATTCAGACTGTACAAGTGTTCAGGCTGATCATTGTCTTTATACCTTCTGCCAAAACTGGAAATCCCGGGATAAGCAAGGGTTAAATGCATTTAAAGCACATATGATTCGTGGTTAATGGAGAATATGCTTGAATCCAGATATTGCTGTCACATATCAACACATTGGTAATATAATAAATATAAAGACTGTATTTACCAATGAACAGTAGAACGATTTTTACCAATGGGCACACTTCACACTAATTTGAATTAGTCAAGATATCTCTAAAATTAATCAATCGGGTTCCTCATATTTAACTTATTAAGCAACCGTTTACGGAGAATGTAAGGCGTTGGTAGCCGATCTGCGGTTCTAATCATAGTCCATTTTTAACTCCACTATTTCCGGAGAAAAACGAGCTATTGATATGGACACGTCTGCGTACACGTCTACGCCAGCCTAATTTCCGTCCAAAAACGTTGACATTTTGTAATGTATCTGGTATTACAGAACACACCCACTTTAAACTTGGAATATGTGTTCACTGTCGATAGAGCAATCTATACGGACTAGTAGGATAACTCTAAATGCCTTTTAGCTCACCTGAGCACGAATGGCTCTGGATGAGCTCTTGTGATCGGTCATTGTCCGGCGTCCGTCTGTCCGTCCATCTGTCCGTTCTCAATTTACAAAAAAACTTCTCCTAAAGTTACCATGGAATTACAACCAAACTTCACACTTAGGTCGTGCTCTTTCAAAATACTTAATTAATAATTCATGAAGAACTTTGCTTGCCATGGCATCCAAGTTAAAAAACTTAAAAGTCCTCTCCTCCAAAACTATAAGGCCTAGAGCTTTGATATTTGGTATACGGCATCATCTAATGACCATCTACCAAATACTTCAAAGAATAATCGTACTCTGGTAATTAGCACTTTTCTGTGCAAACCTTTATTTTACATAGAAATAAAGAAGAAAATCTTTGAAAATCGTCTCCTCTCAAACTATAAGGCCTAGAGTTTTGATATTTGGTTTATATCATAATCTAATGACCCCCAACTAAAATACTCCAAAGAATTACCGTTCTCTGAAAATAAGCCATTTTCTGTGCAATTCCTCATTTTAGGTAGAAATAAAGAAGGAACTCTTTAAAAATCTTCTTCTCCCAAAACATAACGCCTAGGGCTTTTATATTTGATTTAATAAAACCTATTTCCTGTACTAAAATACTTCATAAAATTACCGTATTCTTAAAATAAGCCCTTTTCTGTGCAATCCTAGAAAGGAATAAAGAATGATATCATAGGCAATTTTCTCCTTCTAAACCATTAGGCCCAGAGCTTTGATATTTGGTATGTATCAATGCCTATTGATCCTCTACTTAAGTACTTCGAAGATTTACTGTACCCTTGAAATTAGCTAAGTATGGTTGGATATACCTAGGATTAAAGGAGAAAATCTTTAAAAAAAAATCTTCTTCTCCTTACGATTAGGTGTAGGGCATTGATATTTTGTATATATCATATAGCCTTGAGCCATCATACTCAGGGGAGCGATATAGGACCATCATCTTGTTGTTGGTTAAGCGACTTATACGTCGTAACGGCACCGTGGGGTGCAGTGGGCATTTTTAGCTCACCTGACCGCAAAGTGGCCGAGGTGAGTTTTCGTGAGCTAGCTGTGTCCGTCGTCCGTCAACATTCTGTGTGCACTCTAGATGTCACTTTTTTTTTATCAGATATCTGGAAAATTGGTGAGAATGTTTGTCTCCATGAAAGCTCGGACAAGTTCAATATTTGGTCATGTGGGGTAAAAAAGTATGTCGCTAGGTCAAATGTTAGAAAAAAAAGTGTGCACTCTAGAGCCGGGTTAAATTTTTGTCTCATAAGACTTGATACGTGGCCAGAATGTTTGTCTGAATGATATCTCGGTATAGGGTTGTGTGAGCCTCAAAAACTGGATCAATAGGCCAAACCCCAGAAATAATCAACACTCTACAGGCCACATTTGACTCAATTGATTTGAAACTTGGTCAGATTCTTTGTGTCCATGATATCTCAGCTAATTTATAGGGCTCCAATTTTATCTCAATTAAATTTATATTCAGAATGTTTGCGTCCATGATATCTTGGCCAAGTTAGACTTAGGATAACATGGGATCAAAAACTAGGTCACTAAGCCAAATTTGAGAAATACCTTTACACTCCAGAGGCCACACTTTTGTCCTTATTGGTTTAATATTTGGTCAGAATGTCTTTTTCAAAATATCAAATTTAAGTCACTTTTGGTTAAAACTAGTTCACTAGGTCAAATCTGATAAAAATATTGTTTTTTATTCTAGAGGCCACATTTTTGACTCAATTGACTGGGTATATATTTAATCAGAATGTTTGTCTCCATAAAAATCTTTGTCAAGTTTGATATTAGTTCACATTGGGTTTAAAAACTAGATCGCGAGGTCTGATATAAAGAAGTCTTCTTTCCAACCTTCTAACCTGGGATGTCATGGGTTCGTTCCCCGGCGGCGGCACATATCTTTTTCGACGTTTGCCTCTCACCAACGGGTAGATAATCGTAAACCTAAGTGGGATAGCAGCGGGAGGCTAGGAAAGGATGTAGTGGTAGTACTGGTGTGAGAAATATAAGGAATCTATTGTTAGGTGCTCCAGCCAACGCGATATGACTGAAATACTGTTAAAAGTGGCGATAAACCCCAATCAATCAATCAATCCAATTGGTACTTTGCTTGCAAAATTACCCTGAAACTTTGTAAGAATAGGTCTTTTAGGCTAGAATAAGGTCACTTGTGCTATTTTACTTCTATAGTCATCAATCAAGCACGAAACGTCGTAACTGCAGCTTATTCAAATTACAAAGTTTAGGTCCCCAATAAAATCTATCACATTTTTCGTTACATTTAATTGGCCATAAACTTTGCAAAAATAACCCCTTTAAGTAGAACTTCCTGTTGGAGATCAGTAGGCGTGACCAGCGATCCGTTAATTTCATGCTATCCTAATGGTAATAAAACCAAGCACCCATCTACAAACGAGTGCTTACTTTTTAAAGTGTTCTGTATTACCGTTCCCTCCTTATTGAAACCGACTTTTTAAATGATTAAGTGTATTAAGAAATTTTGAGTCGATAAGTACTCACAAACTGTGCGTGTCTTAGTCATTCTTGACGCAATTTTGAAGGCTCCTATCATCGTTTACTGTATCAGGGATCGCTCCAATAGTGCCTCGGGATCCCGAGGATCCAAGAAATTTGGAAGGGCTCCCAGCAATTCTAGGTTAGGGATTCCATCAGGTTCCCTCAGTATTTCCCGTCAATATATCAACTAATGGGCCTGGTTGCCGAAGAAGCCTAAATAACTTTCCTCTTTTATTTTCCTTTTGTCATTTAACCAATTACCAGACGACAATTCAAAGATGTTGCAGACTACGTTTTAAGATTAATGTAATTCTAATAACGTTTGTCTTATTTGGTAGAAAATATTGAGGATAAGAAGGAAATTGCTTGTAACAAGCTATTTTTTTAACGCCACAATGTTTTCAAACACCTTTTTTTCAAGAGGAGCTAAAATTGGCAGTAATTTGTGGAAATTAATTGGTGTATATTAAGTGTGATAGACTTCTGGACAGATGTATATGGGAATTAGCAACAAATAAAAGATCTTTTTTGTCAAATTTTAATATTTGCACGTGGCTCCTATTCTTGGTCTCCAAACGAACAACGCCAATCTCTTTTCCCCCACCCGATTATCCGAAGAGCAATAATAATGTTCTTAATCATAATTTCTTAATCGAACAAAACTCCTCCACTGCGCCCAATCACTTAACTACAACATCCCCCCCAAAACAAAAATTGACCTGTCAATTTAAAGTGCAGTGGATGAATTTTGTTCGCATAAAGATGAGTGAACACAAACACAGTTCGATACAGGAAATCGAATATCTCTGCGCGCAATCATCTCTAAGCAACAAGATAGAATGCCAAATAACACACTCACACAGACATACAGAAGGTCCTTGTTGGCCAGACAAAGGACTGCAGTTATACAACTATATATACCATTAGGCAATTCTATCACAACGACTTTATGAAATTAGACATGGTACCTTATGACTTCAGATAAATGAATTTACTATTCATACCTTATAAACTGAACTAGAACTGTAAACAATAGATTGCCAGCCCCTTTGTACAAATCCATGCATAATAAGCATACTTGTGATAACCTTGTTTGCCTTGGAAAACAGAACTGTGAGACCGAAATACATCACGAAGTAGTAAGAAATTCAACAAGGAATACATTTCATGGCGTAGATTAACACCAAAGAATATGCTCCCAGTGGAATCTTTCTCGTGTACTCTCTTATTCTGACTTTGGAACACATCTGCCGGCATAAACAGTGCAGGTCAACAAGCAATTTGCGGATTTATGTATAGAAAGGGCTGCAATAGACAAGCTAACCAACTAGGAACTCTACCATTCCCGTCATGAAATATTACAATCCAAGGGAGATAAATCAGCTAGCTCAATGACCAGCCAAACCGAGTTACTTCCCTTGACCTGAGTAAAAGGCACTGAGCAAGCAATCTTTTGCTTATCTGCCAACTGCACTAATTACTAACTGCACTAAGTAGCAATCCTAAATTATGTAACATTAATCCTCACCAGTGTTATCTGATTACTTACACATGAATGTGACTATGAACTTATATACATACATGTAGAACTATATCATTCAAAGATGACAATTACCTTGCCAAATAGAGAGGTTGAAATGCCTTCAACAAAATTGAACTGAAATCATGTAATCGCAATTATCATACCTGTCCAAATGTAATACGAAAAGTATTTCAGAACTGTTCAGTGTCAATGGACATCAAATGGCTTACAAAGCCATGATGGAAGCAAGCAGACAGTGCAATGCAAACAGTGTAGCTCCAGATCAGATTGCACCAGTGTGCAAGATGATCAGGATCCACAATGCTGGCATTGTAATGGATCTTTGGTAGCATCAAATATTAAGTACCTATATTGGAATTGATACCTCATATGAAAATGCATTTCTATACAACATTTATCTAATGAAACCTTTGACAGCTATTTACATGGAAAATTACTTTCAAATTGAAACCAGCTACCTATGTCAAGGTTTGCACTGATTTTGGTGGATTATTTAGCAGATTAGCCCTTGTTTTTGCATTCAGGCTATTAGCAAAAACCCATATAGCATGATGAGTTGGATCCCCTTCAAGTTGGACTAAATATTGAAGACCATCTGGAGAAGTCTTTTGGGCCAAAACTCTTTTAATGTTGGATGAGTTTTTGTCTTGTTCAACTATACCCAAGTTTAATGACAATGGGTCAATATGATCTGAATCCCTAAACCTAAGAGGTTTTTGGATGTGACGTTTGGGACGTGAGGGAAGGGGCATATCATTAGGTCTTGATCCTAACTGGGGCTGGATTGTTACAGTGTCATGTTTCGGTTTAGCCTCTCTAACTATATTTGAAGGCTGCTCGGTCTGCACAGATACAGAGCTAAATGTCTTGTCCGGGATTCTAGCCTTAACCTGGTAATAATTGTTTGGTTCTGGGTGACGTATATAACCCATGCGTAAACGGTCAATATGAACAGGTTGAGTCAAAACCTTGTCTGTGGATGGATCACGAAGACAAATCATATGCGGGCTTTGTACCTCGTGAACAACATACGGACCCCTGAAATGTTGGCGCAATTTCTTAGCTGGAGGTGTAGATTCGTCTGTGACATAAACGTAATCACCAGGCTCGAATTGAGACATATGTCTCTGAGCATTAGTATTTGAGGTCATTTTGGTCTGGTATTGAGTAATGTTGTCATGAACATGGTCTCGTATTTGCGTAACAAGATTTACCTTGGACTTTAGGTATTGGTCTATATCCTTAGGTAGGGTCTGAAACATAACATTTGGCTGGGTAACCAAGGGGAACTTGGGTCTCTGTGAAAACACAACTTCGAAAGGTGAATAGCCAAGACCACCATGAACAGCATTGTTCATGGCAAAAACAATGAATTGGAGATGAACATCCCAATTACTGCAATTAGTGTTCATATAAGGTGTCAGTCTAGCTGCTAAGGTAGAATGACTTCGTTCAATGGCTCCCATACAATGGTGTACAAAACTTGGGGAGAACTGTTGTGGCACTTGTAATAGTTTGCATAATTCTGTGGTAACCATAGCAGTGAATTCAGTGCCTCTGTCAGATAACAGACAATCACAAACACCGAAAGTTGTGAATAACTGAAATAGCGTTTCTGCTACAGTCATAGCATCTTTGTTTAGTATGGGGACAGCATACAAGTATTTGGAAAACATACATATGGCTGTAAAAACGTAACAATGTGCCCGAGGTGTAGCAGGTAATGGGCCATATAGATCTATTTGCCAAACTTCGAACGGTGCTTTTGGTGTAGGATATGCTACAATAGCATTCTTATGAGAAAGCTTAGTGACCTTTCTAGACTGACAGGCATGACAAGATTGCACATATTCAGTAACCAATGTGGCCATATTTGGGAAATAATAGTGTTCCTTTATTCGGTCCAAAGTATCATGAATTCCACCATGAGCACCCATGGGAGAGTCATGAAATAAGGCAAGGATGGCAGGGACACAAGATTTAGGAAGCACTAACTGATATTGGCTCAATAATTTGGTTCTCTTGGCCTTAGGAACTCGACTGTGGAAAAGTGTACTATCAACTATCATATAGTCAGATTGCTGGACTAATATAGAACGTGCTTGCTTCTGACATGTGGGCAGTTTACCAGTCAAAAGATAGTCTCTTATTGGTTTCAGGGAAGCATCGAGGTCCTGATCTCGTTGTATTGTCTCAATAGTCATGTCTAACAGAGAGACAGCAGGCAAATTTGTCAAACTATCCTTATCAGATTCTGAAATTAATGTACTGTCTGTGCCGGGCTCGGACATTTGAACAGAGTGATGCAACAGGCTATTAGTATCCGTTATGACATCATTTTGACTTTGTGTACCAGAGTCAATGTCATTATGTGAGGGAGATGGTATAGGGTCTGACAGAACAGTATCCATGCTATAACAAGTACTGACCCTGACAGGATCTTCTTGCTGGAAGGATTCCGTCTCTATATCACTATCTGATACAATGGCAGTAGTCTCTGCATGTACATTATCTGGGGTAACCAGAATTGGTGAATTTACCTGTAGCACATTGGGTGACGTAGTCTGTTTGTCGTCAGAAACAGGGTTAGAGTCAGCTGTAAACAACACAGACTCGTGGTTAGAGCAAATGTCTGGTATAGGCTGTAGTGTTCGCAGGCAATGACCGATATCAGAACCAGCCTTATATTTGTCAAAGCGAATGTGCTTTGGTAAATGTCTTTTGAGTCTTAAGGTCTTATTACCAGTCTTCTGAAAACATTTGTCGTCTTCAGTATCTGCGTCATATGAGACGTCATATTGGTCATGAACCCTAACAAAGTTAGTACATGGGAAAGTCTGTTCAACCTGATTATCTGATCCAATCAAATTGACTGAAGTTGGCTTTTCAGGGACATAAGGGAAATGTATGTCATTTTCGTCAGGACTGGAAGTCAAGGTCTCTGTGAAATATGGGTACCGTGAAAATGCATCAGGTACTGTCATCTGTGCAGCTGGTTTGTAGACTATGTCAAAACTGAACTGTTGTAGGATGGATAACCAACGGTCATAAATAGCTCCTTGCAACTGCTTCTGAAAAAGGGGCTTAAGGGCCTGATGGTCACACTCAACAACAAAATGTCTACCCCTTAAGTAACTTGCACAATCCAAAACACTAGTGACTACTCCTAAGAGTTCTAATTTGGTAGGACCATATGACTGTTGCCATTTAGATAAACCCTTAGACCCAAACCTCACCACTTTTGGCAAATCACTGCCGTGAATTTGATACAACATATATCCAATTCCATGACTACTGGTATCTACTGCTAGGCGAAAAGGCATATCAAATCGGGGAAAAGCCAGTGCCTTGGAATGGACAAGCCTGCTTTTCAGCTCTTGGAAACAATCATCACATTTATCATCCCATACAAAAGGCATGTTTTTCTTCATCATTCTATATAAGCAATTGGCTATAGAACTATAATTTGGAATGTACTTCCTGAACCAATTAAACAATCCAAGAGCTCTCTGTAATTCTTTTTTAGATGTAGGGGTGGGGTAATTCCGTACTAGATCCAATTTGTCACTAGGTGGAACTATCCCATCTCTACTTATAGAATGACCCAAAAAGACACAACTGGGATATGCAAAACGACATTTTGGCTTTGGCTTGAGCTTTAAACCAGCATTTTGGAGTCTAGTTAGGACCTCATGTAACAACTCTAAATGTTTATCAAAAGTTTCCGAAAAGATACAAATATCATCTAAATAGCACAACACTGAGTCAAAAGTGAGACCATGTAGGATTTTGTCCATTAATAACTGAAATGAATTAGGGGCTGTGCTCAACCCTTGCGGTAGCCTCAAAAATTTAAATGTGCCATAACAAGTGTTAAAGGCAGTGTATTTGGTAGAATTCTCAGATATAGACATTTGAAAAAATCCTGAACTTAAGTCAAGGGAGGTAATATAGTTCGGACTAGTCCCAGAAAAGGATTCTGTCAAATCCTGGATGTCTGGAATGGTATAACGGAACTCTTGAGTTTGAGAGTTCAGATACCTGAAATCACAGCAAAATCTATACGAACTGAGACTTTGGTCTCGTGTAATACTGTCAGGACTCACTTTTGGCTTGTGTCGCTTAGCAACAAGAACAATAGGACTCGTAATTGGTACATCTTCATGTTCAGAGACTGGAGCAATAATACCCTGGCTGAGCAACTCATCCAACTGATGTCTGAGAACTTGTTTTTTATCTGGTGGTAAACGATACGGCCTCTGATGTTTTGACTTTGCATCAGGCTTCAGATGGATTTGATGCTCAACGACAGTAGTATGGCCCAAGCCTGGATTATGTTCAGTAATAAAGATATCTTTGTGTTGATATAAACACTGATATAACTGAGACTTTTGATCAGCAGTTAGATCTGGGTTGACATCAAACTCTGATATGAATTGAGAATCAGAAACTGGGACAGACTTAAGTTGATCTACCTGGTCTTGACAAATATGTGAGCATGATTTCTGCAGGGCAGGTAACTTGATAATATCAACAGAATTATCACAAAGTTGAAAAGAGGCAAGAATCATGCCTTTGTGCAGATAAATAGGCTCGTTTCCTGGATTTAATACCTTAAGGGACACAAGTCTATCAGATGTACATGTTACAACTGACTTCGCTACCATTAAACCCTTATTAAGTAACTCTGCATGACCAACAGTAACGCCTTGCATTCCAACGTTTAAATCTTTGGACAATTTACCAGTCACAATGCCCTCAGAATTTGGAGATATTACTACAGTGGTTTTGCATTTTATTTTCGTGGTACGCTTAAAGTCTGAAAAGTCAGTACCCTTACTAAAATCAATAACAATTCCACTTGATGTTAAATAATGCATGCCAAGAAGCACAGGGTGTGACGTCTCTTGTAAAATGTAAAACTTTGCAGACTGACTTCTTGCAGACGACTTATGAACTTTGAAGCGCACTGATGCTGTGCCAATAACAGAGACGGTCTGATTATTGGCAAGTATCAGTTTGTCATGACAATCCAAGAAATCAAAGACACAAGTGGAAGGTAGCTTCTCAAAGAAATCTTGAGACATAATATTTATAGAGCTGCCAGTGTCAAGGAGTGCTGTCACACATGCATTATTGAACATAACATTCAAATACAAAAAGCAGGAATCAACATCAGCACTGTTGGGTTGTGAAAAGATGTCATCATTTGTAGAGCCCTCTGTCGACGTATCTGTATCTATGAAGCCTGAGAGTTTGGGCGCTGTCCCAGGCCCAATTGGTTTAAAGAAGAACGTGTCGGGCAACTGCTTGCGATATGGCCTGGATCATTGCACAGTTGGCATGTGTCAGTTTGATTTGTAGTTGAATTACTTAGAGTCTTACATTTTCGAGCTGTATGCCCGAACTGCGAACATAATTGGCATCGGCTGTTAGGTTCGGGTTGGTCAACACCAGTCCAATTACACTTGCTTTGTAAGTGACCAACACCATGGCAACGATAGCATGAGCGAAGTTCACGTTGGCGTTGTTGGCGACGTCCACCAACAACTGCAGTTGATTGATGAATGGCTGCTACAGGGTAGAACGACTGGGCCTGGCCTTGATCTCGATATTGGTGGGCCTCTCCAATCTTTGCCAAGTGTAGGGCTTCACGTAAAGTATTTGCTCTGCCAGCGCGTACAAAAAATGCTAGTTGAGATGGCAGGCCCTGTATGAATTTCGCCATAATGTCCCGATCACTTTTCCCTAATGTCTGCCCTTTTTCGGTTAATAAAGCATGAAATTCTTCTAGTGGCTGCGAGGAACCAAGCAGCATATTGTCATATGTGGCAGATTCTGTGATGTAGCGAAAGTCATTAACATTGCAAAACTCGGACATAAATGAATCCTTGACACGGTCCCATGATGACTTGTCCGACAGACGGTGAAACCAGATACGTGCAGGACCAAGTAACAAAAGATGAAAAGCAGCAATAGCTCGTGCAGGTTCTGTTTGTGGTGTGATGTTCGACAACGTCAAAAAGGATTCGAACTCCCGGAGGAATTTGTGGGGGTCCTCATGCGTGTAGCCCGAAAATTTCTGTACAAACTTCTCAGTCAGTGAGATACTGGATGGCAAGAAATATTGTGTAATTGTCTGCGTCGGAGGTGGAGTACTTGCCATGTTGTGTGGATGCACGTTCAACGGATCGCCCAACAGCGGGTCGTCGAATGGGTTGTGGCTCGTGTTTCCGTCGGCCATCACACTCTGACTCACAGCCACCACGACGAAGAGAAAGGCGAAATAGAGTGGATTTGGATTCTCCACCATGTGATAGACTTCTGGACAGATGTATATGGGAATTAGCAACAAATAAAAGATCTTTTTTGTCAAATTTTAATATTTGCACGTGGCTCCTATTCTTGGTCTCCAAACGAACAACGCCAATCTCTTTTCCCCCACCCGATTATCCGAAGAGCAATAATAATGTTCTTAATCATAATTTCTTAATCGAACAAAACTCCTCCACTGCGCCCAATCACTTAACTACAACATAAGGAAGGGTCTTTATCTAGAGGAAACACTGATACAATATGTCTCATTGAAGCAAAGTTATAGTGTCGTACCCGATACTATATCCAGGTTTCACAGAATCGTGTGCCTTCCGGTAAATTCTAAAGGATGTCTCTATGGTGAGATGTTTAATGACCCTAGGAACAAGGTAAAATTTCCAGTTTACTTCTCTGAAGAAAGGAAAAATCACTCTAATTTAAAAACGCGTCGTGGATTTAAAGGGGTGATTGTTACATTAATCTATTACCAAACAATCCCTCCTTTTAAACCCCCCCCCCTTCCTTAAAAAAAAAAAACAAAAAAAAAAAAAAAAAAACCACACACGCACGAAAAAAAAAAAAAAAAAAAAAAAAAAAAATCTGGAAAACATTGTGTGCAATGAAGAAATTGCTTGTATCAAACAATTTCTTGATTTTCCACAATATTTTCCACCCAAAAAAGACGAAGATATTTAATTCTCAACCAACTCGAAATTGTCGTCTGCAACTTCTTTTAATTTGGATTACGTCAAATGTTTTGTGTGGAAATTCTGGTTAAGCTTGACTCCTACAGTACAATCACATGGTTTATACCACGACTCGGGGAAACGCTCATCTTTTGTGGACAGTTTTAGGTCCGAATAGCATTATATACTGGTGAGAGCTCACTTGCTCTAAGTTAACTCTTTACCAGGCGGCGTTTTGACTAATCCGACAATATCCAAAGAAATTGTAGACCAAATCGAACAATTCAAAGTATTTGGCAATACAAGAAATAGTTACAAGTGATTGCTATTTTAATTTTAATGGTTTCTTCGTCACGTTAACTGTGAGTTTTGTGATGAAAACAATAGTGTGTTCCGAACACTGATGAATCGTTGAACCCAGTGAGTTACTGGGTTAATAATATACGATATCGAGTGTTCTAAAAATAGATGACCATAAAAAGAAAACACGTGATCAAATATTTCGTTCACTCCGAGGATGTTATGAAAACTTCACCCACATTTTGAACCGAAAGTTGGGTGTCTACAAACAACATGCATATATTATCGGATGAATCGACTCAGTTGTTGGTAGGCCTTGCTGCTGGGACGATATTTAAGTTCACCGCGTTACGTTGGCTCGGATCAAAGAGAAGGGAATATGTAGGGACTGTGTCAAAAGTGTATATTTATCCGGTGAAATCCGTGAGGGAGCTACCTGGGTTAACGGAAGCAACAATTACCAAGCATGGGCTAAAGTTTGAGGGGGTCGGGGACAGGTAATGTATAGTACTTCTTCGAGTTTACATGTGAATTTCAATGATTTTAAGTATTTCATAATCTACATGTACACAGGCTGTCTGTCCTGTTGTCTGTCTGTCTTACTTCTTCTTCACCATGCAAAGCTATAGATGTCTGTTCGTGTCACCGGGACTTAAATTGACCAATCGTTGCAGCCAATAAGATAATCAATCGACCAATTAAATAATGATTTAGATTTTAGACCGGAATTGAACTTTGAACTCCAACATTGGCTAACATTTTATGAGAAGCATATTTGTTTGGCGACTTAAACTTCATAACTACAGTTTTTTTTCAAGCTATAGTTACGATGTTTAGCTCGCCAACCAACCAAATTACTGTTTTGTTACATGTTGCTGGCCACATATTTTCCACAAATCCATGCGTCAGAAATTCGATAAGAGATAGTCATTACTGGCAAACTGTATGCTATGTCCGCAAACTGTAAACTTATTCCGGGCTTAGACCTTGCAATATGGGCGAAGTTACGACCTCACTAGAGGAATAATCAAAGTAGGAAGACATAAATAGTTGAATATCCTTGCCTGATTTAGGACAGTAGGTATTACAGTTGAAAGCATGATTCAAATACTAACATCTCGGCAATATTAACTCTATGATCGATATCAACTAAGCCTAGTTGATGAATCGCATTAATTTTCTGAATGATCAGGGCATCATGGTAGAATCATAAAAAGTATATCCTATTGGATTTGATGTTTCTATCAATAAGTTGTGTTTACAGGCAAACTTTAATATTGATATCGATTTTTCTATTCAACTAAAATATGTAGGTGAAAAGTTGTTTACAAAATTTAACTAGCCCTTTGTAAATTTGTTCAAAAACACATGTAGACGAGCGGATCTAGTTTAATTTACGATCTTTATTCTGGCAAATTCGATTTTTTTTTTATTTTACGCGTCGTATGTTCGATTTTTAGCATAAGTGCTCTAAAGTTTAATTTCAGTTGTACATCTATCTACCTCACCAAAAATGGTCCAGTCACTGGCTATACCTTAATTATCTAAAGGTCCAGTTCGAAGGTTACCAAATACTCATACATGTACCCTTTAAACACGTTGTTTGGTTTAACCCTTCTGTTTTTTTTTTTTTTTTTTTTTTTTTTTTTTTAATTTAGACTGGTCCAAATTCAAAGAGATTGCATACAACATTGAAAACTGGATGAAATTTCAAATGCAACCACCATATATGGTATGAAATATTGTGGGAAAAGGAGAAATTGCTTATTACAAGCCGCGTGAATTACTTCTTTTTCCACAATGATTTCTCAAGTATTATATAACAGTGACGTAAAATCCCGGGTTTGTACAGGATATGATAAACATTTTTTTGTAGTGTATAGTGTATTTAACAGATCTCAATGATAATATAAAATGTAAATGTTACTCCAAATTATATTACACAATAATTGTATGTATTTCAAACATGATATTAATTGGTATTTTGAAAATAAAAACCAAAATTCTCAATATGTAAAGAACGTGTTTCCGTGTAACTGTTTAATTAATTATTTATAGCTGCAGACAGAGGGCGTAATTTAAATATTTCAACGATACTAACATTTACCCTATGCTGTAGGTACTCATTTGAATCGTCTCATCGCGATGAGAAGATTCAAATGAGTACCCACAGTATAGGGTTTCATTGAGGAGAAAATATTTTAGTATTTTGTATGCTGTGACACCTTCTTGTCTAGGACTGTGTAATATTGTACTTATACATACATATCTGTGGCCAGACACTGGCTAGTTACGAAGAATGGTGACATGTACACAATGAAACAGAGTGCCAGATTGACGCTGATCACTTCCAAAATAGAGGGCAAAAATCTGCGGTTAGACGGTCCAGATATGCCTCCATTAATCCTGCCTCTGTATCCAAATATCCAGTCAGAAATGGTGAAATCTGTCACGTGAGTATGTTCCTGGAAAATACGGAACCATCGTACTTGTCCTTATAAAAAAGCAATGAAAACACATAACGTGTGAAGATGTATAAGAAAATAAAAATTCAGTGAAAAGTCTTTATCAAACCTTTTGCAAGACTGAATTACGGGTAAATGTATAAACAAAAGGAATTCAACTGTGCAAATACCCACCCTTTTTCACTAAAGAAGGCCGACTATTTATTAAAATATTTATGCTTGATTGTGATTTTTGAAGAACACGTAAAATGCAGTTTTCATTGCTATGATATTACATAATCAATTTCTTGCATTTATCTAAACTTTGGGAAGCAACGTTTCTTTACCCCACAGAAAGAACTTTGCATAAATATATCTTTTATTTTACTGTACACGAACTAAATACATAGGATAAACTTGTTTTTGTGTAAGATCGATGTTTCTTTCACAGAGTGAACCAGAAAGCAATATTGTCATCAGTTTGGGAACGACATGTGTAAATATAGCTTTTGTCCTTCACGAAATGAAAGATTTTAGTCGATCTTTCACGACAAACAAGGGATTATTTTAAGTCTCTCGAAATACAATGTAGTGTGTTTATCACTTTGATAATTTCAGCGGCTTGTCGGTGAAATTATGAAGTGATATTCAGCAAGGGATCTCGCTAATCCATCCAAAGTATTAAAAAAAGTAGTTACTAAGGCAAGACTGGGAAATATTGTTGAACATAGACAATGTCGCCAGATTGTGCTCACTACAATTGTATCTCCTTTGTGCTGTACACAAACGTTGCTTTCTTAGGTTTCGAAATGCAAACTGTATCACGGTTTTCATGTTCTTTATTGTATCAATGAAGTTCTGTAAGAGTCCTTCCTTTCAGACATTGGGTTGTTACCAGGCCAGACGGTAATATAGTTACTCTAACCCTGACTCCGCAATTGTCCAAAATCCGTTCATCCTTGGCAGGGGACAGATTATGTCTGTCTTCCGAGGGTCACGGGTCCGTGTCTATACCTGTACACCGAGACTTTAAACAGGATGATATAATCATAGTCAAGTGCGTTATTTCAGCCGTGAGCACAGCACTGACATGTAGCAGAGTAACTAAGCCTACAAAGTTTTTTGTTGTGAATTCACTGTTACACGTGTACTTAGCCATGATAACGTAGCTCCCTTTCTTATAATCTGTTAGAGAGCCTCTCCAATAGATTATATATAGAATAGGGCTACGTTATCGTAACCAATGTGTACTCGATAATAGGCCTATACTTACCGTTTTTCCAATATAAAAGCATTTTTTATCCAAAATGATAAATGTCAAAGAGCAATTTAAAAACGTGTTTGTTTTTTGTTTGTTTGTTTGGTTCAACTATTGACGTATCTCACTAAGAACCATATATTACGATGCCTTCATTATGAAAGTGAGTTTTTATAAACCATTTAAAAGACAGTGTCTTTATATAAAATTTTTCAATTTAGTTAATGATAATGACTTTGTTTTCACATTTCATTTGAATGTACACTGTTTGTAAATTGATACATGCAGCACAAAAACAAAGATTTGAAAAATAACCCAGTTAAATCTGAAGATTTCTTTTGAATATGAGATAACGTGATTAAAAAAAAACTTTGGACGGGTATCTTCATCAACAAATGAACATACTTAAATTGCAGTTTATATGATGCATTAGCCAGGAGAGGCTGCCTCAGTGACGTAACTGTTTGACTTCTTGAAATTTCAAATGTTTTGATGATGTCACCATTGTCTGGTTATTGCTTTTGATAACCGTATTTCAGCGCAGGTTGGAAATTTAGTAGGATTTTTTCATATACTTGCACTTGAATAGTTAATAAAAGCATCAGATTCGCTTTGTAGAATCTGCCCTTTAACCAAATCCAAAATAATCTTGCTTGTTTACGTCCATCAAGATAAAAGCTTTGGTAAATATAGGGGGCGGGGTTAATGAAGAAATTGCTTGTAACAAGCGAAATCTTCATTATCGACAATATTTTCTACCCCCAAGGTAGATTTTAAAAAAACAAGATTCATTGACTGACTGTTGTCTTCAACTTATTTAAATTTGGAATTTTCCAACGTCACAAAGTAGCGTCATTTAGTAAGGTTTTCTTGGATAACGGGTCAAGTCTATATCATAAGGGGGGGGGGGTTACTACGCTACATTTCACTACAGTGCTTTCAATTTTATTCAATGCTAGAGCTTAGAACACCCATATGCTTAACCCCTGCAAGATCAAAAAATGTTGCTAATACCATTTGTAACTTAAGATTGAAATAGATATGGATTATTCTGATCCTCTCTCTGTAGACAAAATAACAACAACAACAACAACAACGCCTTTTATCTTCTCATAGTGATGATCCTACGCTATGTGTGCATAGGCAGTCTTCTGCTCTATGCACACCAGTTTTCATTTCAAAAAGTTATCTCGGCTTAAAGGTCAAAAGTCTTGAAATTAATGGAGCACTGGTCACGTCCAAGAAACGTTCGACTGGGGCAAAAACGGCATTTTATTAACAAAAATTTGAAGAAAGACATGAAATAAGCGGCAAATCGTTGGTTGGCGATCCTAACGTTGTAACTACAACTTGAAAAATCTGTAGTTACGGTGTTTTAGTTACAATTCAACAAAAATACTTTATATACTTAAGAAATGAAGAGAATATTTTTGTTTTCATGGAGGTATGAACCGAAAAAACTAATCACACTGTATTAATACGCGAAGCGGATTCATACATTGTGTGATTAGGTTTTTCGGTTCAAACCTCCATAAAAACAAAAAATATTCTCTTCATTTCTTATAATTTAATAGTATCGAGAGAAAAAAAGCAAAAACTTTACACTTTTGATACCTTTTTCTAAGGGACTATTTTGTGCGGAAGCTTACAAAATTGTTGCGTGCTCAAAATTTGTTCATGGAGCTATGAATAATATTTTTCGACGAATCAGAACGCCGGATTTTGATAGACGAAGCTAAAGATTAAAGTATACACGTATATCATCGGAGTTCAAAGTTCCATTCTTAATAAATTATTTGATTGGCCAATCAATGTTTTAATTGACAGCGGCGACCCGTCATTTGTGACAGTGGTTTGGAATAACGTCGATGCGAGGGTAAAATGTCGTAACTACAGCTTTAAAAAAGCTTTAGTTACTACATTTTGCTCGCGCACCGACGATGAATTATTTTAGTCCCACAAACGGACATACACGTAGTTTATGATGTCATATCTAGGGCTTAAAAACGACTTTAAAGATTTCCGCACTGTTTCAGTTACATTTTATTTGCCATTTGCTTTATCTCCAACCTTGGCCAAGTCGTTAATCACTTCATGTTTACTTTCTGCATTGATATCTACACAAATGCACAGATATTGTCTGCTTATCTTATTGCAACAAATCCTTTACTCACACGAATTGAAAATGTAACTATATTAACAGTGACTGCT
Source organism: Fragum fragum (assembly GCA_946902895.1). Taxonomy (NCBI): domain Eukaryota; kingdom Metazoa; phylum Mollusca; class Bivalvia; order Cardiida; family Cardiidae; genus Fragum; species Fragum fragum. The sequence goes on along the minus strand of OX336366.1, from coordinate 35,185,969 downwards.
TTTTGTTGACTTTTGCCCGGTTTTAATAAGTTATATACATTGTACATAGTTGATAGTTAGTTTGTCTTACAATGCCAAATACCTACGAAAACAACAACAAAAACAAACTGCACAATGTATTCGAATGGAATGGTGATCACTCTTTTAACAATTGCTGACGACAACTTCTAGTGAAAGAAATTTTATTGCTTCATCTTCAAGGAAAGAAAACGCTGTGGGAAATGAAAAATTTTCGTGTTACAAACATTTTCTCCATTTCCCAAACTAGATTTTTTCAAAATGAGACTTTAGATCCACTTCTAATAGCATTATGTCTGTCGTGTAATTGTGCGTCCATGCGTCCGTCTGTAAGCTTTTACTTGAAAATTTTGACCTTTGGAAGTATAGCATAGATTTCATCTAAATTTCACATGAATGATCCTTGGGTGATCGTTTATCAGTTTCTTTAAAGAGTTATAATCGGAAAAAAGTGTGGCTTTTATGAGCGGGGTTAATTTCCAGTTATGGTGAAAGCTGTAAAAAAATCTTCGCAGAAAATAGTCGCTTGATTTCAACCCAAATTCACATATATATGATCCTTGGGCGACACTTATCAGATTTCCCCCAAAGAAATTTGGATGATTAAAAAAATGTCTCCAGTGGACGAGGCTAATTTCCACACATGGTATTTGGTGAAAAACTTGAAAGTGATTTTCTCATTAACCAGTGGGTAGATTTCGATGAAAATTTACAAGAGTAATCCTTGGAAGACCTTTTTATCATATTCATGTAAAAATGGCCAGATTAAAAGCATGGCTTTAATGGGAGGGCAGTGAAAACATTGCAAATCTTCATCTTAATACTAGCTTATTGATTTCAGTTGAAATTCACAGGAATGATCTGTAGATGACTCTTCATAAGATTCATGTAAAGAATTTGTTCTTTTAAAAAAACATGGCTTCAGTGAGAGGGGCTAATTTCCGCATATGGTATGTAGGGAAAACTTTGCAAAAAAGGCATCTCCGAAGATGGATTTCAACACAATATTACAGAAAAAAACATTGTTTAATAATATTGTTGTGGAGTATTTGCCAAGTTTCAGGTAGAAATCACTTCATATTTCAAGGGATATAATTACTGCTCAACTGATAATAGATTTTTGTGGTATGAAAGAAAGTTGCCTCCTTAAATTAAATTGAAAAAAAGTATTTTTTTCTAAAAGGAGTTGCTTTCTGTGTTTAAGAAATCTAATTTACTTGTACCATAAGTGTATCAGGCCATTCAATTAGGCGTTCAAGTGCCTCTAGTTAATTAGTCTGAATGTTAATTTATATCTATTTAAATAATCGAGTATGTTTATCTGTTGCAATAAGTAAGGAAAGGTTATTGCGCTAACCCCAAAACATTCTTCCTAAAATCAAACCAGTGACAAAGACAGCTTTCAATTCTGAACATATGAAATACTTATTGAAACTTTTTTGAACAGGCGTGAATGAAAATTGTGCTACTTTTCTTAATATTTACTTCGAATCTAAGGAAAAACAAAATTAATCATCTCTATTGCATATTGTTATTTGCCTTATCCGGTTGTCAATACTTGCCTTTTCATATTATTATATTTTTGTTTTCTCAGCGTTAAGAATACACCGTTGCCCGCCCTAGACTGTGGCGATGACGCCGCTGACTGGGTGTCAAAAGTACTTCAACAGCCCGGTCTGAGGTTAAACTATTCTGCACCATCACTAGCCAAACGATTGTCAAAAACAGTAAAGAAAGACTGGCCAACAAAAATACAACCACAAGATGAGGTATGTAAGACAATAATCATGGGTTGCTATGACATGGGAATTCTAGAAGTTATTGTGAAAATATTCAATTTGATTTTGTTTCTCTATGACGATGGGTTAGATCATGATTTTAGAAAGAGGAAATACTACTGAATGAACCTACAGTCGTTTGGTGCTCACCCAACAGCAGACGCTAATAGGAGGCGGTTTAATATGAATAGTTTTATACCCTTTGTAGATGGATATATATATAGCATTGGAATTGTTGGTGTGTAAGTCCATGTGTATGGCCGTCTGTCCGTCCGTCATTCACATTCTTGTAGCCTCTCTAAATTCACTTTCTCCAATCTCTTTTAACCCATTCCCAAACAATTCCGCTATTTTACGAAGAAAGTTTTGGGAAAAGTTTTTACAAGCAATTTCAATCATTCAATCATTTTCAATCCACAATGTTTTCAGCCCAAAAAAGGCAAAGGTTTTTAAGATTTAAAATTGCCGTTTGTAACTTCTTAGAATTTGGGATAGTTTAAAGTTTCTAAAATTTGTATTTGGCTATTGGCTATCCCTTCATAGATAAGCTTTTAACCCCTTTGACTTTGAGGTCCAATGGTCTATGTAACGGTGGTTGTTTCTCTACAGGTAACATTTTTTACCCGATCTCTATCAAACTTTGTATTATGCCCTTTGTGAGACGAAAAAGTCTTTTGAATTTGAGGTCATCAGGTCAGAGGTCAAGGTCGACTGGTCGTATTTTGTTTTAAGCCAGTGTCTTCTTTACAGGTTGACATCTTTTAAATTATCTTCATACCTTGAAGCCGCGGCCATAGCGCAGTTCGTAGCGCGTCGGACTCAAAATCATAAGGTCCAGGGTTCTATAAGCAGCTGGAGGCTCTTAAAGGATGTCATGGTATTACTGGCCTGAGAAATGCCAGGAATCCATGGTTATGTGCTCCTGTCGTCGAAATATGACTTAAATACCGTTTCAAGCGGCGTTAAACCCCATTCAAACAAAATCAAATCATACCCTGAATGCTGTTAGCCCTGGTGCGATGGTATAACAAGACAAAGGTGAAGGTCATTTTGAGTTAAGCCTGATATCTCTCTTTAAGTCACAAATATGTACGTGAGAAGCCTTTGGCCATTGATTAAATAATAAACGTTAATGATTTTCGGTAAATGAAATTAAAAGGTCCCATATAGCTAAATTTGGTTTCGTGTCATTCAAGAATTTTGAATATGTATATTTCGTCGTTGTCGTTCCAAAACCTCGTAACTACAGCTTGATTCAAACTTTAGTTACGAGATTTTAGAACGACAACAACGATTTGTTGTTATAGGAACTTTATATTTATCTTATTTTATTGTACTTTTTGTTTTGTCTACCTGTTGGTTTACTTATTGAGGGTGGATGCCATGCTGTGCGGAACTGTTGTATTCAGTTGAACCAATGATTAAATGCAGACAATATGTCTAGCGTTTTGTATTTTCTTCTTTGTTGGTTTTTATTCATACATACATGAATATATTCACTCATTCCGACACGATTCCAATTTTGTACTCAAGGGAAAAAAATGTAATTCATTGGAGAAAGTAGAGAAATTACTTATGAAAAGCAAATTATTCATCATCAACAATGTTCTCTACCTCAAAAGCCAAATATTTTTAGAATTTCCTGAACTAAAAAGAGTTCTACAACTTATTTCCAGTTCGACCACTCCTACAGTTAGTAGTCTAGTAATGTATCCAACGTCCTAATTTAGAAAAACGTTCCTTCTGTGAACCTTAGGCTAACTTTGATTTTCTTGTAATATTATTTACATCTTTTTTTCTTTTCAGATAGCATTTCAAGACTTTGTCCATTGTATGGTAATGACAGAATCATCTATGGTGGCTCTAAACAAAAGGCTAAAGAAACCCGTCAGTGTGATAGCATTTCGGCCAAACTTAATGATAGATGGTTGTCCTGCTTTCGACGAGGTATTGACCCTTTTCTAATATTTCCATACTCAAAAATGGTTCTACTAACCTTGACAAATGTGTTTGTTCAAACGGAGTTTTTCGCCATATAACCCATTCCCACACAATCGCTCCTTTTTATGCCCCTCGAGGAAAAAGCTTTGATACAAGCAATTTCTTCATCACCACAATGTTTTCTTCCCAAAAAAGACGGGGAAAAATTCCATCAATTTGAAATGTCGTCTGCAGCTTCTATCAATTTGGACTAGTCTAAAGCATTGTTGTGTTGGAAAGGGTTAAACAACCTATCAATCATATCAATGCCAAGTTTTCTCGTACATGGGCTCTTTAAGTATCACCAGTTGTAGCCTGGGGTTCCACTTGACTTGCCAAATGGCATACTCACGTGATACCCGCATAACCAAAGGCATGGCCGGAACTTGAGCTCGCAACCCTCAAATTGCGTGTCCATCGTCCTAACCAGTGACCCATGCGTCACCTACAGCCTTGACAGAATGGATGTGGCTATTTTGTATTCAAAGAAACAAAACAATCACTTGCTGTGTTAATATCTTTTCTCCTTAGTTACATCGCTGTTTTTAGAACATTACCAGACGACACAATTTTACACTGGTCCAAATTCAAATCACTTGCAGACGACAGTTTCTATTCGATAAAATTTGGGACATCTTTGTCTTTTGTGGTTTAAAACATTGTAGATAATGAAGTAAGTACTTGAAAAAATAAAGTAAAGAAAGGTGTGTCTGTAACAAGCCCCATCTGCTGTGCTTGCGGTGCTTTCCGACTTTTGTGGCAGATAGTTTTCATTGCATCACAGCTAATTGTCGTGTGTAATCTCTTGCAATTTGGACTAGCATAAATTAATGTCTTCTGGTAATGGGTTAACCCATTTCCATCCAATTATGCCTTTTGGCAACCATCAAGAAAATGTTTTCTTCACAAAAAGATAAGCCGCCGTCATAGCGCTGTCGTTAGCGCACCAGAATCCTAATCTTCAATCATGGGATGTCATAGGTTCGATCCCCGGCGGCGGCACATATCCTTTTCGACATTTGTTTCACACCAATGGATGGATAATCGTGAACCTAAGTGGGATAGCAGCTGGTGGCTATAGGAAAGGATGTAGTGGTAGTACTGGTGCGAGATTTACAACGAATCCATTGTTAGATCTCCAGCCGCCGCGATATGACTGAAATACTGTTAAAAGCGGTGTTAAACACGGTTCATTCAATCAATCAATCACAAAAAGATAAGGATTTTTAAAATTCAATCAATAAAAGTTGTCTTCCTTAGCTTCTTTGAATTCTAAAATTTCATCTTCTGGTAATAGGTTAATCGATCTTTGCAACATAAAGATCCGACGCAGAATTAGAATTGTAGATACGTATATTTTTCAGCATCGGCCGTAATTAGATATATTCCTTTCGGCAAAATATGTTTCTCTCTTTTACGTCTAATTCCCATCAATGAGTGTCAATGCTATGTTTATAAAGTTTGTCTGCTATCACAGCTGAAGGTCAAAAGACAAAATTGACATGGCCTGGAGCATATCTTCTACATTTACGGATAGATTTCAAAGGCACAGTGGCTCCCGATGATACCTGCTAGTGCCATTACGTGGAAAATTTGTTTGGATTCTCTTAAGGTCAATGTAACATCTTTAGGTCAAGTTACAAAGCTGGCCGTATCAGTTTTAGAATTGAGAACTAATCATTTAACACCTTTGTTTTGTTACCCACAAGGTGAAAGACAAAACTGAAAGTCAAATTATAATTTGTTCCTTGTTCGAAGGTCACAAGTGAAGGTTATTTTTCAAGACTTACCTTGTAACTTGTTATATACTTTGTCACTTTGCGTCAAGTACAATGTACTTTGAACTTTGACAGTATTTGAAGGGTATTCCTAGTCTTTGACACATTTTAATCTTTTTCAGGATACGTGGGAAGAGCTGTTCATTGGAGACAAAATTCATTTACGTTATGTCGACAAATGTACAAGGTACTTTACGTAATATTATCAATACCCTTACGGCTTGTTGTATTTACATAAAGTTTACTCTCCACAATTTCCTTAAAATTTTAGTTATACTAAGTTAAACTTAACAACACGAAGACAGTCCCATATACTTTGTATGCCTTATCTACATCCGTATACAACTTAGGCATTTTTCGGCTGTGGATCAGCTTGAAGCTAAAGTGGTTTTGAGTTACAATTCTGTATCTACATTCGAAGAGAAGAAAAATGACGGATCGCTGGCCACGCCCACTGAGCTCCAACAGGAACTTCGGCTTAGATATAAAACGCAATAGTTTTTCGACATTTACAATCACGCTGAATGAAAATGTGAAATTGTTGGTTGGCGACCAAAACGTTGTAGCTACAGCTTGAACAAGGTCTAGCTCGTCATAAAAGTCGCAAAAACAACTAAAAAGTTTCAGTTATATATTGGTCAATGTCGGAGTTAAAAGTTGACTGACGATCTAAATATATTATTTGATTTAAAGTTATGAAATTTTTGATTTTTCTACTTTCTTGGTTAGAGAACATTGTGGAAAAAGAAGAAATTGCTTGCTACAAGCAATTTCTTCATTTACACAATGTTTTCCTAGTTGTTTTTAGGGGCGTTGAAAAGCGTCATTAGTTGGATTGGTTAACATGTCGCTATGTACTGGCATGTTCTTTGAAAAAAGACCATATTGATTTGACATTGGACATCATCTTGTCTCGAATCAGATGTAAATGCATTTAATGGCTCGTAGTTTTCACCGAAATTGACGTATCGTTGGTAAAATCCCTACCTATAGCCTGTTCAAGCTGTACTTGAATAAAGCTGTAGTTACGACATTTTGCACGCTCAATGAGGTGTAGTTATACGAGCTTCTTATAACTCGCGGACGATATCATACCGCCATGATTACAAACATACAAATATATGTGCGTATTTATAATTGATGAATTTAGATCACATTGAATTTACTGCTGTTTGATCAACAAGAAAATTAACAATTTTTCAGATGTGTGATAACGTGTATAGACCCAGAAACTGCTGTGAGAGATAAAGAGGAACAACCTCTAAAAGAACTACGCACGTGAGTAGACAGTTCTATTTTTTTCGTTTCTATTGCACGGCTCTCATAATATAAAAGAGGTGCGAATGCAATACGCATCAAAATACACCTGAGTACTTGTTTCCTTATTCTTTGGTACATGTACCAGGTAAGTTGAAGCGACAAAAAAAGGATATCGCTAAAATCACCCACTCTAATCCTCTTGGGCAATTGGCGGATCGTTTGCCCCGCCTACTGTCTCACTGGCCACACCCACTGACTCATCAAGAAGTTTCACGTCGATATTAAACGGCGTTAATTTCATAAATTTATGGCAAGTAACATGTAATAACAAAAAATCAAATAGTTGGTTGACGACCTTAACGTCGTAACTACAGCTTAAATGAGCTGTATTTTTGACATTTATGTCGCCAAACCAAAATCGAATGAGTGTCGGAGTTCAAAGTACCTTTCCAGTTTAAAAGAATTATTTGATTGGTTGAATGATTGTATGGTTGGTCAATTTCCTTTAACATCATTTCGTACTTTCTGGATCGTATGATCTGCCATGCGGAAAAGAGACCGGTAAAACAATCTTATAAAAAATGTGGTCAAATAGATGGTATTGCGGAAAGAAGATTTTAAAAAAAATTTGTGGGTTAGAATGACAATTCAGAAAATCAGAAAATTTATCAAGATATAAGACTATCAAGCCTTATCAGTCTGTGTAGTCTGATAGTTTACGCTTTTCCTGGGGAGCCCTGAATGGTGTGATTTTTCAAATATTGTTTGTAATAAATGGAGTGAAAAGTGGTAGGCTTTATGAGTACAAAAACTCATTCCGAAACCACCCCACTTCATACGACCATAAAGGAAAGAATTCAGAAAAACGATGTGGAAAATTAAAAGCAATTTTGTTACAAGCAATTTCATCAGGTTCAACAATGTTTTCCTCTCAAGAACACAGACATATATTAGATTTTATCAACCTCAGATTGTCGTCTGCAACTTCTTTGAATTTGGACTTGTCTAAAATTGTGTTCGGTATCTAATTAAAGTATTTTTCCCATATCGAAGCTTCTTTGATATCGTATACATGCTTTGGTACTAGCCGACATCAGCTGAATGAGTTTTAAGTCTGGTTCTTCTAAATAGGCATAGGGTAAATAAAGAGATCCTTGATAAATAAAGTGTCAGTTGCAGACAAAAACGCGATAATTTTAATTTGAATAAAACTGTGCAACTTTTTAGCCGCTCTTTCTATAGAAACAAGAAATTGTCATTCTGTTGAGTTAAATCTTTAACTCCATGAGAAAGTTTTCAATGTCATTTTTCATTTGATACGTTGCTCGATGTTTTTGGCTTTGGGTCAGAACAATAGATATCATGTAACGATTGTTATTATTTGTTGAAGATAGAGAGCGTATTGCCGATGTTTAACCCTTTCCTGTTTATTTTTTTTCAAAATCTTGGTCTTTTCCGATTTGAAAGAACTTACGTGCGACAATTGGAATTGAAAGTGAGTGCAATTTGAAAAGTAACTAACCGACAGGGTAGAAAATATTGTGGAAAAAGGGACAAATTGCTTGTTACAAACAACTTCTTCTTTTCCGTCAATGTTTACTCAAGTATAAAATAACAGGAACGTAAAAATCAGGGTTGTACAGGGAAGGGTTAATTAGAGTGCTAGACATACCGGAGAGAGATGACAATCAAAATCTGTCATTTCTATGCCAAACCCTGTTATTGGTATTTATTGAAATCAAATAGAGCCCTGTTTAATGACAGCTTGAATTGTATTACACTAGAAAAACGTGATTAAAGCCGATCAAATTGTCGAAAGAAGACAAAATAATGTATCAACCACTATGCTAGACGCTAATAATTCCATTCAACACAACGTATCTTTATACTTTCAGATTCCGCTGTATGGATCCTTATGGGCCCAAACCCTGTATGGGTGTTCACACTTGTGTTGAAGTTGAAGGTCAGGTCAAGGTCGGTGACCCCGTATACGTCATCAGAAAATAACATGGACTTGATTTATCCTTCATCGATACGTGTATCACCGTAGAGCATTTGTGCTCATTCGTTTAACCAGAGTTCAAAACTGTCTGTGATTCAAATAAGAGGCTGTTTATTTACGAATATTTTTATTGCAATTAAAAGATACAAATACATGCCATTTATAAAAGAAACCTTATAGAATATTTAGACTCTCGTATATGATTTACAAAACGGTTTAGAACAAGTACAAGGTATCAGACATTCCGACAGATCGTCACCGAATGCCAATAATTTAGACTGATCCAATTTGAAATATTTGCTGACTTCATTTTCAAGTTGATGAAATTTGACAAAAAAATCGAAAAAAATTGTCTTAATTGTTAGAATAAATGGTGGATTTTGAAGAAACTGTTTGTAACAAGCAATTTCTTCATTTCATAGTATTTTCCCAAGCTTTTTTCACGAGGGGCGTAAAAGAGCCCGATTATGTATACTCTGACAGACCTTATAAAATATAAACTTCAAATCTAAACTATATAAGAAATACCACTTTTATAAGATCGGGGACGACTAATTCTAATTTTCTTTAATTTTCTCTAAACTGATGGTAATATCACTTTCGTCGCTGGCTAAAAAATATACTATAACCACAGCTTATACAATCCATCACCAGGCTACAATTTCCAATTCTATTTGATCTGATGTATTCACCCTCCTTCGCAATGCACGGATCGCTTGCCCCGCCTACTTACTCTGACAACCACATTCATTGACTCCATTAGGAAGTCCCGATTTTTTATTTACCGTCGTTATTTTTCAAATTTATAGTCAGAACCATGTTACAAAACAGGAAAATAGTTGGTTGACGACTTAAACGTCGTAACTATACTTTGAATAAGCTGTAGTTACGACGTTTAAGTCGCAAAACCACTTTCACAAAAATTTCAGTAAATGTTGGAGTTCAATGATGATTTGAATGATTTGATTGGACGGTGTTTTCATTGATTGACTGCAGAACTTGGTCAATTAAAAAGTCTTAAAACGCACCTGCGTCTTGAAGGGGGCGAGCAATATGTGGTCATGAAATTTCAGGTCAGCAAAATGTGTCAAATTAGTTTTCTCCTAGACTATCTGCTGGTATTGGCCTAATATTTTGTTTGAAAGTATATATAAACGGAAATGCCGATAATCCAACAAACCATCCCGATTAAACACGAAGTCCAACTTAGTTTTGTGGCCACCGAGTCAAATCTCTCCGCTTCTGTCCTGTTACCAGCCTTCAATGCATCTTTTGCCTATAAAAGAATTTCACGTGAAACTTTCAAAATTGTGAATGGGATAAGCTTAGCACTTCTTTTTACGCCCCTCATGAAAAAAAGCTTTGAAAACACTGTGGAAAATGAAGAAATTGCTTGTGTCCAGCAACACATTCGTTATCCAGATTGTTTTCTATCCAAATATAGACGAAAAAACTTAAAATTCCATTACTTGAGAATGTTGTCTGCAGCCTATTTCAATTTCGACCAGTCTAAAATTTTATTGTATGGGAATGGATTAACCAAGCTCTCGCTGGTTCAGGAATGTTGTTTATATAAGTACCCAGTTGGTCCAAATTGAAAGGAGTTGCAGGCAACAATCTAAAGTTTTTTTTTATTTTTTTCTATTTTTTCAAACTTTCTGGGTTGAAAACATTGTCGAAAATGACGAAATCGCTTAGTTTTCACATTGTTTTCCCACTTCTTTTTGTTGAGGGGCGTCTCAAAGCGACATTGTATGATAATGGGTTAAATTACATTCCGAGCTTAAGTAAGCTGCACTTGCGATGAATTCGTAACCAATCGTCGCATTAGTTGATCTCATCCGTGTAAAAAATAATCCAATAATGAATAAATCAATCAAATTATACATTTTAACTGGAATTGAACTTTGAACTCCAACATCGATCGACATCCATGTTTTGAACTCCAACATCGATCGACATCCATGTTAAGATTTATTGATGGTTTAGGGACTTAAACGTCGTAACTACATCTTATTCAAGCTGTAGTTACGACGTTTAAGTCGCCAACCAACCATTCTATTTACTTAGTTATTGGTACATTTTCTGACCATAAATGTTGCAAATAACACTGTTTTACAAATAAGATCTTTGTCAGAGGTGAGTGAGCGGGGTCGGCGATTTGTCAACTGGCTCTACTCAAGTGTCAGGGATGAACTTACTGGCTCTGGACGGAAGTTTCTTTATTTGACTGACAAATAGATGTTTCATTGACTTCGACTATTTTTCTATAAATCATTTTAGCTTCCATTAACACGGAAGAAAGAGAAAGTTAGAGAAAATACGAATTGAACTTATATAAACCCACCTTACAAGTGAAGACCAAGGCCACAATACTTATAGGCCAAAAACAGGAGCCTAAAGTTGCCCAAGCGCAGTTCACTGTTTTCTGTATTTCTTGTTCTAAAGGATCTACCGGTACAACTGCGACTGTCCCGGGGGGTAGTGGCTGATTTACTAACTGAAGTATAGATAAAATTTAAGATACATTACTAAATTCAAAATTCATGCATATTAAGTACACTTAGAGAATTCTGTTAATCCTCTCCCGTTTTATTTTCAAATTTTTGACTGGTCCAAATTAAAAAGGGTTGCAGACAAAAATAAAAAATTGGAAAACAAAATTGCAATTTGAAATGAACTATCTTACATGATAAAGATATTGTGGGAAAAGGAGAAATAGCTTGCTCCAAGTAATTTATTCTTTTTTCTACAATATTTTCTCAAGTGTAAAAACATAGCGACATAAAATCCCGGCAAATGTCCTGCCTTCAGGGTGGCGAAAACCTCACTGACGTTTTGTTCGTAGTAACTTGTAATACCACCACCTACGAAGTACAGGGGTATATTGATTTCGTCATTTCTATCGGTCCGTCCGTCCGTCTGTCCGTCCATCAATCCGTTCGCCCTTATTCGTTTTCGATTCCGTAATGTATATCTAGAACTAACTGACTTACAACCATGAAACCATCAAAGGTCAACTACTATACTACTATAGTAACAAACTGTTGGTTGGGCTTATTAGTCTGCTTTTTGATAAATCTAGTTTACTTTCGGTTTTGTATATAGAAATTTCTGCAATTGACTAAAAAATGTTTCAACCGGCTTTGAAATAACTAAAGTAAGCAATTATTTTATATGTTTGCACTGACAGTATTTCGTTACAAATTAACTAGTGAAATATTTACTTCTTGATATCTTTTACGGTTTATGCCTTGATAACATTCATTTATAAGAAATGAAGAAAACCTAATCGCACTTCTTTATGAATCCGCTTCGTGTGATTGGCTTTGCAGTTTTATACCTCTAACAATACGAGTTACAAAAGGGCGGCAATCGTGACCGCGTAGTTATCTTGAACGCTGTCCTGAGAACGCTTTCATCTGGTGATTGTATCATGAAGTGTTGCAGATTTCATTTAAAAGCTATCTTCTCAAGTATCCTCCAAATCGACTTATGACATTTTGGTCTTTTGTGTCTGTATTGACGAATCCCCGCTGCCAATCGAAGAACAAATTGACCAGTCAAATCAATCTTTTAGACCGAAAAAGAACTTTGACCTCTGGCATTGATGTTAAGCATTTTTGTTGTTTTGGTGACTTAAATGTCTTAAATAAATCTTATTCAAGCAGCAGTATCGACTTTTAGGCTGCTAACCAACAATTTCATTTATTAATTTATTTTCGTTATCAGTAACTGACCACATAATAACGCTGTTTGATATCTTAGTTGATTTTCTTGTAGGGGTTAGTGGACGCGTCCATTGATCCGACAATTGTTTAATAGAAAATACATTAAGTAAGAGATTTATTCTCCCATTTCCTTGTACACGGAAAGAGCTTTCTCGTCGAATTTAGGCAAGGTACTATTCTTCATGGCATTTCAAAACTCTTTAATAATGAAGCCCTTAGTAAGCACAAGGATATAAGGATACCTACCACTGTTTGTAACTGCCCATCTCCTACCGGCTGTGTGCTGTATTGGACCTGAGACTGTGTAGTTTGTGTGTCTGAAAATGCTGTTGGGTTGGTAAAGCCATTGTTCGGTGCTAATGCAAGAAAAGTCAAAGTACTTATGATACTATTAGCTAGCAAAGCATGGTTTTGTTAAGTAATCTTTGCCAAAGGTTATCATGATAAATAAACAAGGGTAAAGTCACAAAGGAATTACCCCATTACAACACGACAAAATTAGACTGGTTCAAACTGAAATGAATTTTCAATTGGTCGAATTTAGAAAATATTTGCCTGGTAGGATAGAAAACATTGTAGACATTGAATAAATTGCTTGCTACAAGCAATTTCTTTATTGTCCACAATGTATTCCAAAGTTTTTTTTCTTTAGATCGGTAAAAAAGCTAGATTGAGTATGAATGGGTTAAATCGCATGCTTTTGAAGGACTTCTCCACAATTTGAAAAAAAGTTTATTCATATGGCAATACAAAGCAGGGCGCATAGTGAAGACTCTGATCAGACTCATTTTGAACAAAATGTGCTCAAGTGAGCTGAAATACCTGTGAGATGAACTCTTAATAGGCAGAGTTTGTAATATTCCTAAAATACATATGATTTCCTTTTTCTTGTGTACGCATTCAATTGATGTAGCAGTTATGCCTCCAGTGGCAGTTTGCACACGTTGAACTTTGAGAAGACCTCAACATTTTGTATGTTAACGTAAGGTATCAAAGCAGTCGCTTTGCTAGCTAAAAGTCGGATTTCTGAATGTCGTTAAATTATACATATTTGAAGTTCGAAGACAGACAGTAACTGTTTCTCTAGAAAATAAGTTGTCTCAGTGTAATTTTGTCCCACAGACAGAAATATCGGAGGCGCGTAGTGATTTGCTGGTGTCCGTTCGTCTATTGAAATCTTAATATTAAGTTAAGATGCTCATATTTGGTATGCAGCTCTTATAGATGAGCATCTAGTGACGAAAGTCAAGTTCTTAGCACATCCCCAGGCGACAAAATTTCAGGCCGGTCGAAATTTAAAGAGGTTGTAGATGACAAATTCAATTTGCTTTTAAGTAATTTGTCTGTCTTTTAGGTAAAAATCTGAGTAAACCCTTGAAACTTATGTTATATAAAAATTAATAATAAAAAAACAAAACTTACCGCCAGTGTTCATCGTAGGTTCCAAGATAGGGTAAAACACAATAGCTCTTGATCATTAGATTTCGATTATTGATTAAGGAAGTCGAAATTATTGTTCGGTAGCTTTTATTTTGTTGCCGCGTCGTTATAAAAGGAACAACTACACTTGTCTTTAAGTATTGACAAGCCCTTTTGGCAAGCCAGTTGATTTGGTACAACGCTCGACTTCAAACCTCGAGATCGCAAGGTGGACCAAAGTAACTGTCTTTCGGATGAGACATAAACCTAGGATAAGTATGACGATGCTGTATACCGAGCAAAGGAACTAGGTGGAACTCCCAGTAGTTTTGTACTTTAACACTTTCCTATTCAATTCCTGTTTTATGTCCCTGTGAATTAATACTTGAGAAAATATTGTAGAAAAACAAGAAATTGCTTGAAACGCTTTTCTATCCTATTAAATAGTTATTTTTCAAATAATATCCAAATTATTTTTATTGTCTGCAAAACCTTTATAATTAGTTAGGTCTAAAATAAGTTATCTGTCGATTGCACCCAAAAATTGCCTTACTTGTGGTTTCCATGACGTATCTATTACGTCATTGACTTCCGCTAGCAATATCGTCGTTATCGACATCATCCGAAGACTAACGACCTTATCCGATAAATTCTGATGTTTGAAAATTGGGCGTAGGGAATCTATCACATTTAATTTGATTTATTCTGAATTTAGTAGATTTAACAAGGAGAAAGAATATTTATCATTCGTGTAATATTGACAACCATTGGAAAAGCAGATAATTGTCCTTTCTTAAAATTTCACGAACTCTGTTCAAGGGCCGCTTTTAACATCTGTAAATGAGCAAGTTTAAAGACAATCGATTAAAATCGGAAGATAAGAAAATCTTTAATAGCTGTATTTTCGTTGTGGGCATTCTGATCGTCACTTTTATAAAGGGCTTTGCTTCCATAGGACCTGTCGATTTCGGAGCACATGGACAAATTGCTTGTTGTTTAATCCTTTCACACTCAGTAACGCTTTTAGGTGCCCCCGGGGCAAAAGCTTTGGAAAGAATTGTGGAAGATGAACAATTTTGTTGTTACAAGCAATTTCTTCTTTACCCACAATGTTTTCTACCCCGAAAGCTAAAAGAACTCCAAAATTCCATAACCTTTAGATTGTCGTCTGCAACTCCTTTCAATATGGAGCAGTCTAAAATTGTGCCGTTTGGTAACGGGTTTATTGGCCGAATACGCAACGGCGGTGTAGAATTTGTCGCTACTTCAAACGAGCTATAGTAAAATTCAACCTAACTCGAAGAAAACCATAATTTATTTTGTACTCGTACTGAAAGGACTCTTTTCACATAACATGTCCAAATTATTTGTTATGTCCGGTTACTGTTTACTTCCTATTTACTGATGCAGTGTCTGTGACGAAACAGACGTGCTTATATCTCGCTACTTGAACTTTGAATAAAGGACAAACAGTTAATTACAACCAACATGTGGTCATTTAAGAATAACGTACTATTTCTCATTTATTCGTTTCCTTCTTCCTGTTACAAGTAATTTCTTTATTTCCCACAATGTTTTCCTCCCATAACTCTTTCTACCAGATATGTCTAAAATGTTCTAATCTGTTAATGAGTTAAACAGTAAATGTAAGCTTTTTCGTCATGAAAATATGCTTTTTTATAACATGAATTAAAGTTGTCTTTTAATTGCTACCAAGTACACCTAATTTTAAAATAAGGTCTACCTACAAAGACGTTATCTTCCAATAGGTGGCATTTTTCAAATACTGTCAATCTCCGGAGAACATGACATGCGCAGACAACGCCTACAAAGAAGGCATTTTCGTTTGACAAAATTTGTTTATTTGTTTATTTTATATCAAAAACTCAAATTCAATTGACCAATCGCTGGTCCGCCCTCTTACTGCGTTGGCCCCGCCCATTGACTGCGACAGGAAGTTCTGCTTCAATTTTAAACGGCGTTATTTTAGCAAGCTAGTAGTATGACTTAAAAAGATAAAATGGTTGGTTGGAGACCTAAACGTCATAACTACAGCTTGAATAAGCTGTAGTTACGACGTTGATGTCGCCAAAGCAATAAAACTGGTTCATTCCGATGGCGGACAATGTCGAAGTTCAAAGCTCTATTTCGGGCTGAATGGATGATTTGATTGGTTGATTGATTCCTCGCTTGACAGCCGCGATTGATCAATTGGGTAGGAAGGTTTTGGAAAATCCAAAAATTATATTTCATCGGTATTTATATCACGTGGCGTAAAATTATATGATCGTTGCTGGATAAAGGGCCAATCACTTAAAATCTAGAGTGAGTTTCCGATCAAATCGATAAACGAGGAAGAAATTAGATCCGTATACTGGCTAACAAATATTGTCCCTGATTTGATTTTATCGGTCCTACCGCTGACACCATTTTGACCCAGCACGAGAGGACAAAATTTTAGAGTGGTCGAATTTGAAGGGATCTGTAGACGGCAATGTCAAAATGCAGTAAAATAAAAGTGTAAGATAAGATAAAAAACCTTGTGAGAAACTGAGAAAATGCATAAGTATTTTCTCTTTTTCTGCTATGTTTTTCGATATTCAATTTCTTGAAGGTGTAAAATTCAAGCATTATTTGTTTATGGGTCAAACGGGTATTGCCCGTTATTACAGTAATTATTCCCATCTTTCGAAAGAGGATTATTATTCTAGTTTTTAATTGGTCGTAGACCAATTTATATAACCATAAATTCGAGATTGTGTCGCTGCAATTTACCAAAACTGCCTTTAGCCCAACTGGACGTATATTCTGACAGAAAAACAGAAAAAAATCATTTCATTTTACAAGTTAAGAATTATCAAAAGGAGTAAAGGAAAACTGGACGGTCACACGCTTTAAAGATGAATGCTTCAAGGATTTTCCGCTAGTGATGAACGCTTTCTTTCAATCATATCGAGGTGTAAGCAAAGATGATACTGCCACTCAATTATTTCCAGCCATAAGTTAATCAAAGTACTGAAAGTTCTTCTGGAGAGCAAATTTGATTATTATGCTTTCAAGCTGTCTAAAGAATTCGCCCAAAGAATAGTATCAATTGTTTTTTCCTTTGTTTATAATCAGCGCTGTTTAGGAACTTGTTAGTTTCTGCCCAGAAAAAGAGAGGGTTTTGAAATTTCATGAACCTGCTGTCAGCATTTGTTCTTAAACTTAAGTTATCATATTTCCATATTTTTTCTGTTTTGGCTTTATAAAAAAAGCTTGCAGGGATGATCTAACTATGACTATTTAACAATCGAGAATTTTCAAAAATTTAGTTTTCACAAAAAGTTGCTTTTTGTCGGTACCCATGTTGCATCAAGGTCTTACCTTCGTGTAAAATAATATAAGTTCTAATTAACGTTCACGGAAATATCATACACTAGGATAGAACCTACGTGTTGTGAAAGTAATAGAAATTAAAGTTGTTTTACCCTAATTCTAAAATCGGAATGCAACGATATGTCCAATTTCTCAGTGACGACCAATCATAGTGCGTACGGCACATTGATTCAAGTATCTACTCCATCTTGAATCTTTAATACTGTCCGATACAATTGGCGTTTAAGATGGCAAAAGTTTTTTTTGTCATGTAGAGTCTGTTTTACAAATTACTTGACCACAATTTTTTTTAATAGTCCAAATTGAGAGAAGTTGTAGACGACAATTTAAAGTTTATGAAATTTCATTTTTTTCAACTTTCTGTACCGTAAACATTGTAGAAAATGAAAACATTGCTTGTTGCAAGAAGTTTCTTCATTTTATACAATGTTTTCCCGACTGCTCTGCTTTGGGGAGTAAAAAAACCTCTATTTGGGATTTTCTTGTCCGGAACAAAGGTTCTTGTAAATATGTATACAACATAGTGTAAGTAATGCATGACAAAATACACGCGAGCTATTCTAGTTTGTAAGTGTGTCCTTTTTCTTTAACGGAGGGGTCTCGGAGGAATTCCAATGTCCGACTTATCCGACATTGGCATTTAAACGGTACAAAAATAATCTCAAATGTAACTTATATATTGAAAATTATCCTAATAATAATTTTGAAGATACGAAATAATAATCAATGAAGAACATACTTAGTGTCAGCGTTTTCTTGAGTAACAACAATGCTCTCTTTAAGTAGATCACCTTACTTTTTTGTGCACAAGTACATTTTAATTCTGGACAAGTAGAGAATCATGGCTTACTTGTTCGGGGACAGGTATAGACCCCTGTATTACTTATCCGGGAACAATTGGAGAAAATATCTACTATCACACCACTGTTTAACGTACGAATTAGATTCAATTTTTACACAATGAAATATGAAAGTGAGTGTATTATGGTTCGCATTGCGAATAAGAACCGTATTGCACTGACTTGCCATTATTTATAAACTACTTGTATTTACAATTAACAAATCCCCACGCAATACCGTTTTACTCCCTCCAACCAGAAGATGAAAGAAATAATAAAAAGCTCTAAACCCATTGTGGAAAATGAAGAATTTTTTTGTTACAAGCAAGGGACAAACAGGTGGTGAAGACTAAGATTAGATTGCACATGCAGATCTTTGTCTCTACCTTCTGCAAAAAGAGGAATTTTCTTGGTTTAGCGTAGCAATGGAAAAATGTTGAGAACGAGACAGGTGTTGATTAAAAAGGGAAATAACAAACGATTTTTTGGTATGGTCAAACGCGTTTGTGTCCCTTCTTTTTTGCAGTGTATGGCTTTCCAACAGACACACTGACTAGCCCACGTACACCATAAATCAGAGAAAGTCTGCATACGGTAAATCCATGATGCATTGTTGTGTTCCATTGGACTCCCGGTATGACGCTGGACTATATTTTAACAAGATCTCTTCTGGCCCTAATAGACAGTAACAGTGGCATGAGAGATGAAGGCGATTTTTCAAAGTACGAGTTTCCCTATTCATCATTAGAATTACAACCAATCGTATCCCCGAAACCGTAATCGACAAGGCTTTGCAATAACAGAATGATGTAGGCAACAGAAGTCCTGGTACCTGAATTGGATAACAAGACTTCATAGGCGAAACCGGGTACTAGGTCTTCCATGTCCTAGCGCAAATAAGTTGTATTTGCGACGATTGGCTAATACAGTTTTAACTAACTGCCGCCTTCTGTCAAGTTTATGTCTATTAACCCATTCCCCCACAACTGATCCCGTCTTTTTAAGCCCCCCCCGAAAAAAAAAAAAAAAAAGAAAAAGGAAAAAGAAAAAAGACAGAAAAAACAATGTGCAAAATGAAGATATTGCTTTTATCAAGTGGTTTTTAAAAAGAAGAAAAAAAAGGGGGGGGGATAAATAAATCAAAATTCCATCAACTTGAAATTGTCGTCTACATTTTCTTTTAATTTGGACAAGTCTTAAATGTTGTTGTGTGGGGATAGATTAAGGTAATTACCGTAATAAACAGCCTTTAATAGTCTTTTGCAGCATACGAGGCTGGGCTAAATAAAATAAGTGAAATGATAAAAAAGACTTGACAAACTGTTTTACTAAAAGTTAAATGATAGATTTCCCAACTTGTTTAAACTATGTTAGTTAAATGACGAGATTTGTATTTGGTCAAATAAATAAATATGTATCAGGATAAGGTAGAAAACATCGAGGATAATACCTACTGCATATGTTTATTTTCTTCTCTTTCCATGATATCTTTTCGTAACTAAAATCATCATATCGCGATATTGTTTGCCAAGTTCAGTGTTTTCCATTTCTTAATAAGATCTGGAACTCTAACCCTAACTTTTGATGTACTCCGTTACCCAGTTTGGAAAATCCAGTAGAATCTTATTATGTTAGAAAAAAAGTAGTGCCAAGTTAGGTTCGATTTACTATTTTTCAAAACCTGTCTCTCTCAAACAACAGTACATTTTGAGACTCGCGTAATACGAGGATTCTATATAATTCGTAGGATGTGTAAAGACTCCTCTTAAACACGAAAACACCTATCAATCACCAGCTTAGCGTAGAAGCGGTCACGGTTTAAAAAAAACGCGGAGTCTTTCAATTATATAGTGAGTAATTTTCCTTCTAGTTTGAGAATTCGGCATACCATCTGTATACCGCGGGAGTGATAAGCTATATAGTTACATATATTTGAAGATATTTTTTTTTTATTTTGAATTAGCCTTTTACATACCAAACGACATACCAAACGACAAAAATTTGGAATAGTTTCAGACGAGAATTCAAATCGCTTTGAAATTGAAAACTAAGAATCAAATAGGTAGGAAACATTGTGAAACAAACAATTCCCCCCTTCTCACAATTTTTTTTTAAATAAAATTCTCTAGGGGCGTAGAAAAAGCTCGACTACGTAGGAATGGTTTAAGCTTCAATCACGGAAGGTTTAAAAGATATACAAAATCTCTCATTTATTTCATGCAGGTAATCGTTCTCAATGAATATTGCTAGTCTAATATTGTCTAAGTTTCTTAAATGATATCTGAATTATTTGTGGAATGTCTTCGGAAATGAATAATCTCGGAAAAGGAATAAAAAGTATTGATCTTGACAGCCACTTAGACTAGGATCAAGTGAATTTGGTTTTCATTACATGTGTAGCTGCTCAGCCAACTTTAAAGGTACTTTAAAGGTAAACTTATCATATTTCCATCGGTGAAAGACAAATGATGTGTGTAACAATAGCATTTTTCCGAACTTGTGATCGTGCTCAGGACTCTATAATAGTAACATCTTACCTATTAAACAAACTAGGCTAGGCGAGCGGTTATGCTGAAAAAAAGATTATCTATATGAAAATTGCCAGTTTGTACTCTAAAACGGGCATATCACTCTTCTATGCCAGCACGGACGTCCATATTCAGTACTTTCAGTGCTTTGTTTTTACCCATTGCTGGTATGTAAAGAAGATATATAAAAGAATGCTTTTCGCCGGTTCATCTGTTTGTGTTTCCTTCGAAATAAGTAACAGGCTCGCGGCTTCCAAACAAAGAACCAATCGACCAATCAAATAGTTCATTTATACCGGAGGTTAATTTTGAATTCTGACATTGGCCAGCATTTGTAGTAAGCATTTTTTGTTAGTTTGTCGACTTAAATGTCGTAACTACACCTGAAATAAGTTATAGTTACGACGGTTCAGTCGCCATACAGACAAAAATGCTCTGTATAAATGTTGGCAAATGTTGTAGTTCAAAGTTCACTTCTGGTCTAAATGTATGATTTGATTGGTTAATCGATGTTTTAGATAATAGACGCGTTCTATAAAGCATAGTAACTGATCAGATCAAATCAATTAAAGCCTTGTGTTATTGTAGCTACATTTTGGACTTTCATGTTTTGAAACTTCGTCAAAATGTTTATCTAGGGCAAGTTATATAAATTGAAAGCAATCTCTTTACAGATTAACCCATTCCCACTCAATCCCTCCTTTTTACGCCCTTCAACAAAAAAGCTTTGGAAAACATTGTGGAAAATGAAGAAATTGCTTGGATCAAGCAATTTCTTCATTATCCACAATGTTTTCTATCCCAAAAGACGAAAATATTCAAAATTCCATCAACTTGAAATTGTCGCCTGCAGCTCCTTTCAATTTGGACTGGTCTAAAATTTCACTGTGTCGGAATGGGTTAACAAGCAGACGATTGTGTATTCGAAACTTTTCCAGCCAGATGACTATAAATCGTTGAATTTTGTTAGAAAATGCTGAAAGCCAGTGGCAGTACAATTCCTGTTTCAATGGACTTATAAATCATAACAGAGACATGGCAATAAAAAGAAATTCCTAGCCGATAAAAGGAATAGATATAACCAATTACCACACAATATCGCTTCCTCACGTCCAGATGAAATTTTACCATTTAAACCCTGAGGGGAAAAGAGAAATTGCTTGTCACAAGCAATTTCTACTTTTTCTCACAACGTGTTTACCCTACTTGTCACTTATTTTCCAATTTCGGCGCATATCGAAATGTCGTCTGCAACTTCTTGTCTTTTCGTCTGGTAATGGGTTAATCAATGATTACACCACCCCTGTTCTTACACGTCAAATGATAGTTTTTATGGACATTAATTTGGAAAAAGAGAAATTGATTATTGCGGGCTTGTTTATATCGAGTATTTCATCCTTTTATTACAATGTTTTCGAGCAATATAGTACGGACGATTCCCATTAAACAATTTCATATCAAATTGTTTCTAGTTTGAAAAATTGAAATTTGTGTTTTCGGTTTTTCGCACTTGTCTTATCTAATCTTAATGTCGTATAAAAATGCTTTTTAAAATCAACTAGTAATTCTTGAAAGTTACTTCTAAGAGAACCCATTACAACAACAAAAAATTTTTTTACTCGCTCGAGATGAACAATATTGTGAAAAGTATTGATGCGAATGAAGAAATTGCTTATTTTAAGCAAGTACTTTGATACTTTAAATTTGATTATAAGACACTACCACTTGGAATTGTGATTTGCACTGTCTGCTAGTTATGACCATTCTTAAAATCTGTCCTCTGGTAGTGATTTTAACTAAAGAATTACTTTTTATTATTGTTAATATAATTTTGTTTAGTTGAAAACTTCAATCACAATACAGTTTCGTGTATTTACCAATACGTTGAGGGACAGTTTTTCACGCCCACTATCCTCCAACATTCTAGGACGACTAAAAGAAGACATTGTTTTGTAAAATATCTGGCTAGGGACTTACAATAAAAGGAACATATTTGGCTGATGACCAACACGTCGTAAGTGCTGCTTGACCAAGCATTTGATACGACGTCTGCAGTGCTTAACTAAAATGCCGTAGTTCAAAGTTCAGTTCCGATACAAACGTATGATATGAGAGGTCATCCGACCTTTTGACTGACAGTGTCGATCCGGTAATTGCACCAGAAAACGTTGAAAGATAGAATAAGGTGGTAAAGGATATGATTTTACGTAGAATCGTCATAATAACGTTCATACACTGCAACCAGATCATTAGAACATTTAGAATAAGACAATGTTAGAAGATACCTATTTTTTAGCACAAAAGCCGAAGACAAGGGGATTTTGGCGAATTGCTGGCCGCGCCCACTGACTCCGTTGGCCACTCCAACTTACTCCAACAGGAAGTTTCACTTCGATATTGAATGGTGTTACTTTACAGAATCCATGGTCAGCACCATGTAAGAAAAAAGTAAAATAGTATGTTGGCGACCTAAACGTCGTAACTACAGCTTGAATAGGCTGCAGCTACGGCGTTTAAGTAGCCAAAACGAATGGAAATCTTTTACATAATTGGACAATTTAGGAGTTCTAAGTTGACGTCCGGTCTTAATGATTTTTATTGGTCGTTTGATTCTTTAATTGGCAGCCATGATTTGTCAATTATCATATCGTTGTATCCGTCGTGAATGTGTCTGTCCGTCCGTCCTTCGTTAACCTTTCCTTACAAATATTCTCTTTAAAAAACTGTTGGATGGAATTCAATCAATTTCCTTGAGTGACCTTTATCAAATTCCTTCAAATAATTTTGAACTGATGAATAACATAGGTTTTATGGACGGGGCTTATTTCTGTATAATGATGTTAAGTGACTGAACTTTTGAAAGTCTTCTCGGAAACTACTTGATGATTGATACTAAATTTCACACAAAAAATGATCTTTGATGACTCTTTGCCAGATGCATTGAAAAACTTTTATCGGGTGAAAAACGTGGCTTATATGGGATGGGGCTAATTTCCATATTTGGTATATTTTGAAAACGGAAAATCTTCTCAGAATATAGTTGATGGACTTAAACCAAATTTAATGGCATGGTCCTTGTGCGACCCTTAATTAGATTCACTGAAAAAATGATTAGTTTAAAAGATAGCTTTTAATGGAGGGGCCACACCATATATTCCTACAATGAAAAAGACCTATCAAGGGATGTAAATAGTGCTGAAAAAAGGTGTACAATTCTCAGAGGATAATGTATTATCTCGCTTGAATGCAACCAATACGGTGTAATATGGCTTAAGAAAATGGATTTTTGACTGTTGCAAAATAATGAAAAGTTTGAAATTCTCGAAGATGATTTGTATTATATGAATTCCTCGAAACATTCTCTAAATCAGTAAATCAAAGCCTGTGGCGCGAAACAGTTCTATTTGGCAAAATAAGATTAACCCCCCCCAAATACCAACAACATCAGCAACAATTGACAACAGATTGCTTTTAAAGAAGAGATAGAAAGAATTAAAGATGGACAGC
This sequence comes from Fragum fragum, assembly GCA_946902895.1. NCBI lineage: Eukaryota > Metazoa > Mollusca > Bivalvia > Cardiida > Cardiidae > Fragum > Fragum fragum. The sequence goes on along the minus strand of OX336366.1, from coordinate 35,161,751 downwards.
GACAATAAAACATGCTAATTAAAGAACGAGTCGAAGTCAACCGATTTTAAAAAGATGACAGCGTTAAACTCCCAATGATAGATCAATAGAGAAAAGTACGGAATCTTGAAGCGGCCATTCATACCTCGCATGTACACACAGTCAATTTTTTTAGAATATCGCTTGTCTTTCAGCATGTATATATAAATATTGTTATTAAACAACCCTGGCGAGGAAACGGTGATATTTTAGAGTTTTAGAATGCACATGTGTTCCTTATTTCTCGAATCATGAAATCGCTCTTCGTTAATCCGTGACCAAATGGCACGCCCGGGTTTTATAAATGTTACATGGAACGACATGAAACTTACACAGGCACCGTCTATCTACCTGTGAATCAAGCGATTTTATCCTGTTAGAACTGGATACTTGCTTTTAATTTCCCCTGTGTCAGTTAAAATTATAGAAATACACGAACTTTTGTAAAAACCCTCGCATATCTCTTTGTATAAGTTTGTTCGATTCAACAAACTAGAAAGACGTGAGACATTCAAGAATCTTAAATCTGGCCCCTGAGCGAGTTCCTTGCGAGTGTTTTTCAGTGTCTTTTCTATAAGTATTTTAAATGTTGCATATAAATTTGAGTGGCCGCTTTAGGATTCCGTAGAAAAGGCATTCGGGTTGATTGTCTTTACCTGAAACTGGACATCACATTTGAGAACTGCTTCGATATTTCAATAAATCGAACGCGACATTTCAAAGTTAACGTATAACCAGACAACATAATTTAGAAAGGAGTTGCAGATGACAATTTTTAGTTGATTAAATTTAAAAATCCTCTGACTTTATGGTAGAAGACATTGTAGATAATGAGACGATTCTAGTTAGTTCCATCAACACAGGATTGAGTTCCAGTTGACGGAGGTCAACTGAAGTGGATATGCTTAAACATACAGTGTGAATGCAAAATGTCGATATGATAAAAACACACATGCATTTATTTTTTTATCTGCTTAAACATGCTAAAACGTGCAATGTGAACGCTCTGTAATACTAACAACTGTAGCCTCAACAGAATGACTTGTTAGAATGACTTTTATCTTTCAATTTTAACTTGAATTTTATCAAGCGTATAGATGATGTGTTCTGCCAAATCGCTTAATGTACTCTATGTCATTTGGGTATAGTACACGTGGCTTTTAAGTTATTTATTATTATTATTTTCATTTTAAAAATCAAATTACTTGATGACATTTTTTCTCAAATGATGTCGTTAGTTAGGACGTAAACGGGGAATTTTAAGAGCCTGGTATCTTTTGAAATTTTCTGTTTGGGATAAAATGTTATTTGGAATTTGAAGATTATATTAAAGTTTAAAAAATAGCCGTAAAGGTTAGATCAGCGATCAACATTTGTTACGTAAAATATTGGGTAAGGGCATTAGGTCAATACACAATGAAATCTCTTTAAAGGCAGATTTTATTATACAATTAAATCGGATTAAGTTGACATTTTCCTCAAAGTTTCGGTAAAAAGAAGAAAAAAAATATGATACCAATCTATCTATTTTAAACCATAGTTTTATTAACATATGCCGACAATTTTTTACATTTTGTCCGCCTACCAATTTTTCATTCCCTTACTTAGCGAGGACACAGACACGAGAGGACGAATCTCCATCAATCAGACACAGCCATTCCAGTAATTTTTGCAACTGACCTCGGACATATATGAGGCGGTGCATTATGTAACAAATCGGTGCATTTTGTTAACCGAAAACAGTCGCGGTAAAACCGGGTGGTTTGGCAGTCTCAAAACGACTGAAAAGCTTAATGCCTTTTTTTTTTTTTTTTTAAAGTTTTCACTGTTTTGCTATGATATCAATTTTCCTTTGAAGACTAAACAGGGTTCTTACAGAACCGTTATGGGATTATACCATAATTCCTTTGCATAACGGATAGCGCCATTGTGGAAGATTGTCACGTGCGTTCCTACGATTTACGTACGAGATTTTATTCGTAGGATTGATTAAACGAGAAATTCCGATTGGAATCTTCATGTCATCAGAAGACCACCTCGTAACTATACATTATGATACTGTATACATGTACCGCATCACATGGAAAAAATATCTTGGACCGATTACCCCGGAAAGGGACAATCTAGACAAGTTCCATGGACGTATAGAGGAGAGTTCGCGACATAATCATCGTAACTGCAGCTTATCCAAGCTGTGTTAAACAGATTTCAGTCACTCAACGACTAAATACCGTTTCATGAAAATGTTTAAAAAATACTTATATTGTAATAAATAATGACCCTAAAATGGCATATAGCAACAAGTTTCGAACAATTAAGATCGAGGGGTTCTCCCAGTGGGGCTAGGATTAAAAGCTTTAATAGTTATTCAGATGGTCCCTTTTTCCGTGATGGGTCAAAAATGAAATAATTATTAATCGGACTTAGTTGCTGCATTGTGTTACAATAACAGTTTATGACCCAACACTGACCTGGTGTCATTGCGCAATTCATCTAGCGTTAGGTCATAGAATTAACTATACAAAGAGTTTGGGCACTTTATACTCAAGTCGCTTATTTGTATTATTCATAAGTGGGTCTTAAACCCTACATGCCATTCGCAGACTTTCTTGAGCGACCTTCGATATAAAGATATATGAGCCTATGCGTGACATTTCCAACAATTTCTCATGTGCGTGACTCGCACACATTGAGCACCCTGGACAGTCATTCGGGGCAATTAGAATATTCGCTGATTGTTTGAAGAAGCTTTGGGTCAGTATCTATCTACAGAGCGCAGAGTGAAGACTCTGATCAGACTGTGCAAATGCACAGGCTGATCTGAGTCTTTACTTGGCGCACATATGTAATTGTTGGAAATGTCACGCATGGGCTCATATCTTGTTACTAGCGACCAAAAGACAATATATTTGCCCAATCTATATTTTCATAAATCTCTTTAACCCCTTTTCTGTTCAATTACTGGTTCTACGCCCAGGTGATTTTCACAATTGAGAAAACATTGTAGAAGAAGAAAACAAATTGCTTGTCACAACCAATTTCTTCTTTTTCCACAATATTTTCTACCTTACTGAATGGTTAGATTTCAAATAAAATCTACTATCAGTTTTCGTCTGCAAAACCTCTGAATTCAGACAGGTCTAAAAAATTGCTAAACAGGGAAGGGTTAAACATGTTAAGATTAGACATATCTATTTTAGATCAATTTGGAGCAATTTCCTAAATAAATCCCTCTTGGTTCTAGTTCCTTGAGAGTACATCAGCACTCGCGTCAAAAAGTGAAAACCGCCTCTAGGAACCGGACTCGGCCTCACTTGAACTGGAAGCAGACGATATACCCTACGACAACGGACATCGCTTTGGATTTGTTACCAAGCAGTATTATTGGACAAGTTAAAGGCTTGACATCGCGTTAGAGCTTTAACCCGTTCCCACTCAGTGACGATTTTAGACGCCCATAAGAGAAAGAGCTTTGGAAAACATTGTGGAAAATTGAAGAAATTGCTTGTCACAAGCAATTTCTTCATTTACCACAATGTTTTCTTCCCAGAAATTTGAAAAAATCCAAAATTTTATAAACTTTAAATTGTCGTCTGCAACTTCTTTCAATTTGGGCCAGTCTAAAATTTTGCCGTCTGATAATGGGTTAAGAATACAAAGTTTCTATGTATTTTCTCATTTAATCTCCAAGCTATTTAATCTCACTAAATAAAACAGATAAATAATTTAACTATATTAGTCTATTTCTATCAACTTTTTACAGGCTCAAGGTAAACCATTCTGATCTAGCCGTGTCCGGTATCGGCCATGCGACGTGCGTCGTGTGTCGTACGTCAACGTCTTGTGTGCACTCTAGAGGCCAGATTTATGGGTAAATGACTTGATATTTAGTAAGAATGTTTGTCTCAATAAAATCTCGATCAGCTTCAATATAGGGCCACATCGGGTTAAAAACTAGGTCATTATGTGATATACTAGGAATATTAAAAAAAAAAAAAAAAAAAAAAAAACCTTGTGTACACTCGAGGCCACATTTTTTACCAAAGTGCCGTGTTATATGATCAAAACGTGTCTCCAAAAATCTCCACCATGTTCGATGTTGAGTGTAACTAGGACAAATCTTTGAAAGCCCTTGAGTGAACTCCAGAGGTCATGTTGTTTTATTTCACAAATGACTTGATATAAGATCAGAGTATTTGTTTCCATGAAATATAGTTCCATTTTAATACTGGGTTACATAAGGTCAAAAACAAGACCAATCTTTTTTTTTTCTTGGAAAACCGTATATGAATTCAAGTGGCCTCATATACTTGTATGCCTCTTATGATTTTATATTCTTTTTTAGAAATTGTGTCTCAATTAGATCTTGGTCAAGGTCGATATCTGGTAACATGTGGTAAAAAGATTAGGTCACTGGGTAAAACATAAAGAAATCATTATGTGCTCTCTTGAACACATACCTGGCTCATATGTCTCCTTTTTAGGTAAGTACGTGTGTTTGTTTCCTTATCTTAGCCAGGGTTTGATATTTGGTTTTAGTTTAATATTTAGTTCATTAAAGAAAATTTCATAAAAAACATTTCCAATGAACATGCTAAATTGAATCTTTGCACAAATGTCTTTTCGTGACTGATTCTTTTATAAAAGATTAAGATAGCGGGTGTTTTTTGGCCGAAATTATGTCACTTGCGCTTTGACTACATTTGCAGCTATCAATGGTGAGCGCTTTGTAACTGATGGCCCTCTTGTTGCTAGGCTGTTGTGTTTGCATGTGAAAAAGACACATTCTATGGGCTATGTCAACCAAATGCGTCCTGTCGGCCTAGGAGAGACCAACCAAGAACTCGACACATAAACCCTGACCACGACGCTGAGCACAGAATATATCTGCTTCGGCAGGAAGTATACTTTTAGATCAGTGTGTTCATATTTGCAGTCTGATCTTAGTGTACACCATCGGTTTAACGTTTGAAGCCAGAGCTGTTTGTAAAAGATAAAATTTGACGCACAACCAAGACATTTAGGTACCTACAGTCCTTTGAATATTGTGCATATTTTATATAGCTTGACAAGGCTCAGAATCGTGAAAAGGGGATCGGACCCGGCACAGATGAAATTATGTTGGTACTTCAAAATATGATATGCTACAAGTAGATTGACCAATCCCTCTCAGTGTGTCGGTATAAAAATGTTGACCCCTGTCAGACTATGCGGACCTCGTAGGAAGATCTTGACGAGTCTTTAAGCTTTTTGATATTGAATGGCCAAGTAAGACTTTCGAGTTTAGTGCTGTTCTAGGTGTCTTTATATACTAATCAAAATTTTGCTTAGGATCACTTTTTCTAGTTAAATATTTTTGTATTTTGAGGGGATTATACAATTATTTTCCTAGAACTTTATTTATTTAGGCTTTGAGATTTTGTTATTTTGTTAAAGGTCGAATGTTTCGTTGTAGTTTTGAGGGTTAGGCTCACAAAAAGGACGTACTTTTAATATTTTCGGTACTACCAAGAAATAAAGATATCGAGAGTTTCCAACGAATAGAACTTTTATGCAATTTAATAGCGTGTATGATGTCCCCATGATTCATTTACTGCCTGAGAACGCCTCAGTATACTGCTGATACGCCTCCTGATCTAATGTCTTGGAATTCCCTATTCTTCAAGATGAGCCTGTCTGAGCTCCTTTACAGATGCTTATTGCAAGGAGTGTGATGAAACAGCTGTCTATAACATACCCCAAGCATGCTCTATTAGATCTAGCTGGCCATTCAATATGGACGATTGTAGCTTGTTCGCGATATTGATCGGCGATGCAAGCTCTAAGAGCACGAGCATTGTCATCCACCAGAAGGAAATTTTCACCAAAGCACCTTCATACTGGCGAAAGTAAATATCCTTGATCATATTTACGAATCTGAGAACCGTCAACGTGCCGTTGTCAATAACGTTGAGGTCCGTTTTACCTTGAGCACTTATTCCCGCCCGACCCATGACGTAGCCCCCGTTGACCCGATCATGTACGTCAACTCATACTGGAAATAAACGCATTTGACATTCTCCATACCCTAGCACGCCTAGGTAAAGTCCACACAAAACCAGGACTGGAGCACGTTTTTGGTCACGATCCCGTGCTTACGCTTAAACGAAACCCGAATTGTTTGAGACCAGCACCATGCAACCGATTTCTGATGATTTCGGTACTAATTCGCACACCATTAGCAGTCTGGAAGTCCCAACGTAACGTTTTTGCGTTTTCAAATCGGTGACGCCGTGCCTGAACCACCAAAAATCGGTCTTAAACCTCATTTGTTGAGCGTTCTCTTCTCGCAGCATGCAGATTCCTAGCATTTCCGGTCGTAATAGACCAATTCCACATTCTGGGAACAACACTCTAGGTCACACTAAGGACATTAGCAACATGCCTTTGGCGTAGTCCAAAATGAATCATCCCATTGCCCTTTTCATCTCATCTTTACTAAGATGTCGTCAGTCATAAAATTGTGGTAACTTTGTTGAAAATTTGCTAAATGTACAAACGCGAGTGAAGATACAAGGCCAGATGAAACACCTTTAAGGTGGCATGTATTTTCCTAAGATCCGTGGGCGTGGTATACATGCCAAAACGACATTTTTGCTACAGGGTCATCAACATATATTATCCTGTCTTTATGAAAAAAATCGTTTTGGGGTCGATTTTTATTGGACGAAAAGTGATCCTTAGCAAATTTTGAGTAGTATATAACATGCATGTATTATACTGAAGTCAACCTTTAACTAGAAAACTTGTTTGAATATCGTCCGTTGAGGATCAAAGTCTCGTAGCTACGCGCATTTTCATACTAAGCAACCATTGCCTGGGTTCTGGTTGGCTACAAATCATGTTCAATTTAAGACAAGTGTCTTATTTTTTTTTCTTTTCTCAGAAAGTTTTTCTACTTATATAAGCTGTTTGCACGCTAAACGAGTATTTTGACTGGTAGAAGAGATCATTCAGAATGTACCAAAATATTTCCCCTCACTCTTTTTCTCCTGAATGTCAATATAGTACTTCCTAATCATTTAAATAACCATCAATATCATCAGAAAGGGGATTGCTGCAGTTCACCTCTCTACTCGTACACAAGTACCTCTAGATCCCAAACATTATATTGCATCTTTCGCCATTTACCGTAATTTGTATCCGTTTACGCAACACGACTTCATCGCCGATTCATCAACCTCGCTATGACTATCTCTCACAGGCTCACGGAGAATATCCATGTTTCATCCGAAATTCGTGTCATCCGAATATGTGTTAACGTTACTGAACGGTTATAAAAGAATCATGATAGGCCGCGGCCATAGCGCGATTAGCAGAGCGTCGGACTCTCAATCATGAGGTCAAGGGTTCGATCCCCGTTCTTTTCCGAAAATTGTCTGCTACAAATGGGTAGTTAATCGTAAACTTGAGTGGGATAAGCAGCTGGAGGCTCAGAAAGGATAAAGTGGTAGTATTGAAATACTGTTAAAATAGCGTTTAACCCCATTTAATTAATCAATAAAATCATTATCCTGTAAATTTGTAAACGTGTACGTCAGTACAGGATTATTTGTGATAGTTTGTGATATGATAATTGACCTTATAAAATAGAAAGCTTTAAACAAATTCTTACGATATCATATAACATGAAACTTTTTCCGGAAAAGGCGGAAAAAGACGATGTCAAGCTTATTCATAAATGCGCTTATTAATCTGAAATAGTAAAATATCAAGAATTGCTGCATACAAAAACCTACAAAAAACTAGGATTTCCAAATTATTCTTTTGAATGAAACGGTGTTTATGTAATGTTGACGTTTCTTTCAAATTTTCTCATCTTTTTTCGCATTTCGATGTAATCAAAATCTTATTAAAAGGGTGATAAGAAGGAAATTTACCAAATAAGGTCAAAATCGAGAGATAAAAAGAAAAGTAAAATGACCTATTATCTAAAGTGTTGACATTAGAATGTTGTGAAGACCGTAAACTTCAATCGTTCGCCAGGTGACACACGGGACTGTCCCAACATTGACCTCGAGTCTCAGGGCTTATCGATGAGTCTGTTATGCAAAACCAACAGAAATAAAGTCCTCAAGCCCCGGGGTTGCGTCATATTTGAGGGGTTGATTTTGGGCTATATGCTGTGTTTTAAAAAGCGTCACCGAGAGGTCATGGCTAGACGGTAACTTGACGAGTGGTCGATGTATTTAAAAAGTAATTCCTACTACATACATTATATACACTCACTTAACTGACTGGTCGCTGGCCACGCCCACTGATTCCCGACTTAGATTAGCGAAAAGGTCATAGCGAGGTTTATAAATTTGTAACGCAATCGTGTTGCGTAAAATGCGACAAAAATACTGTACTTTTACAGTAAATGGCGAAACCTTTGGAGCCAGATCATGGTACTTGTATTTCAGCAGAAAGGAGTTCGGTAGAAATTTGACTTAGATATTATTTTTTTTTCAAAATTCATTGTCAGTAGCATGTAACAAAAAACTATGTTGAATGGCTGGCGACCTAAAGGGGTTTACCACCACTTTAAATAAATTGGAGTCACGACTTTCAAGTCACCAAGTCAACAAAAGTGATTCACATATATGTAGAAGTTCAAAGTTTATTTACGGTCTAAATAAATTATTTGATTGGTCGATCTTTTGTCATTAACAATGCAAACTTACCAAAATCATACACCCAACTTGTAGGCCTTGAATGACGGAGCGACGTCGGAGCAACAAAGCACACGAAATTGTTGAACTAATCTATTACGATATACTGAATAATTCTTTTAGCCATTATCAAACGATGACATTTCAAACTGGTCCCAAATTGAAAGAGGTTACAGACGACAATTTCCAGGTGATGAAATTTTAAAAATCTTTGTCTCTTGTGGTAGAAAACAGAGTAGAAAATGAAGAAATTGCTTGTGACAAGCAATTAATTCATTTTCCACAATGTTTTTCTAACATTTTTCATGAGGGAAAGGGGGGATCTTCAAAAGGCGGGACGGTGTGGGAATGGCTTAAATCAAGCATAACAACAAACGAATGAATGAGGAAAAATTTAATTTGATATGAACATGCCTCGTTCCCGTTATCATAAAGTTACATAAGTTTAGACCCACTTGTCCTGGGTGTAACTTATCGCCCTACCCTCTTCATCTATTTAGATAAAGGTATAGAGGTTATAAATATTTGAAATTTTACAAGATTTTATGTCCTTAAAATGAGGGGGGATTTCAAACGGGTTAGACAAAGAAGATCAAAATAGTTTGGGTAAGACGGAAAGATACAGTACATTTCAAACGTATTTTAAAGAATTACTTATCATTTGACATTTTATATCTGTCACCCGAGTCTCAAAGTCCCCGATTTTAATTTAACATAACAACAACACCAAGCAGCAGCCTCCTACCCAAGCAGCAGCCTACTTGAATAAGCTGTAGTTACGACGTTTAAGTCGCAAAACCAGCAAAATTGTTTCACGAAATTGGCGACCAATGTTGGAGTTGAAACCTCAGGTCTGGGTTGGTCGGTTGGCTCCTTCATTGACAACCGCGATTGGTCAATTGCCGAATCGCTGGCCCTACTCACTTAGCTCCAACAGGAAGTTAAACGGCGATCATTGTTGGCGTTAAAAGTTCATTTCTGGTCTACATAAATGATATGATCGTTCAATTAATTCTTTTATTGACAGAGGGATCAGCGAACTATCACCAACGCCCTACATTTGTGATGAGCCCCAACACCAACTGTCCTCTATGTTTCTATAGTGTCAAACGGTTCTCACTTCGTTTTTACTGACGGATCGCTGGCCCCGCCTCTTGATCTATGACGTAGCATTGCGACAGATGTAACGTTCGACCAATGTAATAAACGACATTATTTTGTAAAACGGGTTCAGGGACAGATAATGATAGTTTACCCGTTTGGTTGTCTACATAAACGTCGCATGTCGATATAGCAGCATGAGGCTGCAGTTACGATATTTAAGTCGTCCAATTAACAATTATATTTAAGATAATATCAGAGTTCCAAGTTCACTTGAATCATTGATTTGATAGGTCAATCGATTTTTAAATGATAACGGGGTTCCCGCCAGTTGTAAGATAACAAAGTTAAATGATAACGGGGTTCCCGCCAGTTGTAAGATAACAAAGTTAAATGACAACGGGGTTCCCGCTAGTTGTAAGATAACAAAGTTCAACTAGGTTTAAAGACACGCGAACCATCACGATTTTGAAGCTTATTATATGTTATTTCTTAGTAAATAACGGATAGCTGGTTCCGCCCACTTATAACGCTAGCCACACCCACTTACTACAACAGAAAGTTCCACTTCGATATCAAAAGTCGTAAATTTTACGAAATTTATATCAAGAACCATGTACATGTACCAAATAAGTAAAATTGTTGGTTGACAATGATGTAGTTACGACGTATATATCGCAAAATGATTTACATAAATGTCGGCCAACGTCGGTGTTGTCCGGTTTGAATCAATCATTTGATTTGTCGATTGATTCTTTGAATGACAGCCGCCATCTTTGAAATGAGATTGATTGATTGAATGGGGTTTTACGTCACTTCTGAAAGTATGTCAAACATATCGTGGTGGCTTGAGCACCTAACCATGGATTACTGGTATTTCATACACGCCAGTACTAAAACTACATCCTTTCTAAGCCTTCAGCTGTAAATCCAACTTTGGTTTACGATTATCCACCCATTGGTGGGAGACTAAAATCGGAAAGAATATTCGCCGCGGTCGGGGATCGAGCCCGTTACCCTACGGCAAGGAGTCATACACGCTTAAACTCCGCTATGGCCGCGTCCATGAATTGAAAACCGCGTCACTGACTGCGAAAACTTTTAATTTAAAAGAAACGTCGCAATAACCAACAGGAAATGACACCATTTATAGCTAAAATGTACATCCAATATATAATGTAATAATTATTTACAGGTTACATAGCTGTCACCAGGTTTTATATCAACTTTTTGACAGTTTACTGCCCGGGCTATGGTTATATGGTCGATGCTTCTAGACGCCATATTTAGTAACTTGTGTTTTAACGTAAATCACAATATTTCCAATAATTTCGATTCCCGAAAGCACACCCAACCTGGCCACCAAAATTTTCTCGGGTACATTATTGACTGTATGAATTATCGACCCGAAACTGATCCAGGAGGTCCAGAAATCGATCCCCGAGGCAGATATTGACCTTAATACTGTCAATGGACCGCAAATTCAATGCATGCAGTAGTGTATTCTCCACGAAGTAGATTGAATGAAATTGCATAATGGTACTTCTATGCCACCGCATCATGGAACTTCAATCGATCTAACTTTTAACGGTGCGTGCCTAAGCTTAAGTTAAACCTAGGTTTACCTAAATGGCGGTTAGTATCTAGACCTAATTTAAACATAGCCCGTAAATCCTTGGCGTCGTAATTTACAGTACGTTAGCACATTCTTTGAAAGTTTCCGATGCTAAAAAAAAAAAAAACACACACAGTTGGTATTCCTATTCAAGTAAAGCGCTTTAAATGTTCCTATAAGTCAAACTATTAAGTCACCTCGGTGATATTGTACAAATGTAGGCGTTTATTACGCATAGGTTAACGAGGTTAATAAAAACGTCAGTTTAACGTATTTATAATTGATTTTAATAGAGCAGTTGGCAAGCCGTCACTAACGTTTAACGGCTAATACATGTCATAATATCAATCCCGTTACGTCGTCAACTTTGATTGGAAAAGGCTGTAACGTAAACACTTCGATTATTAACCCCTGTCCCGCAGTATGAATTACCTTACTGAATTGCTGTGAAATCAAAGGGCTGAAAGCACTGCTAGAACTTAATGTTCAATGATCAAAATTTCTTTTAGAAATCAATTTCATAATCATCTCTAGCAGGAAAAGTACAAGCAGTAGGTTTAGACAAAGATCAGACTGCACCTATGTGTACATCTCCTGCCAAAACGGGAATATTCCGGGTTCAGCATGGCAATGGTTAATGATAGTAAAGGCTGTAACGTAAACAATTTGATTATAAATGCGTAAATTTGCACAAGAGAAACTAGTATAATATATGTTACGGGCCGAACTTCAAGAGAATAAGATTGGTCGAGAAAGAACGAACCATAAATTTTTATCCTCTACGTTTGATGTTTGATTTTGTTATTACGTCCATGGTCAATATTTTCGAACATCAACTTCTTTTTGAGATATCTACGCAACTCATACGCTTGATCCCTGTTAACCAATAACCAAACGACTAAACCTTAGACTGGTCCAAATTGAATGGAGTTGCTGGCGACAATCTTGAGATTATAAACTTTTAAAATTCTCAACTTTCTAGACTGAAGATATTGTGTAAAAATGAATAATTGCTTGTTAAAAGTAATTTCTTTATTTTACACAATGTTTTTATAACTGTTTATCTAGGGGTGCGCCAACGTCCTACCTCCACAAAAAAACCCATCAAAAAAACAAAAACACACACACAACAACAACAAAAAGAAAGAAATAATAACCATTTCCCTAATTGTTTACTGCCGTTGAACACGTGAAAAAGAAAAATGAATGAATAAATAGATAAGTAAACAAATAAATAAAAAGAGCAAGATAGAAAAATAGTATCCTGAAAATGCAATCTATGGGGGAAAAGGTAAAATGATAGCTTGTTAGCGCAATTTATGACTATCATTGTTTGACAGGGTGACATAAGTCAACAGCGGTAATCATTAACTTTATTTATGTATATAGCATCACATATTAACTGTCCAGTGTACACGATCTATCATGCAAAAAACATGTACATCAACTGAAAACCCGTTTAGCAAGCCGTAGGACTTCACGGTGGTAGAATTGTAGTAATTGCTGTTAATTAGAGAGGTGATGTCAAGTCAATGAATGTCTTGAGATCACAGGCACTTGTTTCTCGATCATTTTAATGTTGTCAGAATAAATTGCATATCGTCGGTGTAATTCTAAAGCCTCGTAACTATAGCTAGATTTAAGCTGTAGTTACGAGGTTTTAGAATTACACCGACGATATGCCGGTAATATGATTAAGTCTGTGCATGATATTGCGACCTATTACACACGTGAGCCGAGTAAAGTCTCAGATCAGCCTGTGCATACGCACAGTCTGATCAGAGTCTTCACTTTGTTTTTCCACAGATAGATACTGACTCAAAGAGTCTTCATGTGATCAGCGAATATTCGAAATGCTTTAACTGTCTATCGGGTCTGCGCAGTGCGTGTATTTCACGCATGTGACATGGTTAGAAAAGTCTCACAAAGGCTTGTATTAAGATTGTTCACTATCAACATTAGCCTGGGCTTTGATTTATCGCATTCATGAATGTTAGAGTGGGGTTATCATATATTAGAGATAATTGGCAAACATTTTTTATATAAATATGAAAAGGGTAATGGCGACGTTTCAACTGAAAAAGTATTTGCTGTACGACAAATATATTTTAAAACACGAACATCTTTGATAATGACGGAACGTGTACGGAAGAAGATGGTGTGCCGGAGTCAGTGCTGATCAGTTTGACAACCAAGCCGAGCAAAGGAGCTTGCAAGCTATAGGCCAACGACAGTGGTTTTAGCTATAAATTTCGTCTTTTTGTTAAGAAAAAGAAAGATCTCTCTGAAAACTGCACTGCCTGTAGAGATTACGCCAACAGGCTGACAAGGATTGAACATTTTGCTGTTGACGAAATTTCTATACAATAGTCATGCATTTTATAGCATCCATTCAAATCCTACCACATACATACAAGCATAGATAGATAGATAGACAGACAGATAGGTAGATTGATAGATAGATAGTGGATAGATAGATAGATAGATAGATAGAAACATACATATATATACATACAAACACACAAACATACATACATACATACATACATACAAACATACATACACACAAACATACATAAATGCATACCTACAAACATACATACATACATACATTCATTCATAATACATACATACGTACAAACAAACATACAAACATACATAAATGCATACATAAAAACATACATCGAACATACATACATACATATGTACATACATACATACATACATACATAATACATACATACATACATACATACATACATACATACATACATACATACATACATACATACATACACATAAATAAATACACCAATACATACATACAAGCACACATACATGTATACAAACAAGCAAGGAATAAACATACAAACATACATATATTAATACATTCATCGTAGACATTTTTCTCTCATAAAAACAGTTCTCATGTGCACAGAGGACATCCTATAAATAGCAGTTCTGTGCATATGTAAGACTAGGATGTTCGTGATGGCCACTCATTATAGAAAACAATGCTATGTGGGAAATATAGTGCACTCAACACATTACCAGACAGTTTAAATCAAATAGAAAGTAGTTGCAGGCAGAAATTTCAAGTTGGTGAAATTAAAAAAAAATTGATACAAACAATTTCGTCATTGTCCGCCATATTTTCCAAAGCTTTTTTTCACGAGGGTTGTCAAGAAGCGGGGTTGTTTGGGAATGGCTTAAACTTTCGCACACTTGTTAGAAAAGAATAAAAATTAGTTCACATCGAAAGTGTCCGAACAACGTTTGGACAATATTGGCCTAAATTAGTAGTATATTATATAACCTGAACAATGACATCGTTAAAGAGAGGGCAACTAATTAATAAGTTACGCTGAGAAAGGTCACACTGTTACCAACACTTGACTATTTGACACATAACAGAAACTTTACAATTATCTTACACTTGCAACATAGGTTTTCATAAACTGAAATTTCGCCTGAAATACATAAATGTACACTTAGTCTCAATTTCGGACTGGACGTATTTTCATTGTGATAACAGGGTGGTTCTATTATACCATTTTGAATTTTGAATTGCGCTGAAAATCTTTACCAATTTTTGTAAACGAAGTCCAAAAATAGAATTTGTTGCCGAAAACAGAGCCATTCAGAAAACAGAAATCTTTACCAACTGTATGTACGTTTCCTATGAAAAAGAAAATCTCAAGAAACCACCACCAACAAACGATTCCTATTTATCTACGTAACATTGATATAGTAAGACCATTGTCCAAAAAAATATATCTTACTGATGGAAGAACTTTTAAAAAAGGAGTTTTGATTCATTTCTTTATAATTGATTGATATTGTGCTACTTTCAATAGTACTTCAGTTAAATCGTAGCGACTTGTGCACATAGCAATTGGTTCCTCATTCGCCTATTAGAGAGAGAGAGATAGAGAGACAGGCAGAGAGACAGAGAGAAAGAGAGACAGAGAGAGAGATGAGACAGAGAGATGGAGACGGGGAAGTAAAATTACGCATGTGGCGATGACTTTTATCAAGTGTCGTAAAGATAGCTGGCTTAGCCAGGGTTTGAACGCATGGTCCAATAGTTGTGAGTACAACGCCTTTCCGACTGAGCTAACCGACGGCGTATCATTGACAAACGATATAGATTTCGAAACATAAAGATACTTTTTCTCCACCAGTGAATTAATGTCTCATTTCTTTTCGGTTTTCTTATTGAAATAGTAAGATAAACAGCTCTTTACATGTTTAGACAAAAACAATTAAAGAAAAACCTTGATACGCGTTGCTTTGAAGTTACCGAATTCCCACCCTAAGAATATTTCAAATGTATTGACGGCCCAAATATTACACCATAATGACGAAATAATCACTGTATTTCGACACCCATTTAAAATCGATTTGTAATGGATATTAACCAATAGCAAACGACGCAATTTCACAAAATTTCAATGTAACTGGTCAAAATGGAAACAAGTTCCAGACGACAATTTTTAGTTGGTGGTATTCTAAAAATGCTTGTTTTTTTGGTAGAAACATTGCGTTTATTAATATTCTGAAAGGATAAAACGTTAGTGTTTACCAATGTTCATAACAAATAAACCATTGGCATTTACTAGTTGTTCACACGAGATAAATTATGGCGGAGCTTTTTTCCCAACTCGTTCAGTACAAACCAACCGTAAAGATGCTTGCGCACTCCCCCCATCTAATTTCCATAAGTCAGGTTAGAAGAGAATTAGAGCCATATTAGATTCAAATCGATTCAAAATCAATCTTCTCCAAACAACTGTACAATTTGAAAACGGCGTAATAAGGGGATTCTATATAATTCGAAGAGAGCGTAAGGACACTACTGAAATGCGAAAACACCTACCAATATCCCGATCAGCGTAGATGCGGACACGGGTTCAATAACGCGCAGTTTTGCAATTATATAGTGAGTAATTTGCCTTCTATTTTTAGAGCTTAACATACCACCTGAATACCACGGGACCGGAGTGATAAGCTATACACTTATATATGTTCAAAGTATTTACTTACATGTTTATTATTATTTTGAATGAGCCCTTTTAACCTTTAAGGAAACGGCAAAATCTTTTGCTAGTCCGAATTGACAGAAGTTACAGACGACAGTTTAAATCGCTTTGAAATTGAAAACCAAGGCCCAGATAGGGTAGAACAAATTGTGAAACGAACAATTTCTCCTTTTTTCACAATGTAATTCTTCAGAAGCGTAAAAACGTGCTACGCACTCGTTTTTTCAACGCCTAACAACGCATCCTCGTGAAATATTTTTTCAAATCTTAAATAACCAGTTGATTATCCTCTATGTGTCTACCCCTGAATCACACAGAGGTCAATAGTGTTGAACAGTGATCGTGTAACAGTTATGTCTTTGATGTGGGGTAATTAACAACGTGTAACATGCTGGTTGACCACTGACAACATAACTCGTTCTCATTACTGTTGCCTCAACAAACTATGTCCGTCATCTTCAAAGAGGAGATCAGCGTAATTGACAAAATATATGTCACATTAACCTTACAGAAATTAATAATTACGCTCCTTTTATAACGTCGTTCGGAGCACAACAGCAAACAGAGGTTATTACAACAAGAGGGCCAGTGGCCTTGGCGCTCACCCGAGAAAAGGCTATTTTCTTCAAGTACTTGATCAAGAAAAGACATCCTTTAAAATTTAATTAAAACCAACTTATGCCGCCAAGCAAGTCAATGCTTTCAACAGATTTCAAATCTTTTAGTAATTATTAAAAGGGGGCAACTTAAGGGAAATTTCTGCCAACTTTGGTTGAAATTGGCTGAATAGTCTTCGAAAAATTGCCTTCTTTATCTCTGCTTAGGCCAAATTACCTTGTGACTCTGACATTTTAGCAATTTAGAAAGAGGTCATTGCACTATTACTTCATAAAAAATATCCAGATTCTAAACTTTCTGGTGCGGGAGGGAATGATTTTAAAGTTTTTTTGTTTTTTTTTTATTTTACGCTTGTTGTCATGGCAACAAGAGATTTCAACTGATTTCAATTATTTGGTTGAAATTGGCCCAGTGATTTGGAGGAGATGTCTATTTAAAAATCATTCTTTATTTCTATATAAGCCCCCGGGGCCCCGCCCCTGGGGACCCAAGGGTAATGATGCTGACAATTCCTAAAGATGTCAATGTACTGATGCTTCATGCAAGGTTCTACTACTTCTGGGACAAGAGGAAAGGGCTTTTTAAAGATTATCTAGAACAATCACTTTGGTTGCCATAGTAACCAAAGTTTTCAAGGGATTTCAATTCTTTTGAAAATTAATTCGCTAAGGAAGGTTTCTGCCAAATTTGGTTGAAATTGGCGTAGTGGTTTGGGAGGAGATATCGTTTTAAAATCATTCTTTATCTATATATAAGACACACCCTTTGGGCCCCGCCCGTGTGGACCCGAGGGTGTAGAATTTAGCAAAACTGAAAGAGGTCAATGTACTGATGCTTTATGCAATATATCAAGGTACTACGCCTTCTGGGTAAGAAGGGGATAACTTTTAAAGAATTTATTTTTTGAATTCAGTTTTCTTGACATGGCAACCAGAGTTTTCAACAGATTTCACTTCTTTTAGCAATTTTTTAGGGGACCATCTAAGGAACATTTCTGCAAATTTGGTTGAAATTTGCACGGTTGTTTGAGAGGAGATGTCGTTTTAAAGCTATTGACCTACGACGGATGACGCACGCCGGACAGAGGACAGAGGACGTTCAAAAGACCTCGCCATGAGCACTTCGTGCTCAGGTGAGCTAAAAAGTAAGGTGGTAGGTTGGTGATCTAGGAATCGTAACTACATTTTTAATAAGCTGTATTTACGCCGTTTAAGTTGCAAAACAATCAAAATTCTTCACATAAATGTCGGCCAATGTCTGAGTTTAAAGTTCACTCCCAGTCAAAAAGAATAATTTGATTGGCCGATTGATTTTTTGATTTACAGGCGCAATCCGTCAAATAAGGAAAGCGTAGGCTTCTGTTTCCTAAATAAAAATCCTAGGAAATGCATGGCTGTCATTCACGGTAATGGTTTTGTAATGGTTAAGAATAACATAGAGGGAAAGAGACGCAGGCTATAGACATTTATCTTGCACTATTTTCCCGATATATTTCCTGTTATCTGTTTATCGAGTATTTGGTGTTACCTAATTCAAAACGTTTACTTTACATCATGTCTGTTTCTTCTTGCGCGGTTCTTCTATTGTAAAGGCATTAGAAAGATTCCGTTGAACACATTACTTGAGATGAAAGGATGAATCGTTGCAGCAAAATTTATATGTTTATACAAGCGTTTGATCCCTTTACAGTTGGTCAACATAGCGGCTACCATTGACCTTGTTAGTCAAACAGCGACTATTTACTCAAGCTGGTCACTCGTTTGTCCTTGTTGTAATATTACACGAAATAGCCAGATTTAGCCGCTACATTAACGCTTTCCATGTCTGTGTATATTCGTACAGAAACAGATTTTGTCGCGGCAGCCCGGTCCACGAATCCGTAAATAACCGATGTCAATAATTAACGAAAGGCCAATCAAATGATTTATTGTGTACCTATAAAAGATCGGAATAGAATATTGTGACGTACTGATATAACCTGACACTTGAAAAAAAATTGGCAAGCACAAAAAAACAACAACAACAACTATTAAAAAAAACTATTTGTCGTGTATCTTTAAACACGGACTAGTTTTTGTATACTCTTGTTCGGGTTTTTCCGTAAGAGTACCGATGACGTTTGTATGTATGTTTTTTTTCTGAATTATTTCAGCGGATTTGATTCATGTTCAGTCTAAAAGGTATACATAAAAAGGAATATCACAACAGTGTTTTCGTAATTATTGTTGTTATCTTGGTGTCGAATTCTAGGTATGTATGTTCTTTTTATAAGGCCTAATCTAACAAATATTAGCCACACACAATTCCCGAACACGAAAACAACAACTACAAAAAACACACTGATATAATATTCCATATATATTAGTCGAACAGCAAATAAATTCATCTCTGGCTTTAAAACCGGAATCCTAGGATGACTTCAATGATTGTTGTTGTTTTGCCCGAACAAAACGTGTTGGGCCAAATACTGCACGCTTATATCGTATATACCCTGTTTGAGGACATTGATAGCGATCTACTGATTGACCATTTGCTGGCCCAGACCACTTGCTCCATTTCTCACGCCCATCGCTTCAACAGGAAGTCCCGCTTCGATTATGAACGGCGTTTTTTTTTTTTCTTCTTCTTCTTCTTCTTCTTTTTTTAAGTTTTAAGCCAGTAGCACCTAATAAGAAAAAGAAATAGTTGGTTGGCGACCTAACATATTCAAGCTGTAGTTACGACATTTATGTCGCCAAACCAACAAAAATGTTTCAGAAAAATGGCAGTTCAAACTCTAATTCCGGGCTGAATGAATGGTTTGATTGATCGTTCGATTCTTTGATTGATATTCGCGATCGGCCAATTGGCGGATCTCTGGTCTAGCCCTCAAGTTCGATTTATATATCAAAGGGCGTTATTTTGTAAAATCTATGATCAGTAACTTGAAAAAAAAGTTTGGCTTGCTATTTAATCCATTCTAACTCAATCCCTCCTTTTTACGCCCTTCAAGAAAAAAGCTTTGGAAAACATTTTGGAAAATGAAGAAATTGCTTGTATCAAGCAATTTCTTCATTATCCACAATGTTTTCTATGGGAATGTGTTAAATTGTCACATGCCTTTTTTTCAATTTGGACCAATAAAAAAATTTGTCATCTAGTAAATGGCTAAAGGATAATGATAAATCTTTATAAGATGAAGCAACTCTTATGTAAAAAAGTATAAGGGAAGCAACTGATATGCAACATAATCCGCCAATATAGCAGAATTTATTACTTCTCTTTAATACGTGTTATAAAATAAGGCCTTATAAGTCCACAATTTTCGACTTGTTTAATTTTGTTCAAATTTCTATGAACATCCAAGTAAAATTCAAATAATATCCATTTGATACAGTTTAAGGAGAAAGCGCTATATTGCATATATCGATGGGACAGCCCGAAACAGTTTCTTTTTGCGCCTATCCTATCTTTTACTTTCTTTTCTTTCAAATCACACAAACAATATGATGTCAAAAACAACAACAACAACAACAAACAGTTTGATCTAGTACCACACAATCTCTCATTTTCAATGGTTAAGAAAAAATAACTAAGGAAAACATTGTGTTTCTACTATACATATATGTATATTTTGCTCTACCACGACTGTAACTTATTTCATTCTGGAGCAGTCTAAAATTCCGTCGTCCGGTAATGGGTTAATCTAGACTAGCTCATTTTCGTCAACTGGTAGTCGGTTTTATGAAAGGTTCCAAGAAAAAGAATAATCGGATTATATTCTCTCAGTCAAAACACAGAGGGAGGCAGCGAAAAAGAAAGATGGTATCCGTATTACACGAAGCGGTCAGTTTGACCCAATATTCCGCCAGGCTCTTTGCGCTTGCGTGAAAATGTCGGCTCATTATGCGATAATTGAGTGGTCATTTTGATTAACGTAATATCTATACGGTATTGCGTAAAGTCGATTCCAGTGAGATAACACACCCGATAACTGACCGATGATCAAAGATATGTGTACAGGTCCGGGGGCGGGTCTAACGAACTGACCAGTGCAAGTTTAAACCAATGTACCACGCTTTATGCAGTCATTGTGCAAGTGGGTCAAATAGAGTTCATTTTAACGCGATTTCATATAAGCTATGGTCATTGGCTGACCACTGCATTAAGTATCGGTCAGGGGGAGGATCATATTGTACAACACTCTAATAACGGGAATTTACAACTCCAAATGGACAGAGCTATCTTGACCACAATAAACTGTAGTGTACATGTATATTATCTCAATTAATCTGGTGGTCAATTTATTAACAAAATTGATTGGAATGAATAAACTATAATAGTGATTGATAAAACTTATGATTAATGATGGATTATAATTGAAACGAAAGTATATTTGACAAAACGTAAAGAAATAGACATGTAAGTAAATTTCTCATTAACAAAAAACTTATCGTCAGCTCGTGAGCAAAATGTCATAACTACAACTTTATTAAAGCTGTAGTAACGACATTTTGCTAGAGCACAGACGTTATCCAATTATTATTCCTCCCCCTTAACTGAAAACTGGTCTATGAACATTAACGTGTTTATCCATTGCCACACGATCTCGTTCTTTTACGCTCCTCAAGGAAAAGAAGGCTTCGGAAAAACAACGTGTAAGATTGAGAAAATACTTACAAAAAAAGGAATTTGTCCATATTTCACATAGTTGGACAAAGATTTTTAAAATTATGATAACCGGAAATCGTTATCTTCAACTTCTTTCAATGTAGACCAGTTTATAATGTTGCCATCTTATATTGGTTAAAATATTCATTTCATATTCTATCTTTTGCTTCATGCCTGTGATTCGCACTCACCTGAAATTATAAGCATCGCTTCTGATTGGACGGGGTACATATCTCATCAAATTACATCCCTCTTCTTAATTACCAATACTAAACATTGATTTAGACTGGTCAGTGACTGATAAGAGAATTTGAGCCCAATCACATTTAACCCATTACCAGACGATTAAATTTGAGACTGGCCCAAACTGAAAGAAGTTGCAGACGACGATTTAACCCTTTCCCATTCAAATACGGGATTTTACGTTCCTGTGATTTTTTATTCAAGAAAGCATTGTGGAAAAAGAAGAAATTGCTTGTAACAAGCCATTTCTCCTTTGTCCACAATATTTTCTTCCACATAGGATGGTGTCATTTCAAATGGCATCCAGTTTCAATTGTCGTCTGCAACCTCTTTCAATTTGGACTAGTCTAAAATTTCCAAAAACGGGAAAGGGTTAAAGTCTATGAAAAATTGGGTTTATTCCAACTTTCTTGATAAAAAATCATTGTAGAAAATGAAGAAATTGCTTGTCACAAGCTTTTTTTTTCTTGTGGCGTCTATAAGCGTCACTGAGTGGGAATGGGTTAATCCTTTCCAGGTTAATACCTCGTTTTTACTTCCCTGTGAGTTTATAATAGAGAGAACAATTTAGTAAAAAAAGAAAGTGTTTCCTGTTGGGGCTCATTTGGCTAAGCCCGTGATTCGTAAATCTAATAAACCACGCTGTCAATCAAAAACTCAATTGACCAATCAAATCACGCGTTTAGACCAAAATGACCTCCAGCATCTATATCAAGAAATTCCAGTCTAAATGACTGGTTTCATTGGTTGACTGATTATTTGATTAACAGCCGCAATTGGTCAATTCCAAGAGCACTTTCTCTATAGAACAAACGGTTACCCTGGTATTACGAAACATGATTTAAGTAGCCAACACAGAAGCATGATTGAGCCACAATTTCATCACGACAAAATGCTGTTGAAACAGGATCGTTACATTTCAATATTACAGATAAACGATTATGCTCTGTCAGGCAAAATAGAACCATCAAGAAACTGTGGAAGCAAATGATTCTGGTCAAATTTCACTTACAGCAAGATCTTCTTTCGCAGTATTTCCTTAATATTTTTTACAGAATAAGTATGCTCATGTGTAATTTTCACTGTAACCATTTCCAGACGTCAAAGTTTCAGATCTGTTCAAATTGAAAGGCATTGCAGGCGACAGTATTAAGTTTAATCAAATTTACATTTTTCAAGTTTCTGTTAAAAAATATCGTGGAAATTGACGAAATTGCTTGTTGCAAGCAATTTCTTCATTTCCGACAATACTCTCACGGGGAATGTTGTATGGGAATGGTTTAAATTACGACCAGGTGATAAACTAACTCTGATTCAATCCACAAGGTTGAATACAAAAAAAAAATGTTTCTTCCGGGGTTGAAAACTAACTCTTTTTCAATGTTATTTCTTACTTTCTAACAATGATTTCCTTCATTTTATTCCTTCAAAATCTTTTGTATATTTTTCTTCTTATTCCCAAACTGGAAAAACAGAACAAAGAAAACATAGAGCCGGTCGATTTCAATTGCGAATTGGCTTTGACATATAAGAGCTAACATGTAAAGTACCAAAAAGTAAGGGTTTTTTTTATAGTGCCTATCAGAGGGAGTTTGATTGCATAATATAATGTAGGTCAATTTGACACCCTAGTTCACAGTAATCCTCACATGGGTAACATGACGTAATATCTCTGCTA
Source organism: Fragum fragum (assembly GCA_946902895.1). Classification (NCBI taxonomy): domain Eukaryota; kingdom Metazoa; phylum Mollusca; class Bivalvia; order Cardiida; family Cardiidae; genus Fragum; species Fragum fragum. The sequence continues at coordinate 35,138,093 of OX336366.1, read as the reverse complement.
ATTGACGTACTTTAAACTAAGCGATTTGTCCATGTTACCAATAAGTCTCTTGGGTGCTGAAGTTCATAAATTCGATCCTTTTCACACCGAAAATAGCTTATTATTTTTTAACCCTTGTCATGCTTAGTAAAATCTTCGTTCAGAACTGCATTAAAATTAAAGGACTGAAAACACTGGATGATCCTAATTATGGATCAATATCTTTCAACACCATAGGCTTTAAAAGTGACGAAGACTAAGATCAGAATGCACATATGTGCAGGCTGATCTTAGTCTATAACACCTGCCAAAGCAGACATATTCCGGGATCAGCATGACAGCAGATAATGTTAGCGTTATACAATTTAACATATGGATAGGCCCGACGAAAATTCTTTAAAAATATATTACTGTTTCATATTAAGGTATCAGTACAGAACCACAAAGAATATTTTGTCGAAAATATGTTACGTAATTTGACAGATATTCACCAACGTGTACTTGCCATCTGCAACTTCTTTCAATTTGTACAGATGAAAATGTTGCCGTTTGACTGTTAATTAAGCGACAATTATAGGAAATACATTAACCTGTCGTCCAAAACATCTTTCTATAAGCAAGATGGACCGAATTAAGATTGCACGCCAGAAAAGGCACACACTTAGAATAACATGTAAATTATTGCATAATTCTTGGTGATTCGTCGGTGTTATTCTAAAACTTTTAAACTACAGCTTGATCCAAGCTGTAGTTGCGAGGTTTTAGAATTACACCGACGGAAAACTGTATCGTCAGAACTCATTACAATAGTCTCCTTTTTCCACAATATTGTCTACCACAAAGGATGGTTTCATTTTAAATCGCATCCAATTTTCATTGTCATCCACAACCTCTTTCAATTTGGACCGGTCTAAAATTTCGAAAAGACGGGAAAGGGTTAGAAGACAAAGTTACATGTATGATAAATAGATGAGACTGGTGAAGGATTCAGGTGCCTCTAATTTTAACCCTTTCCTGTTTTTTTTTCAAAAATTTAAACTTGTCCAAATTCAAAGAAGTTGCAGACGACTATTAAAAGTGAGTGTAATTTTAAAAGTAACCAACCTACAGGGTAGAAAATATTTTGGGAAAAGAAGAAATTGCTTGTTACAAGCAATTTCTTCTTTTCCTACAATATTTTCTCAAGTTTAAAAATCCAGGGACGTAAAGTCCAGGGATTAACCAGGAAGGGGTTAAATAAGTTTTTCTTCTTGGATAAATTGATTATGGTCGCGCAATAGAGGTAATTGCTTGAGCAAGATTAACTTTAGTTTTAAGATTGTCCCTTTATGAGCCTGCTAAAAGTGTGTCAACAAGCACAACCGATACATCAACTGCACGAACCTGTAACATCAAGCTAAATTTGTTGAACCAGGAGATCTCGGTACTTTTGTATGATCTAAATGTACATCTAAATAAGGGAGCATAAAAAACTTCCTTTCTTGTGAGCCTAGAAGTTTGCGACATGCAAGACACTCCTTAAGACATAATTGTATTAGATTGAAATAACACATATCCGTGTATGACGCTCACACAGGGTTGAGAAGATTGTAAATGACGCAATTATTGTTTCCTGTTTTTCCTAATCCATAATGATAAACACACAATAACATTCGATCACTTCACAAAATAGATTGTCTTTTTGCGACAAAAATGTCGAAAATACAGCTTACATATATCACAATTAGGTTTTAACATTTTGTCTTTGAAGATTATCTACTTCTAAATAGAAGTGTTTACAAACTCTATAAAAACGACAGATTTAATACGACCCCCAAGCACGAAATGGGACCATTAAGTCATGTTGAAGGCAAGTATTTTAACCCATTACCACACAAGAAAATTTAAGACTGGTCCAAATTGAAAGGGGTTGCAGACGACAATTTAAACTTGGTGAAATTTCAGATTTTTTTCGTCTTTTTAGTTGGAAAAATTGTGGAAAATGAAGAAATTTCTTCATTTTCCACAATGCTTTCCAAAGCCTTTATATTTAGAGGCGCGTAAAAGCGTCATTGTGTGAGGATGGGTTTACAAGAGAATTGATGAAGAATAGGTCAATCGAAGATTCAGTGTCGTCCATCAACATTTAAGCGTTTTGATTTTTCTTTTAATACTTTCATAAACACAAGTTTGAGCACTCACCTATTTTGTATGCTTGCGCGCGAAGTAGATTCATAAAAAATTTCCCAAAATAGCATTTGCATTGTTTTGCTTGAAGGCATTTAAGAAATGAAGAGAATATTTTTTTTTTGTTTTCAAGGAGGTATGAACCGAAAAACCTTATCACATTGTATGAATACGCGAAGCGGATTCATACATTGTGTGATTAGGTTTTTCGCTTCATACATCCATGAAAACAAAAAATATTCTCCTCATTTCTTATAATTTAATAGCATCGAGCGAAAAAACAAAAGCTTTACAAATTTCGCTACCTTTTTGTATGGGACTATTTTGTGCGGAAGCATACAAAATCGCTGCTTGCTCAAAATTTTGTTCATGGAGTTATGAATATTTTTTTTCGACCAATCAGAACGCCCGTTTTTGATAGACGAATCTAGAAATTAAATTATTAAAATATAAGAACGAAGATAATCTTTTGTTGTTGTTGTTTTCATTGGGGTTTGAACCTAAAATGTAATCAAACCCAAGTATGAATCCGCTTTACATATTCATACAGTGTGATTAAGTTATTAGGTTCATACCCAAATGAAATTAACAAAAAAATATTCTATTCATTTCTTACATATACAATGGGGGAGAGCAACCAATTTGTAATGCGCGTTGTCTGTCCATGGTTGATACATTTAGCTCTTCCAAGATTTACCCATTTTGGTTGGCGAGCAAAATTGCTCAGAAAAAGAGATCATTTATTTTTCATGAACATTCTTTCTCGATTTTTTTCGCATTTTCCCAGATTTTACAAATATGCCATTTCGGGAAATCAAGGAACTGTTTAAGAATGGTCAAAAGACCGATCTTTTGCTAATGAATCGTCTTTTCCTATCTGCTTTCAGAACATTCAAAATGGGTGACGCTGTTCTAGACCTGTCTTCAAAGTCAACTTCGGTGTTGAGCAGCGAGTATTCAAGAGAACAAATCAAACCAGAAAACTTATCATCATCTCCATTAAACCGTCATACATCATCATCTGATGGAAACGATAGCGACACATCACTACCTGGCTCCGCCATCAAACCGGTCGCTGGTCCGATCCCTGGTGGTTTTTCAAGTTTGTCAGAATCACCACTGAAGCGCCCGGAGTCACCATCAACACCACCATCAGCCGGTTTAAGCCGTCCATTTAAATCATACGCTTCAGATTCTTCTGTGTTTTCTCCCCCGACATCACCATTACTGACTCCCAGTCAGACATCCGGGCTTCCCGGAATGCCAGTTGGAATTGGACTATCGTCACTGTACGAAACGTCGCCAACGTTTCCGACGTTCCCTCTAACACCTTTAACGTCTCATTTATTGCAACGTAAGAGACGTGCGGAAAGTCGAGCCGGACAATCAAACTCAGATTTAGACAGTAATAAAAAACTTAAACAAGTGCCTGAAGAGAAAAAAGATGATTCATATTGGGAACGAAGGAGAAAAAATAACGAGGCTGCTAAACGATCACGTGACAGTCGACGTCAGAAAGAGGAGGAAATTGCAATGAGGGCAGCATTTTTAGAACAAGAAAACTTAAAACTTCGTGCTCAAGTGGCCTTATTAAAAACTGAAACATCGAGATTGCATTATATGCTATACAATCGTTTGTGATAGAAAATTCGTAAGTGTTTATCATCTTATGTTACATGCCTGTCAGCGTGAATGGGGACATAATCAAGGAATGAATGGCATAGGTGTTGCAATATGAAGGCCGTCCTAGATAAATATAATGTTTTGTTGAAGATTGTCATTAACCCATTCCCTTAGAATCACTCCTTTTACCCCCCCCCCCCTTTCAAGAAAAGCTTTGGAAAATATTGTGGATAATGAAGAAAAATGCTTGTATCAAGCAACATTTTCATTTTCCACAATGTTTTCTTCCCAAAACGACGAAATAATTCAAAATTCCATCAATCTTAATTGTCATCTGCAGACCCCTTCAATTTGGACCAGTTTAAAATTTTATGGGAATTCTTTAACCAATAACTATAATGATTTGGATATTTTCTTTGTCAGGTAAACCAACGCAAATATTACTTTCATGGCGGCTTTCATTTTGACATCAGTTTCAGTCTTGGTTCAGTAGTATTACTATTTATTTGTTTCAAAAATTTTCCCCAACTGCAGCCACATTCAAAGTCTTGGACATTTAACTATCTTTGATTCTAAAATATGAAATAATGATGACATTGTTGGAAGAAAGACAAAATTCTATATTTCTTCACAAACTTGAAAACAAACTCGTCTTTTATCAAAAAAATCTCACTAATGTGGAGAATTATTAACTTAGTAAGTGAAAAGATGGTTTAACAGTAAAAATTGTATTAAGCGACCTCTCGAGGGACGGCAAAATAGTGGTACCTGAGAAGAATCGTCACCTAATATATTTTTGTGGCATGATTATGATGGATCGATTTGCTTACATAAATGAATTATTGCAGAATTCTCCCTCAGTCCTATGTTGTTCGAACTTATTAGAATCGTCTCATGTTCAAATAACATAGGATTTAGTATATTTCTTAAGCCAATTCTTCAACTTCTCAAAAGCTGATTTTTATGGAAAAGAAATTTTGATAATGGTCGCTCAATAAAGGTTGTCGCTTAATAGAGGTGGTTGCTTCATCAAGTTTGACTGTACACCACGTAATGTTAGGGACGCTATAAAGATGTTGTATTTAAACTACATGTACTCTTGTGTACATTGAAGAGAACTATATGACCTATGAATACCTCTATCGGGCTTACATTGGTGCATAAATGTGCTGTTTGTATCTTAGATGTGCTTTTTGAGATGGGTTTTCAATAAAATCTAACTTTTTTAGCTGAAAGAAATATTGACGATAAAGTTTTATTGTGCAGAATTCGATTAACCGGTTGACCTTGTTATGCTTCTAAATTACATATTTCACTATATAATAAGTCTGCAGGTATCCTCCATTAAAAGTAATTGATAGCAAATTTAGACACAGCTGCTATATTAAGTCGAAAGAGTTTTAATTTTAATTGAGTCTACCGGCTATCAAATTCCAACATACTAATTGGCTGAAAATTCATTTCATAGCCAATGAAAATATGATTTTGAGATTATTTTGTTTGCTTGTGCTCAAAGTAGTTCCATAGGGAAAACCCCGTCTCAAGATGGTTAAATTGTGACTTTTTTGATTAGGATATATGTATTGACAATATGAATATGTCAGAGATAGAGAAATCATTATGTTTTCATTAAGGTATGAAACTAACACGTTATCATGCGTGTGTATTTCAGAATTTTAGTTTTTGTCTAATATCAAATTTATAGATCGCTGATCTGCCTACTAGCTCCGACACGAAGGCCCTCTTCGATATTAAAGGTCGTTATTTTGTAAAAATTGTGGCAGGTATCATCTAACAAAAGAGTAGAATCGTTTGTTGGAAACCAAAACGGCGTAACTATTGTTATGACCTTTATGTCGCCAACAATAGATTATCAGCAAAGCAACGAAAATGCTTTAATAAATGTCCGCCAATGTAGGAGTTCACTTCCAGTTTAAATAAATGATTTGATTGGTCGATTGATTCGATTTGATCGACGGCCGCGATTGGTCCATTACTTACCTATTTTTTCGTCTTAATTGGACAATTTATGAATTATGTCTGATAACGAGGCGGACAACTTTCCGCAGTCTTAGTGCTGTATACGTGTATTTGAGTGCTAGTGTTAAAATGTGTTTTGAATGTAAATTTCGTTAAGTTCCTAGAATTATCTTAACCCTTGTCATGCTGAATAAAATCCTTCAGAATTGCATTAAAATCCAAGGGCTGAGAGTACTAGATGCAATCATTGTCGGTCAATAACTCATTTAAAAATTTATCATACAAATAACTCTGGTTTATAAGGGGCGGACAGGATGGGTAGACTAAGATCAGACTGCACATATGTGCAGGCTGATCTTTGTCTACACCTCCTGCCAAAAAAGGAATATTCAGAGTTCAGCATGACAAGGGTTGGTATCACGGAGTGCTAATATATTTTTAGAATGTAGTGTAATGTTAATTCTCTTTTTGTTAGTGCTTGTATTTTAAAGGATGGCTGTGAAATGGCTTGATGTTTATATCATTACTTTAGATAACGAACGTAGCAAATGTTTATTATTGAGAACTAGTGGAGTTCAATTTGTAAGCTTGGAGAGAAACTGATATGTTCGTCGATACATTAGAGTAAATTTCAATATTTACAGTCATTTCTGAACCCTCACACTGAAAGGGGACATCCTGGAACGTTGTGAATGGAATGTTTGTTACCCATCACACGAAAAAAATCGCGAAGAAATATGAAAAAAAGTTGAAATCCTGCAGAGGCCAAATAGATATCGATTTTTGAGAATATTCATGTGTTAGATTGAAATGATTTAGAAAGTCTACCGGGGGGGGGGGGGGGTCGATCCAGGTCAAATTGCGCAATCCCCGCAGTTTGACCAGGTGCGATACTTCTCGCACCATCCATGAATTTTTTTTTGTTCCCGGCAGGCCTTGAATATTTTTAAAATGAGATTTAATACAGAACAAGTTAAGTAGAGTCGAAATTCTGACATGGAATCTTTTATGGGACAAACTGTGGACATCTGCACAAATTTCAATAAATGTCCGAACGTGGAAGATGCGTTACAACACTTCTGAGATGTTCCCCTTTTTAGTGACCTGACACATTTATTTTTGTAAGTCTGTAACAAGTCTTCATTTTCACATTTCATTGTCATCATTACAGCTTATGTATAGATATTCTGAATGTTAAGATATCAAACTTTGTTTAACTCAGGGAGTTGCTCACACAGTTCAACATCTTCAACGATTAACCCATTCCCAGTCAGAGAAATTTTTTACCTGTCCAAATTGAAAGAAGTTGCAGACGACAATTTCAAGTTGATGGAATTTTAAATTGTTTTGTCTTTTTGGAAAGAAAACATTGTAGATAATGAAGAAATTGCTTGATGCAAGCAATTTCTTCATTTTCCACAATGTTTTCCAAAGCTTTTTTCTTGAGGGGCGTAAAAAGGAGGGATTGTGTGGGAATGGGTTAAGTCATGTTTTATATTCTCAGATTTTTCATTTTCGTTTTGGTTTGCTTCATTTCATGTTTTATATATTTGGTCAGTATTAAGATAAACTGTGCGGATCCACATTTTTTACTCGGAAAGTGGGGGGGGGGTCTTACCGAAAATGTACACGTTTTATAATATTCGTCAGTAAGTAAGCAAAATATTATAGCAACAGCATGAACAAAAACATAGTTACGACATTTTTGTAGCCCACTGACAATATGATTTCCAGGTTTACCGAACCATATTTTGCCGAAATAGCAGGGTGGTCTGGACCACCTACCCCACCCAAGTGCTGCGCTTAAATAATCTGTCTTGTTTTATTAATTAAAATTATCTTTAGGCTGAACTAAATTTTTCGAATGAATATAAGCATACAACTATGATTCGATATCCGAATATTTATTTGAAATGATCAAGATTTTATAAACAAATGACACAACTTTGTGCTACAAATTCCTTTTCAGTGCACAAATTTTCATTTTTGTTAGCCTTGTCATTTTCATTTAGTGCTTTGAATCTCATTTTATCGTCTTTTTTCCCAAAATGATTATAATTATTCTCACCATTTGTTCTGCTTTACTACTTTAAAGTGGAAGCTTTACCAAACATTAACAACTTAGACTAGTCAAATTTGAATGGACGACGGATTCTCGCCGCTTCGACTTCTTTTGACAGAAATACTTCTTATGTCGAAGTGAAAGCGTGGTCGGATCTTTTAAATCAAAGTACTGAACAGTACTGTAAGCTAGCAAAGCATTGTTTTGTTCAATAATCTTCTTTGTCAAACGTTATCACGATAAAGTAACCAAGGTGTTAACCCATTCCCACACAATCCCCCTCACGCCCCTCAAGAAAATAGTTGTGGAAAACAACGTGGAAAATGAAAAAACAAAATGCTTGTTACAAGCAATTTCTTCATATTTACTTTGTTTTCTTCTTAAAGAGATAAATATTTTATAATTTTCAGCAATTTCAAATTGTCGTCTGCAACAAGAAATTCCTCATTTTTCCTCAGTGTTTCATTTAAGAAAGAAGCTTATCGTCGTTGAGCCTTCAATATATCGTAACTACAGCTTTATTCAAGCCGGAGTTTCCACATTTTGCACGCCCAAGTACGTTATACAATTTTAACAAATTCATTTGTTGTGGTCAAAATACCCTCATTGTCGGAAAATTACAGACAATCATAAGTGATTTGATTGTCGAATGCATGTTTTTCAAATCCATAAAAGAATGCTTACATTTATTTACATGATTCTCATTTTGTTATTTTACAGTATGCTAATTACATGAATAAAATTTAGAATTTTCAGCAGATTGTTTAGGTTCTGTTTATATCTTAAGTTTGGTTTAGATAATTTATGTTATAACAACTAAAGAAGATAGATTGAAGCCATATACAAATATCACAAAAAAAATCAGTATACTTTCCGTATTCATGCAGTCTGACAGGGTTATGAAGTTTTATGTCCCTGTAAATGCATATTTGAAATGTTACAAGAACACAGAAAAGCTGGCGAAAACGTAATGTACCGAGCTTGTATAAGATAACAGTTTTGGTAGAAAAGCGATTTCCCTGCACCGTGCTGCAAATTCGTAAATCGAAACTAATGTATTCAGCAGGACACTGTATGTTTAACCCATTCCCACACAATCACTCCTTTTTATGCTTCTCGAGAAAAAAAGCTCTGGAAAACATCGTGGAAAATGAAAAAATTGCTTGTATCAAGCAATTTCTGCATTATCCACAATGTTTTCTATCCAAAAAGATGGGGAAAAAATTAAAATGCCACCAACTTGAAATTTTGAAATTGTCGTCTAAAGCTTCTTTGAAATTGGACTGGTCTAAAATTTCATCGTGTGGGAATGGGTCAAACCATCACAGTCACTAACATTTTAGGCTGGTCCAAATTGAAAGAAGTTACAGACGACAATTTCAAGGTGATGGAGTTATAAAGTTCTTTGTCTTTTGAGGTATAAAACTTTGAGGATAATGAATAAATTCCTTGTCCAAAGAAATTTCTTCAAATTCCACAATGCTTTCCAAAACACTTTTCTTTAGAGGCGTAAAAAGCGGGATGGCGTAGAAATGGGTAATCAAACGCAATTTCGGATACCCCTAAATAAATGTACATGGAAAATTGGCAGCGAGAGAGCAGGTCATGACCGGCTTATTTTGTATTCTTACGCAAATATTACACAAATTCTTCGATCAAACCTTTACAAAATCTTACATAACAGTCCAGTTGAACTTTTGACCACAGCTTATGTTAATAAATCCGTTCGGTGTCAAAAACCTCGTAACTATATCTTGAATGAGATGTAGTTACGAGGTTTTGGTAGTTTCCCGGCGTTCTGTTCATAAATTCGGTAGGATTGATCGCCTGACGTAATGTAACGTTCCGCACACAATGAGCTTTTCGACCTCTGGTAAATTATAGCTCGGGTGTTAAACAGAAGTTGTGTAATAGTGAATTTTATGTTACACCGCTTTGAATAACTCCCCAGAACACGGTGACAAAGTTCAACGTTTGAACTCGGGTAAAAACTGTGTGAACGGGGTCTTTGGTGCTTTCTGTGGGAATAAAAAGGCTTTGTCGCATGTTGAAATAGTTACTGGTTGTCAGGTGTATTTCCAGGGGCCTGAATGTGTCATCACGAACCGCAAACAACGAGCTGAAAAACTTTGATGATGATGATGATGATTGTAATAATGATAAAAATAGTAATAATCATAGAAACGTAAATAAACAGACGGCTACGCGTAAAAAATATGTTTTTAACCTATTCTGCCAAAATTCTGCTTTATGAAGGCCCCAAGAAAATTAAAGCTTTTGAGAACATTGTTGACGATGAAGAAATTGCTTGTTGCAAGCAATTTCTTCAATATCCACCATGTTTTCTATCCTAAGAGGGAAAAATATTTTCTAAATTCCACCAGCTTGAAATTATCGTCTTTAACCTCTTACAATTTGGACCAGTCTACATTTTATGTCTCGTGGCAATTGGTCCACGTTGACAAAACGAAAGAATCTTATCTCGTGGAATACTTATACTAATTGATTAATCTCGTTTTAGGCCTTTAAAGTGAAACTTTAAAGAAAACACTCCATTTCGCACGTGCATGACGTCAAAAGTTTAATAAAGTGACCAACATGAAACGTTCTAAAATTCATTTTTAGGTATTACATAAGACATATTTCAACTATTCCGGATATCCTAATGACCCCCCCCCCCCTCATCCCCAGGAAATTAACCCATTCCCATACAGTGACGCTTTTGGATGTCCAAAAAGAAAAACATTTGGGAAAACATTGTGTAAAATGAAGAAATTGCTTGTTACAAGCAATTTCTTCAATTTATACAATGTTTTCTTCTAAATAAGTGGGAAAAAAATCTGAAATTCCATAACCTTTGAATTGTCGTCTGCAACTCCTTCCAGTTTGGACCAGTCTAAAATTTTGTCGTCTGGGAATGGGTTTAAAGTTCTGAAATGTAGTTTACTGGTTTGTAGTACAGGGCCAATAGATCACCGGCGGCCCAGTACGAATTATTTAGTTTATTGCGTGCACCGTTGGTCTGATTATTTAGTAAAAAATAACGATCTTTTTGTACATGGCGGTCAAAATAAGGGTAATTGTCACCTGCGTCATTTTGTTATAAATTATAACGCAACCGAAGTCAAACGGTTAGGCCCTCATCCTTTCGCCTGTTTACAGATCATTTCGCAAGTCTTTTGAATATTTACTGAATCCACCGGTTTTGCATGCATGGTTGCATGGAAATTAGATTGAATACAAACAAATACAAACAAACACATGAGATCAAAGTTTACCCATTACCACACGACCCTGCATTTTTACGCACTAAAGAAAAATTTTATTGAAAAACATCGAGGAAAAAGAAGAAAATGTTGATAACCAGTATTTTCTTCTTTTTCCAATATATTTTCAACCATATCTAATGAAAATTTAGAGATTAGGCTCTATTTATAATGCCGTTTCAATTCCTTTCAATTTTGACTAGTTTGAACATTTGAAGTATAGCAAGATAAGGAGACCAAAGGTTGAACACCATTGAGTACGAAACATCTTCCGGTCAACCTAAACAATAACTAGTTACCCATACCAAAAGAAAAAAATCTTAGACTGGCCCTACTGAAATAAATGCAGACGATAACTTAAAGAAATTTTAAGTTTGCTTTTCTTTCTGGGTAAAAAAAAAGATCGAGAAAACTGTTTTCACAAGATTTTACACGAAGGGGCGTAAAAAGAGAGAGAGAGAGTGTGTGAGAATGAGTTAACCCATTCCCACTTAATCCCTCCTTTTTACACCCCTCAAGAAAAAAGCTTACGAAAACATTGTGGAAAATGAAGAAGATGCTTGTATCAAGCAATTTCTTCATTATCCACAATGTTTTCTATCTAAAAAGACAAAAACATTTAAAATTCCATCAGCTTGAAATTGTCGTCTGCAGATTCTTTCAATTTGGACTGGTCTAAAATTTCACCGTACGGGAATGGGTTAAACAAGGAAACCATTCCAACATATAAGACTCAAAACGCTTTTGCCACCTTCAAAGCGAAGTCGGTAACGCGTCTGACTCCTTCAATCATGGGATGCCATGGGTTCGATCCCCGACGGCGGCACATACCCTTTCCGACATTTGTCTCTCACCAATGGACGGATAATCGTAAACCTAAGTGGAATAGCAGCTGGGGGCCAGGAAAGGATGTAATGGTAGTACTGGTCGGCGATACTGTTGAAAGCGGCGTTAAACCCCATTCAATCAATTTAAATCGCATTTAACAATATTAGGAGAACAATTGTTTTTGTATATTTCCCCGTATTATGTCACTTTAGAAAAAAAGCTTGAAAAAGATTTCGCTTACATTCAAGCCCCTGGTCATAACAGTTACACGCATATATGTTGAATGTTAAAAACATGTTTAGTTACATGTAAAAAACGTTATCTTAAATTACATGTTAAAAGTTGAAATGCCCATGGGGAAATTAAATGACCGCTCAAAAGTTTAACAGGTGGTATGCAATCTAGCTTGATTGCATAACGTGGTCACTAATTACCTCTCTCTTTATGACGTAATTAATTAGGTCAGCTCTTTAGGTATAAAGGTAGAAAGAGATAGGCGTGACCTATATTTTCACGGCGTTGCGTACAAATATGTAATCATTATAAGTGCATGTAATCGTGTAATACGTAAGTAAAATAGCCGTCAAAAAGTTAAAAATGTCAAGAAAATGTATTATAAGATGAAATACAGTTTGAATGAATGATAACTCGTAACATGCTTGCAACAATTCTTTCATCCTATTATCCACTAATTAGTAAAGTTAAGTCTATAGTTATTCCAAAGAATGAAATGGTTTCATTAAAGCCCTTTCGAGTGGAAAATGCATAATCAAAAAATATTAGCATATTAAGTAAAATTTGATCGGTTGGCAATTGATGACGAGCAAAACATTTTCAAAATTAAATTTTCAAAGTCTTCCAAAGCTGGAGATAAAGAGAGCGACACTGAGAGAGACAGAGAGAGGCGGAAACAGATACAGAGAGGGGGAGACAGAAAGAGAGAGAGGGGGAGAGGGTGCAAGAAAGAGAGAGAGACAGAGAGAGTCAAACAGAGAGACTGACAAAGAGAGAGACAGAGAGATTGAGAGGCACAGAGAGAGACAGGAACAGAACGAAAGCAACAGGGAGAAGTTGAGAGAGGGGGACAGAAAGATAGATGCAGATAGAGAGACAGAGACACACAGCGAGACAGAGCATGAGCGAGAAAGAGACAGAGTCATAGAGACGGAGACAAATAGGGCAAGAGATACATAGTTTCCTATATTTTCCGCATTGTATGTAAGTTTATTGTACAACTGATATAAGTGTAACGAAAGGATTGATCAATCGCGGCTGTCAATCAAGGAATATATCAACCAATCAAATCATTCATTCAGCCCGGATTTGAGATTTGAACTCTGACATTGGCAGATATTTGTGTGCAATTTTAATGTTGGTTTGGCGACTTAAACGTCGTAACTACAGCTTATTCAACCATTCTACTTTTTCGTTACATGCTGCTGGCCATGAATTCAGCAAAATAGCACCGTTTAAAACCAAAGCGGAACTTCCTGTTGGAGTCAGTAGGCGCGGACAAAGAGGTAAATGGGCGGGGCCAGCGATTAGTGAATAAGTGGAATCAGAGGACACGGCGGTCAAGGCATACTGGGTCAAACTATTCATTGGATTATATAATTGTGTGATAACCCTGCCAAGACTACGTAACAATTAATTGTCACAATCAACGAGTTATCTGGATGAAGGCCATCGATTAATTGTGTACTTTGGCTGTATTACAGCAACTGTGATACCACACTCTTTCATGTGGACAAGAGGGACTAGAGGAATATAATCTACGTGATGAATCTTCCTCTCGTAGATAACCAGAATCTTTTCGATGGACATAATAATCCTAAAAGCCATAAAAACGATAGCTCGGTGTGAAATATGGTTTTGTATGAAAGCAAACGGTAATCAAAAGAAACCAACTCTTCTTCGTATTAATATTCTTTGTTCTCTATAGTGTGTAATGTGAAACATAAAGTACAAACATATCCTTGGGTTTATTGCTAAAATCCACCTAGCTAGTAAGAAAAGTGCACAATGTGTCAGTGGATTGACTGGCGAGCCTGTCCTAATCTGACGACCAATATCGGAGAGCAGCGCAGATGGGACAGGTTCACCAGTCTAGTCAGCGGAATGATCACCGATCTTCACACAAATAGTCCGAATCTGTTGTCCGGCATTTAAATACCAGAAGACATGTCTTGGATATCCTTTCCGACATTTGTCTCTCATCAATGGTTTGATAATCTTAAACCTAAGTGGGATATAAGCTGGAGGCTAGGAAAGTGTGTGAGAGAATTACCAGGAATCTATTGTTAGGTGCTCTATCCGCCACGATATGACTGAAATAATGTTAAAAGTGGCGTTAAATCCCATTAAAAGTATTGCACGTGTTGTTCGAATGCATCATTATATACAATATGATAAAAAAAAAAAAAAAACAGATTCGGTGATGAAAAAATTGAATCACAAATGTCCGTGACACTGGTATATTTTCTTTTCTTCTTCTTCTTTAATGAGCCAAATAATATTATGTTCCCTATCTCTGATTCATATTATTTTCTTTTTTTATTTCAGAAAATACACTTGTATTACCTATCAAAATGAACCATTACCATTTTCCTGAATTAACGAATTATTCCCCTTGTCGTTTTTACCGGTATCTAAGAATAATAGCTATCATCACGACACTTTCAGGGTGTATAACTGTGACAACTCTGAAAGTAGGTACACGTAGTGCGTACAACCATAAAGACTATCATTTTGGTTCTATTTTTCGGGTATAATACCCTTTAATATTCTCGTCAATTAGAATTTGTCAAACAAGAGAGAAAGCTGAGAGATCCTAACTACTGCTCTTTTTAAAAACAATAGCTCCTCCTTTAATCATTTCTAAAAAGTTATTCGTCTTTGGGGTTTCTTCCTTAAGTTTTCCGTGTATATTGAAGTTTTAAGTGTGGATATATGTCATTGCTAAGTATAAAGCAAAATACTCGCTTGCTTCAGTGAATAATTATTACTGGTGCATTTTTCATTTTAAAATGCACTGAGCGTTGTTATTCAAGTATAATGCACCTATTGTCATCTGTCTGAGTATATCATATGTGTGTTTGTCTGGTAAAGCCGGTGGGGATGATCATGTGTGCTTTGTTGATACAGTTTCTTTGCTGGTTGACAGTTGGTTAAAGTGAAAATTTTCGGAACACTTAGATTAAAGCACTGTAGCTAAATGACCAATCCCGGCTGTCAGTCAAAAAATCAATCGGACAATCAAACCATTTATGCACACCGAAAGTGAAGTTTGATATCCGACATTGGCCGACATTTATGTGAAGCATTTTTTTTGGGGGGGGGGGAGGGGGGGGGGATAGAGACTTAGTTGTTGTTACTTAAGTTTATTCAAGCGGTAGTAACAACAGAAGGAAGTTCCGCTTCGATTTAAACGGCCTTTTTTTAGTCAGCCCGATTAGCTCAGTTAGTAGAGCACTTGACTTCAAACCTCAAGATCACGGGTTCGTTCCCTGGGCTGACCATATCAACTAACTAACTAATTGTCTTTCGGATGAGACGTTAAACCGAGGCCCCGTGTGACGATGCTATCCATCGAGCACGTTAAAGAACCAGGCGGGGCTCTCAGTAGTTTCGTCCTGTATCCTTGCACTATCCCCCGTAACAACTAACCGTCTTCTGGGGGCGTCGCTCATATGGGCATGTGCTACGGTAGCGACGATAAATAAACGGAAATACAAACAAACAAACGGCCTTTTTTTCAAAATCGTCTTATGGCTCGTAGCATACCACAAAAAAAAATAGTATAGTTTGTTGAATAAGCTTAAATAATCTGCAGTTACGATGTTTAAGTCGCCAAACCAACAAAGAAGGTAAACAAAAAAATGGCGGCCAATGTTAGAGGTCAACGCTCATATCTTGTCTCATTGAATGATTTCATTGAACGACTTGTTATATGATTGACAACCGCGAATTCTACTGGTTATTCTACTGCAGTGATAGTTCATTTGCTTCAATTGTGCAGGTTAATCAGGGTCGAAACGCTCCGCTCTGTTAAGATTTTCAGATTCAATAATGAAAATTCTACCTTAAGCTTTTTTCTGTTTTTCAAAATTTTATAGTTATCCAGTTTGAAAGAGGTTACAGATGACAATTAAAAGTGAGTGCAATTTGGAAAGAAACCACACCACAGGGAAGGAAAATATTGTGGGAAAAGTAGAAATTGCTTGTCACGAATAATTTCTTCTTTTTCCACAGTATTTTTCTCAAGTATAAATCACAGGAACGTAAAAACCATGAATTGTACAGGAAAAAATTAAGTATTTCTATTTACTGAATTATGATCGATACTTGACCTCTGATGGATCAAATCTCTTCTTCCAAAAGTTGTTTGACGCGCTTTCAGGAAGTTCTTTTGCGCTTCACGGCTCAAAAATGTTTTACATTATCTCGTGACCTCTGCATTCATAACATTTTTTTATTTCTGTGACCGCCTAACCCTACCCCACCCCACCTCGAACAACAAGTTATCTAAATATGACAGAGGATATGTTCAATGTAGCGTTAAACTCGGTATTCGCAAAATAATAAGATAAACAAAGGAACTAAAAATATTAGACGAGTCAGACTATAAAAATCTTATTTGTTCATGTTAGTAGGCGACCAAAACCTCGTAAATACAGCTTTTCATAAGCTGTATTTACGAGATTTTGGTCGCCCACCGACGATTTGCATTAGGTTTTGGTCAATGAGAGACACCTGGAAAGTCAAACTGAAATCTCCAAGCCTTTTTTTCGTCACCCTGTAATTCGTACAATTTTATCAACACCATCATAAAGCAATAATGCGGGATGGGTTACAGGGAAAATGACCCCAAACCTGACATAAAAATGAAAGTTGAATTAATGACTAGATCAACTGACCATGTAACGGCACATCACAAGGTCGCTGTCATTTATAGAGGGGGTTGGATGCGTTTTTACCCCGATATATACATTGTAGTCAGTCGGTTTAATTTTTCTCACATAACTAACACTTGAGAAAACATTGTATGAAAAGAATAACTTGCTTGTTACAAGCAATTTATTCTTTTCCCACAATATTTTCTACCCTGTAGGTTGGTTACTTTTCATTTTGCATCCATTTTTAGTTGTCGTCTGCAACGTCTTTCATAATGGACAGGTCTAAAATTATAAGAAACTGGAAAAGGTTAACATTATTTCTATTACGAATAGGCATCCCGAATATTATTGTTTTACTCATGGTTTTGGAAAGGCACTCTTTGAATGACGTCATAATTTATTGCGCCTTTTCTTTGCTCATGTGACTCCAGAAGTGGAACACGTTTTTATCCCAGAAAAAAAGTCAGATGCGTTCTTTTACAAAAAATACTAAAGTGTTTTTCGGGGGGGGGTGTATCTCGTGCGGCACTGTAGCATATCTACTGAATAACGCGAGATACACCGAAATTTCTAAACCAATCTGAATATTTTCGCTCTGGATAAAGGACGCCCCTCTGTGTGTTACCCGAACTGTAAAGCTCGTTATGGGTCAGTGAAGAATAATTCAAGAAATATGACATCTCTGTGTCAAACTCTTCAACAGAAGGCATTTCTTTGGTGGGCCAGCATAATGTCGTTAATACAGCTTGAATCAAGCTGTATCTATGACATTTTGCTCACACAAAGATTTAAGCAGTACAGTATATAAGCGATTCGATCATGTTCTAAACTATTCTTCGATCTTTAAGTTAGACCATTAAGATTACTGTCGTTGCATTCCATCTTAAATCGTTTTCTTTCTTGCTATTCCTTTTTGTCTTTTGGGTAATTAATTTTTAACGTTATCATTTTATCATTTATTGCCAGGGCTTTTAAACTTTGAAGATTCTGTTGAATATTTTTTACTTATGGTCATTCGGTGACCCTTTACAATATCCTTTCAAGTAATTTTGATAAAAAAAACACAACTTTTATGAGTGGGATTATTTTACACATATGATATACAGTGAACGATTGAACGTCTTCTCAGTAATTCATAGATGGATGCCAAGCCAATTCAACTCTTATCAGGAATATTCCTGTTTAAGCAGAAGTATAGACAAATATCAGCCTGTAAATGACTGCAGTCTGTTCTTTTTCTGTACTTCCTGTTTATCCCCTTTTAGGAATATTGACCCCCCACCCCCACCCCCATTAAGGCATTTCAGTGCTGTCAGTGCTGTCAGTCCTTTGATTTAAAGCAAAACTGTTTAGGATATTAATTCAGCATGACAAGGGATGGATGATTGAACTGAAAAATATTACCAGAATTTCAACTATTCGCTAATTTCCTATTTGTCCTTCATGGCATGGGTGACATATCGAAATCGCTGAAATCTTTTTTTCTGTATATCAATAAGGTGATAGATCGCTGACCACGCCCACTGACCTCCGACATGGCAGATAATAAGCGACATTATATTATTAAATATGTGGTCAGAGAAATAAAGTCAGTCTGAATAATCTGTAGTTATACCGTTTTAGTCGCCAAACCTACAGAAATGCTTAATATAAATGCTCTAATTCAAAGTTTACTCCCGGTCTAAATGCATGATTTGACTGGTCATTTTTCTTGATATTGACTGTGGCTACAAGACCATTCCGTTCTGTGGCTCGATACAGATATTCAGGCAACTAGAGTATATTTTTATACTGCGTTCAACCCCCTGTTTTTTAGGTTTATAATCCTAGGCTTGGTTAGGATGTTGTGGTTGTTCTGGTGTGAGAAATAACAGGAATCCATGGTTAAGTGATCCAGCCTCTGCGATATGACTGAAATAATGTTAAAAGTTACGTTAAACGCTAATATCTAATCAAGTAGTGTAGTAATTATATGTTTTTACACTGAAAACTGACTATCCGAGTCCACTCTTTCAACGACGCGAAATATTTATGGTATGACCTAACCCCAATATGTCATCACATTTTTGCCTTGTTTTGAACCACGAAACTAATGGACACCAGTTGCATAAAGAGTGATGACCGTAAACTCTCCCCTTGTTAAACTCCCCTGGTCATGCCTTAAAACATCTAAATATGGAAATTACAGGTCTAAATCTACATATCAGATTAGAGATACAAAGTTTCATTATGGCCGCAAGATAAAATAAATAGGGAATATTACAACAGTGTCTTTTTCTATGCGTTGTTATCGTGTTCGAGAATCGTGTGTAGGTATTTTTTATTGGATGAGACCGAAGGTCGAATCCAATAAAAATACCTACACACGATTCGAGAACACGATAACAACAAAAAGAAAAAGACACTGTTGTAATATTCCTTTTATTATATACCTTTTAGGAAATGACATTAAGAAAATGGCTAAGAAATAACCAACTTTCCGAAAAACCCGGAACGTCAATACACAAAAAAGGAGTCCGTGTTTAACGGTACTCGACGAATACGGTTTTTTGCTACACGCCCAATATTTATTTTTTTTTCTGTCGAGTTGTATTTGACAGCCTGGTTTTACTCCATATCTTTTATAGGTATATAATAAATAATGATATCCTTTTCTACGTAACATTTATCATTATCCTGCAGAGTTCTGCTGAGCCGCAAAAATGTGGTCATGTGATACAATGGCTTCGAGTTTGATCCCATTTCTGATCCTAAATACATGTTGTAATGTACCTTTGAACCGGGATTTACCATTTAACGAAAATAAACAGATCAATACACATATAGTGTCATAAAAATTATGACGATAAATTCATGTTTATTTTAATCTGATGTCATTTAGAAATCGATAATTATGGAAGAAAAGCCATGTAAAATATAGGTATACAGCGTATTAAGTAGATTACTTATGTAATTAACCAGTTTTATATTACCAACAAACAATGTATTTTATTGAAGCCTAAAATTTTAGCGGTACTTATAAAATCATGCATCGTGGTATATCATTTGCACTCACCGCGCGTTACACTGAGTTCTACAGTAATTGTAAATCACGCCAGCTACTTTGATATCCTGAACGAATCGTTTCTGGGCAGCTTTCAATCGGTTGTTGAAAGGACACCATACCAGATGCAATCCACAGGAAATTTTAAACTTCGTATTTATTCTATGAATCTGTCCACAAAACCATAACACTAAATGTGACAAAAATAATAATGTCACACATGGATTACACTTATCTCGATTTACACGTGCGGGAGAGGTCATGGACAAATGTCGTGATGACGTAAGTACAGAGGCATACCCCGCACGAGTTACCGGTAAAACCATTCTTCATCAGGCACATATAATTAGATTTCATTTCAACGCTACCTAATTAACGGATCTAATCAGATCTGAAATTTCTTTTTTCATCTTCCGCTGATTTACATTTCATTTTCTCACTTTGTTTGTATTGCAATTCCGTCATTGTTGCATGTATGTATTTTGTATTGTATGACGATGAACATGTATGTTCAAGTCTTAGGAATAAACTTATGTTCTGTTCTGTTCTGTTCTGCAATGTGAAAGTCTATGACATGATTTAGTTCTGCATAATATATTATCATGAAATTTGTAAGGTACGTGTATATAACATTAAAAATCATCTTCGTTGCAATATGTCAAAGTTCATAAATGAGATCTCTTACGAAAAATTACACCCGGCTCAAGCCCCGTATTTGTTACAATAAAAGCAATTTTACTTAAGTATGACAAAGGATAAGGTCAGTATTCTATAAACAAATGTAAGCCTATCACTTTCTGAAGTTTAATGAGAAACAATTTACCATAATTATAAAGTGTTACATTGAAAGAGCTAGAAAATATAAATGAAGAATAAGAATTTGATAAGTAGGTCAAAGGTCAGACACAAGTGTACTTGACGACAAGAGAATGCCAACCACCTGATGAGTTCTGATTTTAATGGCTAATAGTGTATCAAGTTTTTCTAAGTTTCTTAGTAGAAAACATTGTGAAAAATTAAGAAATTGCTTGTTATTAGCAATTTCATCATTTTGCACAATGCTTTCCCAATTGTTTTTATCCTCATGGGCATTAAAAAGCATCACTGTATGGAAATGTGTGAAGCGATTTAAGGTTTCGTAGATCGAGTCTAAAAATATTTTTGACCTTCACATGTACCAAAATTTTAACTGTACCATCAGAAGTAATATGGTGAATACCATTATTTTGTCAGAAAGTTTAAGCACGTGCCACAATTTAGAATTTTAAGCAGGACGTTTCATCAGTTACAGACGTTTATCATTTAAGGCTAATCAGATAGAGTTTTTATCAACAAATTGATGCCATTTTACACCTGCACCAAAATAATATTAACTTCATTTCAACCACGCTGTTATCAATTAATGCCTTAATGGCCTTTGGTCAAACGCGTCCGGGACATTAGTGTCTGAGATAAGCTTATCTTCCAAACAGAAAATATATTCTTTTTAACCCATTCCCACAAAAGGAAATATTAGACTGGTCCAAACTGAAAGAAGTTGCAGACCCCCCCCCCCAAAAAAAAAAAATAAATAAATAAATAAATAAAATAAGTTGGCAGAATTTAAAAAGTCTTAGTCTGTTATGCGGGAAAAAACATTGTGGATGAAGATGAAATTGCTTGTTACAAGCGATTTCTTCACTTTCCGCGATGTTTATTCTAAGCTTTGTTCCTTGGGGTGGGTAAAAAAGCGTGATTGTGTGGAAATGGGTTAAGGTAATCTAATTCAGCTATTTGAAAGGGGCTTACCCATTCAGTACAAATGTGTGATTGGTCGATCCTAATAACCTTTCGTTGAAAATATGCAAGGAAATTGGATTTTTTTGTAGAAATCGATTTATCTTGCCCCCCAAAATATATAGCAACAAAACGTCGGATGGCGAGTAAATATCGTAAATACAGCTTTATTAAAGCTGTATAAATGGCATTTTGCACGCCCACCAACAATAAATCATCGTCTTGAAATAATACGAATAAAAGACCCATTTTCAGTTATGGTAAAATCATCAAGTTAATGTAAACTGGAAAATCCTTATTTGATATAAGAATAGAATCATTATAGATTGATACGAGTATTACAATTTTATACCATATTGTAAAAAAGAACAAATCTATTTAACTAGTTTAAACGACAGGTGACTATAGAGGTCTGGTTAAAATATCTTAATGTACATTTACACGAAATAAAGAAGAATCTTCAATAGAATCCCTACTTTCTGGTAGTATTAGAAAAGTGAAACATGGTCAGCCGACCACCTCAGTTGAGCGAACAGTACCAAGTTTCATTACCAAACGCAAACGCTCTTAAGAAATGGATATATATGCTAAAATAGCGTGAATGAATCCTATGTTGTTAAGAATTATTAGAAAGGTCTCATTTGCACTGTTACGGTGAGTTCAATCAATACAGGACTAACTCTTTCCTGTTTTTCAAAATATTAACCATGTCTAATTTGAAAGAGGTTATAGAAGACAATTGAAAATAAGTAGAGTCTGAAAAGTAATCAATTTCCAGGGTAGAAAATATTTTTGGAAAAGAAGAAAATGCTTGTAACAATGTTGTTCAAGTGTTTGTTGGCCTGGACGTAAAAACCAGGGATTGAGTAGGAAAGAACTATGTGAGAATTCCACCATATTTTATCTATGTATTCGAAACCTACATGTACGTCAGAAGATTTGTGCTAAGCGATAAATCTCTTTAGCCACCACTTTTTCAGTCCCCTGAGAGGTAATTTAAAGCAGGTCTAGCGTGTTTTTTTTTTTTTGTTTTTGTTTTTTGTTTTTTTTTTTCAAATTAAGCAAGCTTAGGAAGTACAAAAGTCTGTTATGTCTATTGGTCATTTTTTTTCATTTGTCATGTAAAGGAATTTAGGTATAACAAGCCGATGTTGTTTTTTTAAGTTCTTTACATTGATAATCAATTTGGTAAATATCTGCAAGTTGTAGCTGGTTTAACTCTTTCCTGTTGTTAGAAATTTTAGACAGGTCCTATTGAAAGAGGTTACAGACAACAATAAAAATTGGATGCAATTTGAAATGAAACTATCTAGTGTTGTAGAAAATATTGTGGGGAAAGGAGAAATTGCTTGTTACAAGCAATTTCTCCCTTTTCCACAATATTTTATCAAGTATAGAATCACAGTGACCTAAAATCCCTGGTTTGTACAGTAAAGGGTTAAAATCCGCCTGGACGAATCTGTATTCGACTAATCTCAGCCCATACATACACATGTGTGGTAATGCGTTAAATAATGAAATCCCTGTTCTCATCTAGTAAAGGGTAGATATTACAGACTAATGGTTGTACACGTGGTATGTAGACAATCAGCTCGTGTCATCGGTGCAAGGAAAAGTTTGTATCCGCCTAATCTACCCATCCGATCATAGATACACATCAGAGTTTGACAAAGGCGTTGGGACGTTTGATTGTGTGGCGACCATTATGATAAAAATTGATATGGCTTGTCATTTTTGATGTGCAACTTTTTGAATAAGAATGAATGCTTTACTTCATGAATTTAGCCATTTAGAATGTCCATATCGTCCTTGTTAACAAAACAGGATTGAAACATATTCAAGTTAAAAAAAAAAGTCATGCGACAATTTATTTTTTGCGCAAAATATTGGACCATTTGACTAGCTGTCGTTGAAAAAATTAGAAATGCATATTATTATTGTTGTTGTGTTAAGCTAAAGCTTCCTTCTCACCGGCTTAACCCATTCGCAACACAGGCCCGCTTTTCGACGCCCCTCTTGTAAAGAAGATTAGGAAAATAATGTGGAAATGCAGAAATTGCATATCACAAGCAATTTCTTCAATGTCCACAACATTTTCTACCCCCCCCCCCCCCCCAAAAAAAAAAGCAAAAGAAACACAGACTTTCAATTGTCGTCTGCGACTTCATTAAAATTCGACCAGTCGAAAAAAAACTGTGTTGTCTGGTAAAAGGCTAAAGACTAAATCGGGTAGAGATTCTTACACATTACAAATTTCTTGTCTGCCTGCGATTATTTCGTAGTATACTCAAACCCTTTACCAGACGTCAATTCTTTAGGCTGCTACAAATTGAAGGAAGTTGTAGACGATATTTTATAGTGCGCTAAAATTAGAAAATGAGTACTTACTTCTTTTCCCACAAAAATTTCCTTGATCGTATTTATTCAGCGCGTTAGAAAGCGTCATTGTAAGTTAATGGATTGACTCTATAACCCGTTTCTTCGTCTCCTACCAATGGGTGGATAATTGTAAACCTATGAGCAGATAGGGGCTCGGAAAGGATGTAGTGGTAGTACTGATGTTAGAAGTACCAGAAATCCATGGTAATGTGCTCAAGCCGCTGCGATACGACTGAAATACGGTTATAAGTCAATCAATTAATCAATCAATCAAACGAACAAAACCTATTATAGATATCGTCATTAATAAACATACAAGGCTTTAACCATTAATTATAGTCAATAGTCTTTACTTGCATTTATGAAACATGTCGAGTCCAACACAATGACGCTTTTTTACTCCCATTCAGAGAAACAATTTGGAAAGTATGGTAAAAAAAAGACATTGCTTGCATCAATCAATTTCTTCTTTTTTCACAATGTTTTTACCCAAACAGTTGAAAAAAATCTAAAATTTCATTAACTTTAAATAGTCGTATGCAACTCCTTTCAATTAAAATTAAGTCCTCTGTTAATGGATTAAATATAACTAGTGTGAAGGAAGGAAAGGGTAAGGAGCAGATCTTCAACCGTGCGTTGTTTATATTAAGTCAAAGGAAGAACCTTCAGATGGTGGGCATGTTTTACAGCTGGAGAAAAAAAGTTACGTTATGGACATACAACAGATAAAAGCCCCAGCCACAGCCTGAAATATGACATGAATGGCTAACCAGTTTATTTTCATAACTACATTGTTATAAACACAGATGATTTTTTTACGTAGGTCCAAATTTTCTGGTTATTGGTAAAACACTTGCAGCTCTGAACCTTCGCAATACAACACCAATGAATCGACCGGATGCCTTTGGTGTGGAAAAAATCGTTTTCGACTTTACATTGGATACTGGTTTTATTTTCAAAAAACTTTTTTTTTTAATCAAGTCATACTTACAAAGTTGTCGTCTTATCCTCCGCAATTAAGTTTTAGTGTACATATTTTGTGTAGATATATTGCATTCAATATAGACCATTTCACTTTGGTTTTACCCATTACAAGACGCCACAATTTTAGACTGGCCCACATTGAAAGGAGTTGCAGACGACAATTCAAAGTAATGAAAAATGATTTTTTTAACACTCTGGGTTGAAAACATTGGGAAAAAAAAAGAAGAAATTGCTTGGGTTAAGCAATTTCTTCATTTTTCCCAAATGTTTTCCAAATTGTTTTTCTTTAGAGGCACCAATAAGCGTCATTGTGTAGGAATGCGTTAAGACATTTCATCTGTAACAAAATGTCAGAAAAATTAAACAAACCAGCTATGAACAGCGACACAGTTGTGACTTTTCAACGCCATTTATGTCGGCTAAACCTGTACAGTAAAAAAAATAGATGCACCTCGAAATTAATTGTAAAACTAAAAGCCAAAAATATATTCGAAATTTGGAATCTATTTACTTCAAAATCAGCATAAATAATTTGTCATAGATCAGAACCTATACTTCAATTATTGAGAAAAATGTCCTGCTCTTAGGATTTCAGCCATTTTCGCACGTTTTATGACATAACATAATATGCATAAGTTTGGACGGCATAGGGTTGCGCTCTTCCACCGGAAATCAGTAGATGAAATGTACATTTTTTTTGTGGGGATTACTTTTTTAGAAATTACATCTTAGCCTAAAGCGAAAATGCGAAACAGACCTAAATATTTTGAATAAAGTTTAAAAAAAGGGGGGGTACCTATCTTATGATTTTTCTATAAATTTAATACATCCCTTTAACCTTAAAGTCTGCCAATCAGAGCTAATCTGCCCAACTCACAGCTGATGCCATTAACGAGAAAGGAATGTTCGATGATTGAGATCGCATCTGGCAAGTGACGCAAGGCATCTCTCCCCTGGTTTAGGCAGGGTGCTGTATGAAATGGTCATTATTACAGCGGTGATGTATGCAGAGCGCTCATTTATCTCACATTACACTGCACGCTACATCGACCGCGGCGGCGTTATAGCCAGACACCGTCAACGCTGTCGGTCTACGTTTACCCTTTGAGCATCATAAAGCACGAAAAGTGAAACTAATAGGCTTTTAGATTATGGATTCTACGCTCTTTAGTAAAATCTGTATTTTGATTAAGAATGTGCAAATAGTCATGTTGCAACTCCGACTACGCCTTTTGTAACCTTATCCCAGACAGCAAAATATTAGACTGGTCCAAACTCAAAGAAGTGGCAGACGACTAATTTTAGTTGATGAACTTTTAAAAATATTTGACTCTCTGGGTGGAAAACGACATGGAAAATGAAGAATCGCTTGTCACAAGCAATTACTTCATTTCCCGCAATGTTTTCTAAAGCCCTTTTCTTGAGAAATGCAAAAAAGCGGGATTGTTTTGGAATAGGTTAAAGGTCATTTAATTAATGTAACCTGTGTTACCCAAAATATGATCAACTTTTCAAACAAATGCCTGCTTGCTCTTGCATGTACACGATGTAAAGGGACGATCTTTGATCAGTATTGCACATTCTGTTGGCGTCACTCTATAAATAGCGTCCCATGTCACAGATCAAACCAACAAAAATATTTGATGAAAACGATTTCGAATTCCTGACATTTGGCTGTTTTCTTATACTCGTTTGAACTGTCTGAAATGTGTGATTCAGGAACCGATCGCCTAGAAAATTAGAAAACAATTATGTAACATGATAGATAGAATAAATGGGTTTATTGGATGAAAATATTAGTTTTGGACTCCTCGCGGCTAGCGTGTCAATTTTGAGTTCTCTAATAACTATAAATAGAATGCTCATAAGGCAGTTCGTAATCTTTTAATTGAGCATTCTGGTTGCTGAACACCGTGGATTTAGTACAAATCTTAATACTTGTATTGTAAAAATCACCATGGAGATGATACCACAACTCCGTAGATTATTATGCACATCCTATCTTGTTTAAACAAATGTTTCTATAAAATCCCACCTCTTTCCTTAGCTCATTCTCACACAATCCTGCTTTTATACTTTATTGTTACACTTTCAAATAAAGAGCTCGACAATCAAGCAATTTCTTCAATTTCGACAAACTTGAAACTTGACATTGTTTTCTATTAAAAATACTGAGGTATATAATTCTATCAACTTAAAACTGTCGTCAGCAGCTTCTTTGAATTTGGACCAGCCATAAAGTTTTCAATCTGTTCCTTTTCAAAGTCATAAATCTTTAAAAGTATAAAGAGGCCATAATATAAATTATACCTTTTAAACTCCCACCCCAAGAAAAAATACTGTATACTTCTAAATGTTTGTATTCGTGTTCATTTTTGTAACAAACAAATGTTGTATACTAAATTGTTGTTATCGTTCTAAGACTTCGTTACTACAGCTTGAATAAAGCTGTAGTTACGAGTTTTCAGAAGACAACGACGATCTACTCTCTCATATTAAAGAAGCAATGAAGAATATCTATCTCGCTATTTTCCTTTCTTTTTTAAATCTAACTCAAAGTTAAAATAGGTATTCTATTAGTCCTATAAGGTTGTAGTGGTCAATTTGATACGAGTTTTAACTAAATCGGCGTTTTTCATTACGTTTAACTTACTCTGCCACATATTTCTAATTTGAGGCTATACTGACCCTGCCAAACTTTCTCAGATATCTTGACCTTGCTAAATATTTGACTGGGTTACGGAGCAGAAATTCCATCCACCAATTAATGGGAATACACAATATTTCATAAACATGCGGATGGATATGTTACTAATCACGTGACTGATGAGGCAGGTTTACTTCTTGTGAACCTGTTCTGGCATGTATTTATATAATATGTAGATGTTTGAACCGAGTCATGATTAATGCCACTTTTTGGCCTTTTTAAAGATAACTTGCATTGTGAGTTCATGGATCGCCGCAGTCAATTAAAAAAAAATTGACCAACGAAATCATTTATTAACATAGGAAGCTAACTTTGAACCGAAATTTAAGTTCAGCTTTTTTGTTAGCTTTGCGACTTAACCCATTCCCACTCAGTGACGCTTTTAAACGCCCCCAAGGAATAAAAGCTTTGGAAAACATGGTGGAAAATGAAGAAATTGCTTTTTACAAGCAAATTCTTCTTTTTCCACAATGTTTTATACCCAAAAGACAAAAATGATTAAAATATCATCAGCTCGAAATTGTCGTCTGCAGCTTCTTTCAAATTAGACCAGTCTAAAATTTTTGTTGTTTGAAAATGGGTTAAACGTCGTCGTATAGCTTATTACCCCATTCCCACACAGTGACACCTTTGGACGCCCCTCAAGAAAGATAATTGGGAAAACATTGTGTAAAATGAAGAAATTGCTTGTGGCAAGCAATTTCTTCATTTTACACAATGTTTTCTACCCAGGAAAATGAAAAAATCTAAAATTTCATATACTTAAAATTGTCGTCTACAACTCCTTTCAATTTGGAACAGTCTAAAATTCTGCCGTCTGGTAATGGGTTAAGCATTACAACGTTTAGATCGCAAACCAATGGTTTGCCTTTTATTCTATGTCCCTGGCTACATATTTAACAAAATAATGTCGTCTATTACCTCAATCGAACTGCATTGGCACAGGTCAGGGGACATGTTCAGCGATCAACCTATTTAGAACAAACTCCTTTGTAATATGTGTTTTTTCAATCATTGAATATTCAATCTATAACGTGAATTTGGACCATTTCACTGTTTTCGTTGTCGCCCTTGAAAAGAGAACTGTTCATATAATACCTCAGTTAGACATCAAGTCTTGGAAATCTTCTAAGCTTAGTTTTCTCATTGTCAACATGTCTTCATTTTACTTTCATGTTTTTTACTTTTTTAATTGCAACTTTCTTTGTTTTAAAAAAAATGCTTACCTCGATAGTAAATGGGACACAAAACCAAAGCATTCACTCTAAAGTTAGCTAACATCATACTTGGTACTTTTACATTTTGATCGACCAATTCATGAACAAATTACGGTTGCCTATCTTAGATGTCCCGGACATTCCCCGGATATGTTAGAGGCCAATTCAACCTGAGTTTGTGTAACATAATTAGATTCCAGCCATGTTGGATCACTATATCATTATATATTACATGGATCAGGTTATGCTACTCTTGATAAAGTTTTTCAGAGATTGCCAAAATCGACACGACGTCTGTAAAACGGCCTCATCTGATCATTGATACTTAACCCATTCCAACTCAAGCCCTCTTTTTTACACCCTCAAGAAAAAAGCTTGGGAAAACATTGTAGAAAATGAAGAAATTGCTTGGATCAAGCAATTTCTTCATTATCCACAATGTTTTCTACCCCAAAATACTGGCAAATTCAAAATTCCATCAAATTTAAATTGTCGTCTGTAGCTTCTTTCAATTTGGACCAGTCTAAAATTTTCTTGTGTTGGAATGGGTTAAGGAGGCTGAGCAGCTGTGTCAAATACACATGTAATACAGGAACTCTTCCTAAAGTGACAACCAGTATTAATGACATCCAGTACTTGAGGGACGGTTTTTATAAGCGCGGTAGGTGTGGAAACGATTGAATCGTGTGAGGCCCAATAATGGTTTATCGTCACGAGGCATCTGAATTTTTTAAATTTACAAAGTGTAACCGTCCTTGATAACAGCAATCTATTAGTACTGCTGATGATGATTGTCGATTTAGTTAGAGTTACTTAACGTGTCGAGTGTAACTTCTTTACCCCAAAACCAGACAACAATTTTTTAAACTGGTCCAAATTTGAAAGAAGTTTCAGACCAAGTTTTAAGTTGGTGTAATTCTAAATACATGTATTTCAGACTACCTGGATAGAAAACAATGTGGACAATGTAACAAATAATTTCTTCAATTTGCATACTGTTTTTTCAAACTTTTCATGTTGGCTTCAAAAAGCGGGATTGTGAGGAAAAGATATGTAATATAAGTAAGGATTTCGATGAGTTTTCAAGGAGACAAACGTACCCACGCTCGTAGCAGAAAAGAAATTTTCCTTTCGCCGTAAGTATATGACGAAACGCATTTTCCTCAGATGCATGCATATCAACCCTTGTCATGCTGAATATTTATTCTCTTTTCACTATATTTTAAAACTGTGGCATAATAAGATCGATATTAAATTTCCAATATTTTCTCAACATAACAAGAAGAAGCAGGTAATGTAAAGCTAATATCATACTGCACATCTGTGCAGGCTGCTCTTAGTTTATACACCTTCTAAAGCCATTGCCAAATAAGAAATATTACGGGATCAGCATGACAAAGGTCAATAATGATGTTCATGTCAATCATTTGTTATTGTTATTGACCCATTCCAACTTAATCCCTGCTTTTACGCCCCGAAAGAAAAGGCTTTGGAAAGCATTGTGGAAAATGAAGAAATTGCTTGTATCAAGCAATTTCTTCATTATCCACAATATTTTCTATCCAAAAAGATGAACAAATTTAAAATTTCATCAACTCGAAATTGTCGTCTGCAGCTTCTTTCAATTTTGACAAGTCTTAAATTTTCCTTAGTGGGAATGGGGCCATTATTTGTGTGCGTTCAGTTTAACTCGCTCATACTGGGTATTAATGAAAACAGTATTGTATATGTAGACCAGGATGTAGGCTTAAATAGTAACCGAACGATCCCGCATTTAACCAATAAAATTATATGTTGAGCACAGTTTGACAAAAGAAGAACTTGTTTGCAATAAGCAATTTCTCATTGAACAACAATGTTTTGTGACCAATTAGCTAATAACTGTTTGATTCGAACACATTTTCGTTCAATTTGGACTGGTCCAAAGAAATTCGGAAAATGTTAAGAAGTTCGAATAAAGATTATATAAACAGCTTAGAAAAGAAGTAAAAGCTTCTGTTAACCCTTGTCATGCTGAACACAGAATATTCTTGATTTGGCAGGAGGTATAGACAAAGATCAGCCTACACATAAGTGCAAACTTGTCTTTGTCTAGACCTCCTGCTTGTAGTCTTAAAGCTTGATTTGATTGTAAAATAATTTTCAAAATTATTAATAGCAAAAAAAAAAAAAGAACCAGTGCTTTCTGTGCTTTCATTGCTGTGATTTTAATGCACCTTCATGGAGGATTGTATTTAGCATTACAAGGATTAATTAAAATTAGACAGCACCTAGAGCATGGCATGGGTTGAACGTTTCATCGTGCCGTAACTACCATACGACTACATGATAAGAGCTGATCAAAGGGTCCGAACAGGTAATTGCTAATTATGATACTACAGATACTTGCGTCAGAAACTAACGGTGGTCCAGGTTCTTCTTGGCTTATAAGTAACCTTTCCAGAATAGAACATTTTTGTAGTAAACGAACAAGAATAAAATTTAAAAGGTTGGACATCAAATCTACGTGCACTACTATAGGCTTATTGGATAAAAAAATGAGGATCGCGATGGGGACTCAAATACTCGACAGACCGATCAGATAATGCATTTAGATCGGAAATAAGTTTATCTCCGACAATAAACGACACTCATGTGAAGCATTGCATTGGTTTGGCGACTTTGCCGTCATAAATACATCTTATTAAAACTGCATATACGTCGGCTAGGTCGACAACCAAATATTTGTTACAATTACTGATCAAATATATTGCAAAACAACGCCGTATAATTCATATGTCGGACTTTCTGCCGGAAATCAATAGGCGTGGCTAGCGATCCGTCAATGTTAATGTGTCCATACTTGTTAAATATAGAAATATCCGGGTAACCCATTTCCACATGATGACGCTTTTGGACGCCTCTCAAGAAAAGCAATTGGGAAAACATTGTCATCTGCAACTTCTTTTCATTTGGACTAGTGTTATATTTTGTCGTCTGGTAATGGGTAAAATCGATATTCTTGGAAATCGAATAAAATACATTGGTATCGTTATATCACTCATTAAATTAATGGAATTTTTTGGATATTTTTCGTCTTTTGGGATAGAAAACACAGTGAAAAATGAAGAAATTGCTTGTATCAAGCAATTTCTTAATTTTCCACCATGTTTTCTAAAGTTTTTTTTCTTGAGGAGCGTAAAAAGGAGGGATTGTGTGTGAATGGGTTAAGTGAATAAACTATGTTATCTTTAGTTATGTTGTATCCGAAATCTATCGACGACTATTCATTATAGCATGACTCGTGTTAACCCATTCCAACTCAATCCCTCCTTTTTACGCCCCTCAAGAAAATGGCTTTTGAAAACATTGTGGAAAATGAAGAAATTGCTTGTATCAAGCAATTTCTTCATTATCCACAATGTTTTCTATCCAAAAAGACGAAAAATTTTAAAATTCCATCAACTTGAAATGGTCGTCTGCAGCTTCTTTCAATTTGGACCAGTCTAAAATTTTGCTGTGTTGGAATGGGTTAATTGGTGATTTGCGTGAATGCCATGAATACTGATGTAACTTAATCATCATAATCATGATAATAGGTAACCGGTCAATTATGACGTAATGACCGGCTGATACCAGTGATCCTCGCTCTAAGAAAATAAATCTTGCTGACAAGCAAAGTTTGCGTGAAAGATGAAATATTCCTCAGGTGTATTTTAGAACCGCTGTTGAACGCGAATCGGGATTTCTAATCCAGACATTTCGATAAATCTATCTAAAGTCTTGTCCTTTACCAAATCCTTTTCATATTTGTGACTTACGCAAAATATGGTTTACTGTACTTTTGCTTGTTCTTTTTATTGATTTATATGCTTATTTATCTATTTGTTTTGTTTCTTCTTATTTTTGTGTTACGTTATTTATTATGGTGGTACGAAATTTAAGACGACATATGGAAGGAATAAAACTTTTTTTTTCTGAGTCGTTTGTCCTGGATAGATTAGCGTACATGTTAAATGTTTCTAAACGTTTTAGGGCGATCACGACGACCGTACTTTAGTTTTATCTGTCCGTCTGCCTGGCAGTTGGTTCGTCCGTATGTTCCAAACATAACTTGAGACAATTTTTATTTAATTACTTAATGCAATTTCACCGACAGAGAATTTCGGCGAAATGCGAATTAAATTCAATCATTATCTAAAATTTATTTTCAGATGTAAATGAACGATACCGGGTTTCGAACCTTAATTGGGTGGCGTTGAAAGAGCAACTCGATGTGTTCAAGATGCACCCGATAACCCTGCGTTGACTTTTCACCGTCGGGCAATTATTCCAACTATTAAACTTTACATAACCTCAATAATCGGGAAATCTGATCGCCGATCGCCGCAATCATTGCTGAAATTGTCCAATATCACGACGATCGTTATGGAATTATGAGCTGCCAAATAATAGGAATGTGTAATATGAGGCCATATATCACCAACTCGGTCGTTATTGGACCGTTGGGAGTTGTGTGTCGTTAGTTTAATTCCATAACCTCGTAACTACAGCTTTTTCAAAGCTGTAGTTGCGAGGTTTTTGAATTAAACTCGTGAACTCTACTTGTGACTTTACTGGCTTGCGTAATTTATTTCGTTTGACCGAAGATTTCAATTTGTGACAAGTGCAATACTGTGTGGATGAAATAATACAAATCGGTCATTATTCTATATTTGCAGGAAGGTGTAAATCAGTCAACTGGTGATGATAAAATTTTGTTTCTGATGAAACCCGTTTCCGTCCGCGTGCACTACCATCACTGACTTCGGTACACATAATTAGGTATCTTCATTAAGAAGGCCATACTAATGACAATTCTTAGAAATTGAACAAACTTTTACAATGAAAAATAAGTTACAACACTTCCGAAGCTTATATGGTTCTAGTTAAATGTTTCCCGATAAGATATTTATCTTTCTGTGAAGTAACTGTTTGAAAAGGAAAGAAGAAAGAAAACAGTCAAAGAAGAAATCATTTCGACATCGACTCGAAAAAAAGATATTCATTTTCCCCGAATATATTTCATTTCATTTCATTTATTGGCATATCGACATTACAATATGTCTTTGGCCATTTACAAATACTACAAAGAAAATATGGCAAAGACAAACAGAGATATAGATATGAAATATACAAAATACATTTATAACAAATCACTCTCAGGAGTGCTTAAATTTATGAGCATTAAAAAAAGGAAGAGAAAAAAAACAAAAACACTATGAATTATCAGTAATGGATTTTTCACGTATTTCAAAACTACTATCAAGAAATGTGCAGACA
The DNA here is from genome assembly GCA_946902895.1 of Fragum fragum. Lineage (NCBI taxonomy): Eukaryota > Metazoa > Mollusca > Bivalvia > Cardiida > Cardiidae > Fragum > Fragum fragum. Next base: position 35,103,887 of record OX336366.1, on the reverse strand, counting down.
TTAAAGATTGATTTTTTGTTAGTGCTTGACATTAAGGTAGCAAATTTATCAATCGTCGGAAAGGATATATTACCTAAATATGTTTTTCTTAGATTTGAATATTTTTGACAAACCATCAAAAAGTGATACTCAGATTCTATAAATGTTTTATTACAAATAGTACAATAACGTTCGTTTCTCGGAATATTAGTATATCGCCCAGTCTCTATTGCTAACTTATGCGAACTAAGCCTGAATTTTGCAAAAATTCTCAACAAATTATTGTTATGGATTTTATATAGATAAGGTTCGAAACAAAATTTAGTCTTAAAAGGCGGTAATATGATAGTTTAGGAAGATTATTTATAACTGTAGACCATTCTTGTATGAATTGGTCGTTCGATCGAGTTTTTAATATAGAAAAATTATTACGTTCTTTATTAAAGTTTGTTCGAATATTGGTTAAACCCAAATGGTCTATAATTGAATTAATTCTGTTTGCCCAACAATTTGTGTGCATTGCGTTTAATTGGTATGTATAAATTTCGTACATAAATGAGCTATCGTTTTTCATAAACTTACACCAAAACTTTAACGATCGTTGTTTACAAAGGATCGATAACGGAAATCTACCGAATTCGCCTAATAAAGCATAATTTGGTGTTTGCGCTTTCACTCCTAATAATCTTCTTAAAAATCTGTAGTGAAGCTTATCAAAGTCTTTGAAATTATATACACCCCATACCTCGGATCCATAAAGGAGGATAGGTACAACAAGTGAATCAAAAAGCGAAAGTTTAGTTTGAACATCTAATGGTATTCTGTCAAATAGTTTTAATAAATTGTGGTACGCTCTCAAAGCCTGGTCAAATAAAGTACGTGTAGCTGTTTTAAACGTACCCGTATAGTGAAAATTTATACCAAGATATGTAAAGTTCTCGACTATATCAACTTGTTCCCTATTTACAGTAAAGGTTTTATTGTGATTAGATTTTCGTTTTTCGAAAATGCAAACTTTGGTTTTAGCAACATTGATTTCGAGACCCCATTTTTTAGAGTATCTATAGATACTGTCAATTTGCGCTTGTAAACTGTCTGGATTTGTGGTAAACACAACAAGATCATCAGCAAACAAAATTAGATATTTAGACAACAACTCGAGATCACTGTCAGATAATGCATTGGAATCTAAATTATCAATGATATCATTCATAAAAAGGATAAAAAGAAGCGGCGACAACGGTTCGCCTTGCTTCAAACCTATCGATATATCAAAAAAATGGGACATTTCCGTGGTACTAGATAATTTGATACATGATTGTACCTTTCTGTATATGCATTTAACCATGTTAACCATTTTACTACTTATTCCAGTGAGTATCAGTTTGTGCCAGAGTGAATCTCTATCAACAGAGTCAAACGCACGTTTGTAATCAATAAATATGCACCACAGCTTTTTATTTTTGTCAAGGACCTTTTGTATTATAGTATGTAAGATAAAAATGGCATCAGCTGTAGAATGGCCATCCCTAAATCCAAATTGATTGTCAGAGAACACCTTGTTCTCCTCAGACCATGTATTAATCCGATTTCGGAGAACTAAAGAAAAGATTTTTGCTGTTATATTAACCAATGTTATTCCCCTATAATTCTCTGTATTGTTTCGATCGCCTTTTTTGAATAATGGCACAATTACACCCTTAGTCCATGCCTCTGGATAAGTACACGTATCAAAAATGTAATTGAATATAGTGCTAAGGTATGGTGAAATGAAGGTTTTACAATCAATGAAAAAATCTGCAACATTATTTTCCAAATCGCAACTCTTATTTCTATTCATTGACGCAATTACCCTTTCTATTTCATCTATACTTATTTGCCTATCTAATTCATTTACCTGTATATCATGTTGATCATTGTTTTCAAATGAATTAATATTTGGACCCATACTTGATAAATTAGAAAAATATTCAGCAAACTCTTCTACTGATATGTTGTTGCTATTGTTTGAACTGGTTCTGAAATTATTTATATGTTTCCAAAATGTACGTGGCGACTCCTTACTTAATTTACATAAAGTATTCTTTTCCTTGTGGTGAAATGTTCTCTTTACACGCCTTTTTACTTTATTATAATTTGATTTACTTTGAAGAAATAAAGTTTTATTTTCTATGGAAGGATCCTCTTTCAATTTTCTTTTAGACTCATAAAAGGTGGATTTTGCTAATCTGCATTCACCATTGAACCATGATGCATTTTTCCTAAAAGATTTAGTGCGTTTACCAGTGTATACAGATTTTCCACAAAAGGTGTATGAAATATCGTAGACCATTTGTGAGAAGTCCGACATATTGATCAATATCTATTTCATTCGATGTTAATCGCTGTGTAAGTGATTCAAATAAAAGAGAATTATCAGACAAGTTTTGTAACATGTCATCTTTTTTTGAACTATCCCAGATAATCTTATCTACAAATTTAGGATTATTTGAATTATTAGAACAATTAAAAAGAGAATCTAACTGAAATGTAGCTGAACAATGGTCTGAAAATTCATTAATACCATTAATTGAAAAATTGTTGATATTCTTAAAATTGCACTGGTCTGTTAATAGATAGTCTACGGTACTACTAATCGGCATATTTTTACGTAACCCGAGATAAGTATTATCCCCTCTCTCTAACCGTCCGTTAACTATAAATAAACCTGATTCTTTACATAAATTTATCAATCTATTTCCAAAATTGTTTATGGTTTTGTCGTCATTTTTTCGATGAGATAACAACACATCTTCACAGGCAGGCAAGTCTATAAATCTGTCCAATCCCATGTTTAAAACATAGTCTAACTCCTCACCCGTGCGCGCATTAAAGTCTCCAGATAGAAACACGTGCCCTAAGTCTTCATATTTATTAATTTCATTCATAAAATTTTCAAAAAAATCATATTCCAATAAAGTTGAATTTGAATTCTTATAGACGTTTGAATCCTCTGGTGGAATGTAACAGAGACAAAAATATAAATCTTTGTCAAATAATGTAATATTTTTTGAGATCTTAAACCAGACAATACCGTTACTATTCAGGTGAATAGCCTCGAGAGAATTACCGAGACACTCTTTATAGTATATCACAATTCCCCCGCTATCCCTTTTGGCTTTTTTATTAATTTTTGGACGCGGACAACTGAAATAGTCATAACCCTGAATAGACAAGTTTGTATTTTCTGAATGCCATGTCTCCGTAAAGAGTAATATATCAAATGCTGAAATATAATTGAGAAATTCTTGATCGATTAATTTAGACTTTAAACCCTGTACATTCCAGAGGATAAAAGATAACTGCCCCTAAGTAAAACCCGATTAATTGACGTTTTCAACAGTATATACTTTTCCTTCAATGTTTAATTTATCATATGATAAAGATGCCGTTTTACCCGCATCGCGAGCTTTCTTCAAAGCACTGCCTAGAACTCGCCGTCTGTCTTGAATTTCTTTAGGATACTGGTCCACTACTTTGAACTCTTTATCCTTTAAATGATCAAAAGCCCTACTTTTCACCAACAGTTTATCAGGAAAATGGTTAAATTTCACCACAATGGGTCTACTTTTCTGTTTGTTGAATTTTCCAATTCTGTGCGCTCTCTCAATTTTAATCGAATTGTGCGCTTCCTCAATTTTCAAAACATCGTGGCAAAAGTCATGAATAATTTTGGTGCAGTTCTCGCTCCTTCTCATTTCAATGGACTCGCACTCTTTGGGCCCCATAAATAGTAAATTGTCTCTCATAGACCTAGCCTGTAAATCGATGACCACCTCCTGGACCACTTTCAATTTATCACATTCACTGGATAGCAATTCTACCTTACTGGTTAAATCATCTTTTATTTGGATTTCCAACTGGGACTGTTTTGATTTAATCTCATCCAATACCTGAGTATCAAATGATCGAGATTTTTCTAATTCAGTTATTTTTTGTTGATTAACCGTGTGTTTAGACTCTAGAGCTGAGATCCTAGTTTCAACAGAGCTTATCTTATCGGTCAGGGACGATATCTGGTTTTCTATAGAGTCCAATTTAGCAAGACGTGTGTCCAATGAATCGAGTCTATCGAGTATAGCCTGTTGTAGATTTAGACCCATATTAGTCTGCTGGGGCGGGGACTGGCCCGATAATTGCGACATATATGTTTGTTGTTGCGGTGTAAAAAATGTCCCGACAGGAGTTTGATAATTACTATAACTGTTCATAGCTGCCATATTTGTGGGTTGAATATAACTCGGAGGGTTTAAACCAGGTTGTACTTGCCCGTTATTAACGTTATTTTGTGACGCCATGTTGTTTACAGTTGATCTTTTTTCTGGCTGAGTGTCATCATTGTTTGGCGATTGTAAACTGCGCTTCTCCTGTTTGCTTCTATTTCGTTTTGGTTTTGTCATCAGCTCGATATATATATCTGCTCATTTCAGTCAAATTGAGTACACTTTATAAGCCTTGAGTGTCTTTTTCGTCAAATTTTCATTATTTATTATCACTGTTTAAAATTCGTGTCCGCCATATTTCACGCATGCGAATATAGACAGTAGCCTATTGTTTTTGTGTTAACAGCGCCGTAACAATAATTTCAAATACAGCACAATTATCAAAGAATCATGATAAAATATAAACAGGAACGTGGTCATTGATAGTTTTTCATTTTACGCTTATTAGAATCTGAAAAAAATATAAGAAAAATACCGACCAGTCAACTCATATACTATCTTTATATTAGTTATGCTTCGTAATTGAAAGTGCATATTTCTTTGTAGATCTATTGTCTAAATACGCATTAAATAAAAAGCTATTGCATGGAATCCGTTTTCCTTTTAAACCTAAGACGATTTCAAATCGAATTTGAGATGAGGTGACGAACGAGTAAATTAATGAGCCAGGTGCAATCTGATCAGGATCAATTTTTTTTCTTCTGACCGATCAAAGATACAAAATTGAGCTAGTGTTTCGCCTATAACAAGACGGCACACTATTAGACTAGTCTAAATTCGAAAAAGATACAGTTTAAAAGTTTTACTTAATTAAAATTTGAAATATAGTCGATCTTGCTAGAAAGGCCACCTCTATGAAGCGACCACTTTTTAAACGACCACAATCAAAATAAAAAATCAACAGCTTTCATGAAAGGGTTGTCGTACTTGCTAAAAATATATCAATTAATCCATGATATGAAACTCTTTAGAATCTTCTCAGTGAGACGATTCTAATGCACCCCAACAACATAGGATCTAGATTTATTCGTTTATTTGAGTCTCATCCATGTACACAAAGTACACATTTCAACAGCTAAAATACTTATATTCTTCTAAAAGTACATGGTCATTCATATTTAGAACTATAAGAGACCGTTCAATGAGTAAAACCTTTGACAATACTTTTCATTTTTACTAAAATAATGTTTCTTTAGCGAGAGTTTAGTAATTATTTATGCATTCAATCGAATCATTCTTTCATATATTTTACAAAATAAGTGCTTTAAGCGACCATTTTAAGCGATCACTTTTTGTTCGTCCCATAAGATGTCGCTTAATACAAGACTTTTTTGATATTTTAGACTGGTCCAAATTCAAAGGTTTTGCAGACGACAATTCTAAGTTGAATTTATTTTAAAAATAATCATTCAGGAGGGTAGAATACATTGTGGAAAAGCAGAAATTGCTTGTTACAAGCATTTTCTTCTTTTTCTACAATGTTTTCTCAGGTATAAAAACACAGGGACGTAAAAACCAGTGATTATACAGGAAAGGATTGATAAAAGACTTCTTTGAAATGTTTTCTAGGGAAGAAAACACTTTAAAAATCAAGAAATCGTTTTACTTCAAGCAATTTCTTAATGTCCGTAATCTTTCCCTGGCTTTTTTCTTAAAAAGATTATGTGGAAATGGGTTAATTTCGACAGATGACATTTTAATACAAGTGTAACTATTTAAAGTATGGGAAGGTATCATAAAAGTATTGATATTCAGAAAATTTAGAAATTCGGACAGATGAAAGCTTTCCTGGATATTAAATGAATATTAAAATCCAAGATCAAATGCTGTATTTCCTCTGCTATGAATAATTAATTACAAAAAAGCAACACTGTTGATGAAAGGGGCATGGATTAGCTTTCATGAACCCAGTGGTAAGTCGTGTTGACCCAGTCCGAGCGTGGTCATTTCTCACGGACGCTATGATTTTATTGTTACCAAATGTCATATTTGGACGGTTGTGACATGAGACCATAGATGACTTTAAAAATTCATACATAGAAAAGGAACAGGTATAATCCCATTCCAACACAATGCAATTTTAGACCTGTCCAAATTCAAAGAAGATGCAGACAGAAATTTTTAATTTATGAAATCTTTAAACTTTTAGTCTTTTGTGGTAGAAAATATTGTTGATAATGAAGTAATTGCTTGTAACAAGCAATTTCTTCATTTTCTACAATGTTTTCCAAAAGGTTTCATATCGAGATGCGTTTAAAAGCGTCACTGAGTGGGAATGGGTTAAAACAGGTTAGACCAAAAACAAAAATGAAATACACTAAGAAGCGTGGGTTTTGTTAGTTGTGATTTTTTTTGTTTCGTTTTAATTTTCCTGTTTGCATAAGCTGTATTGTCAGCGGGTGACCCAAACCAAGTAACTACAGCTAGGATAGCCTATCGTTAACCCATTTCAACCCAATCCCGCTGTTTGACTACTCTAAAAAACACCTTAGAAACACGAGTTTGAAAATGAAGAAATTGCTTGCTTCAACCTTGTTTCCTACTCAAAATGACAGAGATGTTTAAAATTCGTTCGACTTGAAATTGTCGTCTGCAACTCCTTTAGATTTAGAATAGTGTAAAATGTTGTTTTCTGGCAATATATTACGAGACTTTGGCCAACCATAAACATATGCATTAATGGGAAAAATGGCAAATTTTGTCATCCGATAAAACTGTTTTGGAAGCCAGTCCTAATATATCGGCCAGCCTTGGTTTGTAATAAGAAATAGATGATTTAGGTAAAAAAAGAAACCATAAGAATTCTAAATTTGGCAAAGATCTTTTTTCTTCAAAGACCTTTTTGTGTGGGTATATTAGCAAAGGCTTTTACTGTAATCGGCGGGTTATGAATCAATCGACCAATCAAATAATTTGTTTAGACTTGAAGTGACCTTTGAACTCCGAAACTTGCCGACAACTATATGAACTATGGTGTTGGTTTGGCGACTTACACGTCATAACTACGGCTTATTCAAGGAAAGGAAAACAACAACAACAAAAATCGTAGCGTAGTTAACCCATTACTAATCGACACAATTTTAGAAAGGTCCAAATTTTATAGAAATTGCAGACGACAATTTCAAATTGGTGAATCTAAAAAATATTGCCTTTTGGGGTAGAAAACATTGTGGATAATGAAGGAATTGCTTGTAACAATCAATTTTATTATTATAGACTTGTTTTCCCAAAGATTTTTTCTCTTAAGAGGCGTAAAAAACGTGATTGTGTGGAAATAAGACTTATGAGATTATATGTGCCCTACTGGGCGAATAAGGATCTATATGGAAAGGAAAAAACATCAAACCTTGTCAGTTTGTTTGTTTGAAGCCATGGGATTTTACGCCGCTTTCAACAATCTTTCAGTCATATCGCGTCGGCTTGAGCACCTAACAATTGATTTCTGGTATTTCTCACACCAGTACCGCCATCACATCCATTCCTAGCCTCCAGCTGCTATCCCACATAGGTCTACGATTATCGACCTATTGGTGAGAGACAAATAGTCGGAAAGGATGAGTGCAGCCGTCAGGGATCGAAACTTGGGACCTCTAGATTGACGCGCTACCAACTGCGCTTTGACGGCGGAACTCGAACCTTGTCAGACTGCAAGGGCCGCTTATACTGACCAGAAAAGAAAACATTTGCTTGGCGGTAGATTATCTTCATCTAGAATGACCCTTTTCCCTCGCTTTATTATTATTTTGAAAATAATACCGCTGATTGACCTCTGCTTGACATGATCTCTTTTTATAAATATTTGTTTTATGGAACATCCGACAGAACCCCTTTCGCCTGAATACAAGTGGCGTCACATCTATTCTCTTCTTTTTTCCCCTATATCTATCCTTTGTGCGCGTTTTAAATCGTTTTGCATAAATTTCATCGGTAGAAACAAACAAAACCACGTGACTGGTCACATGGGGTTTTGGAAGGTCATGTGATCGAGTTACAAAGAAAATGTAGCGGTTATGGCAACTGTTTTGTGGCAGGTCATAGCGGGTTATGAACCCCAATCGAAAAGTTCATCTCTCAAATTTCAGTCATACTGATCATAACGAACGCGAATATTACAGCGTCCCTACCCTTCACAGACATGCAAGTTTTGCACCACACTTTCTCCCACTCCCTCCCATACAACCAAGCTTCTTACAATAGAATTCGGACGCGATTGTGGAAAATGAAGACATTGCTTGTTTCAAGCGATTTCGTCACTATTTACGTTGTTTTTTGCCAAAGATTTTTAAGATTTCACCGACTAAAGATGCCATCTGCAACTTCTTTCAATCTAGGCCTATCTAATTTGACTTCTGGTAATGTTTTTGTAGAAAAAACATTTGGGATAACGAAGATTTCACCGACTAAAGATGCCATCTGCAACTTCTTTCAATCTAAGCCTATCTAATTTGACTTCTGGTAATGTTTTTGTAGAAAAAACATTTGGGATAACGAAGAAATTGCCTGTAACAAGCAGTTTCTTCAATTTTTCAAAAATGTTTTCCAAAGCTTTTACGTTTATAGGATTGTAAATGGCAGGACTGTGTTTGAATGTTTCAAGCATTAGAGCATGATCTTTTTCTACAGCTCGAGTGTTTTACTTATTGTAAAGCTGATGTTAATACAACTAGCTTTGTATGCAAATGAAAACAAATAATCGACATGCACTGCAATTCACGTCTGTTTTCTTGTTGCTATTTGTATTATCAATATTATTATCATTAATTGAAGCAATCTTTAATAAACGTTGTTGTCTACCTTTACTACAAACCGACATCCCAGATACTATTGAAATCATTTGAAATGAAGGGGAATCGATGAATGAAGAATTTCGGAAAAAATAATCCGACAGATATGAATATGTATTGCCAATTTAGGTGCTCACGGTATAAACTCAACTTTTAATAAATCATACGCATAAGATCAATAAACGATGGTGAAATTATCCCAACTCGCAGAGTAACTTAACCTTTTCCCACACTTTGACGCTTTTTGACAGTCCTCGGGAAAAACGATTGGGAAAACATTGTGTAAAATGAAGAAAATGCTTATAACAAACAATTTCTTCAATTTCCACAATGTTTTTTTACCAATACACGGTGAAAAAAACCTAAAATTTCATAAATTTTAAAGTGTCGTCTGAAACTCCCTTCAATTTGGACCAGTTTAAAACTTTCTTGTGTGGTAATGAGTTAACTCTTGTGTTTTCTTCCTTTTACAGTTAAGCTGATTTTTAGCTAACAAAGCGTCAGCTCTGATAGCTTAAGTCAGAGTCCATTGAGTGCAAAATTGCCACTGAATGCTTAACCACTAAATCCATTGAATGTCTACGCCAAGAAAATTAGTTCTTGTGTCTATCAAGTTGTAGAGAACTCCTTCAAAAGCATGATATACAAACCATTCCCATTCAATCCCGCTTTTTTAAGAATCTCAAAAAAAGGTTAGGAAAACATTGTGGACAGTGAAGAAATTGCTTGTAACAAGCTATTTCTTCAGTGTCCACAATGTTTTCTATCCTACAAAAGGAAAAGAATATTACTTAACAATACTCTGCCTTTCTAGCTTACAGTACTTTCAGTACTTTGATTGAAAGGTATACGGGGGTTCGCCTCCAACTGCGTACATTATGGATGCGCCACGCGGTGTAGTCAATTACAAAGATATATCGTAGTTTTGACAAGAAAATTTGAACGCCGACAACATACGAACTTATAATTATTAGTGGAGTGAGGTCAAGAAAACACGGCTAGTCGAAGATCACCGATGATTAGGAATGATTCAAGCGTCGGGTAAACTAAGGTTACTATCCCTTAGCACCTTTGCAGAATATACTTTGTGAAGTTTTCAATTCAATTAGGACGGAAAAGTGAACACTATGTATTATGGCATGTGATTTTTTTAATCAACTAGACATCAAATTTATTTTTCCTTGGTAAATTATCCAAGCTTTCGATTATCTAAAAAAGCTGCAGTTACAACTTTTTGCTCGCGCACCGACGATAGACCATACGGAAAAGGACCAGGAATATGGGTTTTTTTTATAGCTGACAAGCTAGCATTTGATTTTTTGTCTGAGTTTTTAATGCTGTTTTACAATTGTTTGAACAATTTTCTGTTCACTGTTTTCTAAAATTTCAGACTTGTCCAAATTTAAAACGGTGGCAGATGACATTATAATCTGAGTACAATTCAAAAAGTAACTATCCCATATGATAGAAAATATTGTTGGGAAAAAGAGACTGCTTGTTACAATCAACTTGTTTTCTTTTTCCATAATGTTTTCTCAAATATTCTACCACAGGGACGTAAAGATCAGGGGTAGTACGAGATAGGGTTAATTTCCGGCGAAGTTCACCTATTCATGTTCTTCCCAGTTATCACCAGTACTAGACTGGGGATCTGAAGTGTCATGTCCTGGGACATAACCACGTTACCATCTAAACGGCCAATATTCGAACCAGCAGCCCCGACTTCGACTTAGATTAGGGCCCTGCGCCTTAACCATTGAGCCACTCAGGACCCCTACAAGATCGTTGTTGTTTTTGTTGGTGGTGGTGGTGATGGTTTTTACTTCTTTGTTTTTTAACGCGAGAAAGCTCAAATATTTAACTTTGCATGGTTATTTTCGCGTATATGACTTGATTGAAAAGCACTTACGGGACTTTTCTCCCTACTCAAACCATGATATTTTTTGTATAGATGACGGATACTGTTCAGAGTTACTAAGCCACTTTGGTGGCTATATGCATTTAAAAAGAAAATAACTTAAGACATTAAATAGAGTGCCGGAGCTTTATTTTTGAACCATGTTATTGATTTCTTTCGAAGCGATTAAATGGTGAATTGCGACTTTCTGTAAAATATTCGAAAAATAGGACGGTTTATGATAACCGGTTTGTTGTCGAAATTTACTATTTAGGAAACAGGTGACAAAATGGTTATTTACCTCTTTCCCGCTTTTTGAAATATTCGACTGATCAAAACTGAAAGAGATCCTATGTGAGAGAAAATATTGTTGGAAAAGGAGAAATTGCTTGTTACAGGCAATTTCTTCTTTTTCCACAATATTTTTTAGGTAAAGAATCACAGTGACGTAAAATCTCGGGTTTGTTCAGGAAAGGCTGAACTCTACTCGTATCCTTATTTGAAATATTGTGATGGGGAAACCTACACAAGCGAAAAGAATATACGTAGAGTCTACTAAAAATATCTAACTTACAAATGCTTTTGTTGTTTTCAATTATACCTTTGGAATGGTTGGAAATCATAAGATATGAAATTGCAAAAGGTCGTAACGATCTACTAGTTAATTGTTTCTGAGCAGTCGACAAATCACTTGCCACTCCCACTGAACTGAACACTGTAGTACGATTGGAGAAAAATTGACATCATTTTGTAAAATGTGTTAATTAGACATTAAATAAAGGGCATGTCATTGGTTGGCGACATAAACGTCGTACTACAGCTTGAATAAGCTAAAGTTACGACGTTTACATCACAAACCAGCAAGAATGAATTAACATAAATGTAAGAATTCAACTGTCACTTCTGGTTTAAATGAAAGATTGGATTGGTCAACACCTTTTTGATTGACAGTCGCGATACGTAAGTTATACTTTTTAGCTAGCAGAGCGTCAGCTTTGATAGCTTAAGTTAATAGACAGAATTTTGAGGTCTTCTCAGATTTCAATAAGTACAAACTGCCGCTGAGGCTTAACCACTAAATCCATTGAATGCCTACGCCATAAAAAGTAGTTCTTATATATTTCATGAATGCATGGTAAAATGAATTAACTTTATTTAAACAGTAAAGAACTACTCAAAAAGAATGCTATTTAGCCCTTTCCCACTTAATCCCGCTTTTCACGCATCTCAAGAAAAAACTTTGAAAAACATTGTTGTAAATGAAGAAATTGCTTGTAACAAGAAATTTCTTCAATGTCCACAAAGTTTTCCACCTTACAAGGCAAAGGCTTTCTAAGTTCCAATAGTTTGAAATTGTCGTCTGCAACTTATTCAATTTGAACCAGTCTAAGATTTTGTCATGTTGTAATCGGTTAACTCCTAGGTTACTTTAACCTCGTGTATTTATCATATTAACCTTTGAGAGAGAATACTTTGATAGCTTACAATACTTTCAGTAGTTTGATTTAATAAGGGTATTTAAAAAACAACCCAAAACTAGCTGTTACCATTGATAGATGCTGAGTTTTTTTCCAAAGGATGCTCTAATTAGTAAAGACACACCATGACAAAGTTTTAGTTATTTCGACAATTTTTTGACTGGTCGAAATTAAAAGAAGTTGCAGACGACAATTTAAAGTTTATGAAATTTTAGATTTTTCAACCTTATGTGTAGAAAACATTGTAAAAAATGAAGAAATTGGCTGTTACAAAGCGTTTTTTCATTTGAGACAATGTTTTCCCAATTGTATTTATTGGGAGGCGTCCAAAAGTGTCTCTGTTCTGTAATGGGTTAATATAGGCTTCTAGAAGCAATATTCATGAGAGATTTTGAAACTGATAATCTAATCGTCTCAATTTCAGTCAAATTATTGAATGTGTCTTTCCAAAGCGATGCCGCGAGAGTGCAATATGATAAACCCCGTTTAATGCATGACCAAATGCAATTGACGAATTAGTTTATCTAATAGGGCAATATTGACGCGATAAACCTGCCACATTACGTCAGTGATCTCAATTCAAAATGGCAGCCAAGCGTCCCGGAAGTAGATAAGACCGGCGGTGAATTATGGGAAAGCGGCGATTGACGCTTATTAGGGCTCCATTGGATCATGATTAGGGATTAAGGATTGATAATAATTGACATGTTACAGATTCATGATCGAGCAATCAGTTGGAGGGAAATAAGCCAGGAGATTCAGAGAAGAAAGACCGCCAAATTCCGATCCTAAATGTTCGACCATTTGTCCTATGTAGGTTCTCATACAAATTTTATGAAACAGTTCTCTATTTTTACGGGGTTTGTTTTGATTTTCGATTGAGTACATTTATGTAGGAACGTTGAGAAATTGAAAAATTGCTCATTCTTATGAAAGCTCTAAATGTTTTAGAGCAACAAAATGAGTTAATGATTGACTCTTGGATTTTGCTAAATGTTAAGACCATGTTATATACATTTAATGTTAAGTGCATTTGACTTTTTTAACATATAATATTGAATATATCATTCTGATGAAAATTGAATTTAATAGAAGAAAACGTATGATTTGCGTTCTAATCCATTTCCTGCCGCCGTCATAGCGCAGTCGGTAGCGCATCAGACTTCGAAACTTCAATCATGGTATGCCATGGGTTCGATCCCCGACGGTGGCACATATCCTTTCTGACAGTTGTCTCTCGCCAATGGGCGGGTAATCGTAAACCTAAGTGGGATAGCAGCTGGAGGCTAGGAAAAGATGTAGTGGTATAACTGGTAACAGAAATACCAGGAATCCATTATTAGGTGCTCCAGCCGAAGCCATATGACTGTAATACTGTTAAAAGTGGCGTTAAACCCCATTCAGTCAATCAACTAATCCCTTTCTTATGTCTCTTTCTATATAAGATTAATGAAGTGTAAGTGAGAAGGGTTTTTGATTCTCATTCCATAAAATTGGCACAACAGAGTGATTAGTTAATTCTAAAACCATCAATGCATACAGGAATCAATAAAACAAAGAAATCCGATCCATTACGACTCCGAATCCGAAACGGAATTATCTCTCTGAGGAGATAACCTTCCAATGACATGTTGCACCTAGGAATATTATTTAGAATTCGTTTTTATTTCTCTGTTGACAAAACTACAGGATTGGTTTTATGGGTGCAAAGTTGTGTAGTTTAACCCATTCCCACTTAATTCCACGTTTTTAAGAGCGGAAAGGTTTTGGAAAACATTGTGGACCATGAAGAAATCGCTTGTTACAGGCAATTTCTTCAATGTCCACAATGTTATCCATCTCGAAAGTAAAATATTTCAAAATCACACCAACTTGAAACTGTCGACTGCAACTTCTTTCAGGTTGGACCAGTCTAAAATTTGTCGTGTGGTAATGAGTTAAAGTCCCGGTTACATTACGATATTTTACAGTAAAATAAATATGTTGTATCAAAATGATAACTTATTTGAGCGGCATGTCTCTTTTAGTTTTAGAATGAATTTCAAACAAGTTTTCAGCCCGGGCACGTTATACCTGTTTATCTTTTGGAGCATAGATCCTGCAATTTTTCATGTTCTAAATTAAATCAAAGTACTGAAAGTATTGTAAGCTAGCAAAGCATGGTTGGATTTAAAGAATATTTCCGTTGTTGGATAGAAACATTGTGAACATTGAAGAAATTGCTTGTTACAAGCAAATTCTTCATTATCCACAATGTTTTCAAAAGCTTTTTTTCTTTTGATGCTTTAAAAGCGGAATTGAGTGGGAATGGGTTAAAACCATGTCTTTGGTAGAGTTCTTTATAATTTGAATAGGGTTTGAATGATCCTGAAATGCATAAGAACTACGTTTTATGGCGTAGGCATTCAATAGATTTAATAGTTAAGCCTCCAATGACAGTGTGCACTCGTTGAACTTTGAGACGACCTCAAAATTTTGTCTGTTTACTTAAGCTATCAAAGCTGACGCTTTGCTAGCTAAAAATAAGATATACATAAATATATATGGATTTACATATTTTTTTTCATTTTGATTATATGTCTCGACAAGTTGTACAAATGTGAAGTTTTTTTTAGGTATTCTTTTGGAGATGAAATGTTACTGGGATTCAAGATTTTTGTGTCATTGTATCACGGAAATTATCAACAGAAATTTCTAGCATTAATACCCAAAATGGAGCTCTCTCTTTTCAAAACCACCAATTTAGAATTGGAGTGACAGCAATATCTTTCGATCTTTTAATCTACATTTTGACATATGTGACCAAATTTGCGAAATGAGACTTCATACATGTATCAGCCCTGCAAAACTAATATTTGAAAAAAAGTAACAGGATCTAGCAGAGGTCAATCAGTCCGACCATTGTCGATACTTTATGAATTATACACACAGGGGCTCCTTTTCACTTATCGATTAGATATTAAAACGAATCTAGCCACACCGTCCAATAGTTTGTAATCTGGTAAAGGAGTAGATGACCAGTAAACGTAATTTATGTTGTAACACAAGAACCATGTGAATTCATACTGTCACGAATGGCCTTCGGATTTATAACAACAACGAGCAACTGTTTGTAACAGCTGTTGGGTAATATATACCTAGTATTGAAAACAATATATGGAAAATGGAACTCTATTTCTCATATTATCATCCTCCTAAAGCCTTACGAAATAGGGATACTAAAATGCATTTGATATTGACAAAGAGATCTGGATCAACTTAAGCTGTTTGTTTATAGATATGTTCGGAAAGATAATGAGAGTTTTCCACCTTGGAAAAACTGTGCGAAATACACTAAAGGTTCAATATTCTGCAGTCTGCGCAATTGACCAATCGCTTGACCTTTCTACTGAATCCCTAAGCTCCGCCCATTGACTCCGACGGAAGTTCTGCTTTGATTTTTTAATGGCGTTATTTTGCAAAATTTATTACCAGTAGTACGTCACAAAAAAAGTAAAATGGTTGGTTGGCGACATAAACGTCTTTACTATAGCTTGAATAAAAAAGTTTAACAAAAATGGTGACCAATGTTGGAGTTGAAAACTCAGGTCCGGGCTTCTGAATGAATTGATTGGTCTCATCGGGAATTTGTCAAATATTTTTGTATATTCTTTATCCTACACAGAAATAAGCCCACCCAGCCCCCGCAAAAAAGTAATTTTTATAATCAATCGATTTTTATGTTTGTGTAATATCTCTATGAGAATCGAACTATCAACAATTAAAAAAAATCAACGGGTATTTTATTTCTTTATCATTATCATTTGTTATTCTTTAACCTGTACAATTTAAAGAAATAACCAAACCACAAAGATGTGTCTTTCTTTTTTGTTGGAAATCTGATAATAAAACCAACTAAGAAGAATTCAGGAAAACGTTCTTTATTTTACAATCGACCTTGTGTTTTCTGTGAAAGAACCTTTGAAATTTCTACGAAATAAGCATATTTAAAATTATTTAAGATAGCGACCCAACAATAGTCACATTAATAAGATATTAAATAATTCATTGAAGAAATCTGAAAGAGAGTCATTAAAGGAGTATTGCAGTAAAAATCTGGTTTAATCTACATTTCTCTACATACAAATTAATGAGGTATTTGAAAAGTTGAAGTTTAGAGCAACAACAACTACACCCGATGACGTCATGGGTATGGCAATACATCCACTTTTTGTTCTAACAGCCGAGCTAGAAAACATGCTTTCTTGAATTCTGTTGGCTCAAATATCGTTTAATTCTCGCGTGTAAAGATGATGCAACTCCTTTATATGTGATTCCATAACTGCCCCAAACTGATATTTGACGAATCGCGGTTGTCACTCAAAGAAAATAATCGACCATTCATATAATTGTTTTAACCGGAAAACTACTTTGAACTCCAACATTGGCCGACATTTTCGTGACACATTTTCGTTGGTTTGGCCACAAATACGTTGAGGTCGCCAACCAATGATTTTACTTTTTTGTTTCATGCTTCTTACTATAAATTCTGCAAAATAACGCCGTTTAAAATCGAAGTGGAACTTCCTGTTGGAGTCAGTTGACGGGGCCAGCGGAGTCAGAGGGCAGGGCCAGCGATAAGTCATTTATTTTGCTTTATTGAAATATTTTATATTTCATTAGGCCATTCGCAGACATATCCCTGACGTGATATACGAGAAAATGCTTGACCTATTGGAACATTGTCAGATTTAAGTCTTTTCATTATGAAAACTAATAATAAACTTTTTTATCTCCAAAGTCGTAAAACTTGTACCCACAAATAATCCCCTTCACTCCCCCCTTCATCCCCCTCTCTCCCCCCTTCACTCCCCCTTCTTCCCCCTCTCCCCCCCCTCTCTCTCTCTCTCTCTATCTATCTATCTATCTATCTCTCTCTCTCTCTCTCTCTCTCTCTCTCTCTCTCTCTCTGTATATATATATTACATATATATATATATTAGATTTAATTTTTTTGTTATGTTCTATTTTATTTACTAATTCGTTTTTCCCTATCTTTCTCTCTCTCCTATCTAGAACGATCGAAAGAGTGTCCCTTCATGAAGTAATGGTGCCCCAAATTGTTGAAAAGGATCTGAAAGGATAGTACCCTTTGATGTTTGTGATTGCGTGCATATTTGAGTGGCGTTAGTTCACGAGGTCATGACGTAATTTTTTGCGCCAAGCGTCTCAGATATCAAGAACAGATGATCGCCTGTGATCATATTGCACGCCATGGTAACTAGCTTGTCACGTGGTTAACGCCCAATCCAATCAAACGATTGACGTGAAATGTGATTGATTGTTGCAACAGATTTGTCTCGTAATTAGTCAAGAAGATTATATCAAAAGGGTTATACAGATCAATTTAGTTTAAAAATTAGTATAATTGGGAAATTTGAAAAAATGATTTCACATGCAAAAGCAACTACTTTCAACAATGTTCTATCTCCCTCTCTGTCTCTCCTTCTCTCTCTCTCTCTCTCTCTCTTACTTCTCCTCTCTCTCTCTCTCTCTCTCTCTCTCTCTCTCTCTCTCTCTCTCTCTCTCTCTCTCTCTGACACACACACTTTAGAGTGTATTTTCTTTATTTAGAATAACTAGTCTACCACGTTGAAAAAAAATTCGCCTGGCAGTGGTCAATCTGCGCAGTGCGCACATATTGATCAATCTCGGCCGCCATTGAAGTAATCAGTCAACCAATGAAATCATCTATCTAGACTGTTAACTATGAACTCAGACATAGGCCGCAATTTATAGCAAGAATTTTTGTCAGTTTGACAACTTAAACGTCGTAACTTCAACTTATTCAAGCTGCATTTATGACGTCTAGATCACAAAACCAACCAATCTCATTTTACGACATATGTTACTGGCCATAAATATTGCACAATATTGCACAATATTGCCATGTTTCCTTACCGAGTTTTCTTGCAGATACATTCTATAATTGTATAATGTCATCGTGCAGACGCACTCTCTCGCTTTAGTATGGCAAAAGTCGATACGCAGATCCCCAGGAATGAGTTCATGTAAAAGGTAAAACGATATAGAGACGGCAATTTTCATATGATCCTCCATCACATTTTCTAGTTTGTTCCGAATTTGCTTACACTTAAAGTATCTTCGTGATGTTACGTAATAAAGATTAAATGGTTGTTAGATTAGAAAGTCATGATCAAACCTTGCATTTTGGCTCATTAACAGACGACATATTTTTATAGCTCCAAATTTACGGAAGCTTCAGAAAACAATCTTTAATTAGCTAAATTTCCAAAAATCTTTATATTTCTGGGATAAAAATTTTGAGAATAATGAGGAAATAAATTGTAACACATGTAACAAGCATTATTTTTCTGCACTACTGCCCAAGGTTTTTCTCGTCGGTATCGTAAGAAGAGGGATTGTATGAGAATGGGTTCAATAACATTTCCAGCAATGTAGGATACAAACAAATGCCGCAAAGTGTTAAAATGTACCATTTTGACCGCAATTTGCTAGGTCGAGTCTATTTGCACTCTCGGTCCGATTATAAAACACATTATTTGATTGTAAAAGACAGACATTTAAATACTTTTTGTTGAATGCGTCCATTCAACTACTGGTCACTAATGGCTATTTATTGGATAAAGATGAACATCTTAACTGGACACCATGAAAATCAAAGCGGTCAACAGTAATGCAATGGACTCTTTTATTTAGATTAAAAAAAAATGCGACTCAACATCGACGTTCTTTGACAACAAAAAGCTCGATACAACAAAACTTCGGAACATATTTAACCCTTTCAAAAAAAAAATCTAGACTGGTCCGAATTCAAAGAAGCCAAAGACAACAATTCCAAGTTGATGGAATCTAAAAAATGATTGTCTTTTAGTGTAGAAAACATTTAGTATGATGTAGAAATTGCTTGAAACAATTAGTTGCATACGATAATTTAAAGTTAATGAAATTTTTGGTTGTTTCAACTTTCTGTGTATACAAAACATTGTGTAAAATTAAGACATTGCTTGTAACAAGCAATTTCTTCATTTTCCAAAATGTTTTGAAAAGCTTTTATTCCTTGGGGCCGTCTAAAGGTGTCATTGAGTGGGAATGGGTTAACCCATAACCAGACGAAATATATATGTCTTGCCCGAACCAAAGAAAATGTTGCAGAGGGCCATTGAAAATTATTGAATGGAAAACAAATGCAAAATAGGGTAAAAAAAAAGTGCGACAAATGGAGAAATTGCTTGTCGGCGGTACTTAATACCAAGTGTGATTCATATGACAATATATGCGAGGTTCGCTCCTAAATACTTTTATTTCGAATAAACATTATTCAATGTACATTTTAGAATTGCTATAATTCATTTCTAAAGCTGAATTGGAGTGTCAGCGAAAGGGATGATACTCTTATTCTTTCATACTCTCCGATCAATTTGTAGCAAATGGAACGGGGCTACTTTGCATGTGACATAACAACAGTTATTAAATAATGACAGGGTCCCATCTTGGCTCCGCCCATCTATCAATAATTTACATATAGATAAAGATGGAAATCTTCTCCTGACAAACGGTTAGTAATAGAGAGTTGATATCTTGTAAGTAGAATAAGCTGTTTACTTTCGATATATGTAATTACATTATAACCAATGGGTCTCATTTGGGTTCCGGTCGGTGCACCTCCTATTTAAAAAAAACTAACAAACCTATTTTACATATAAGCAAAGATTGGAATATTTCAAATCTAATCTTCTTCTGACCAACAATAAGGCGTAGAAGTTTGATATTTTGCTTGTAACACCATCTAATTGCTACCTACGAAAGTTGTTAAATGAATGACAAAGTGTCTCACTTAGATTCCGCTCGGACACATCTTATATTTCAAATAGGCTCGAGAAAAGATACTTTTAATTATGTATCTTTTCCATACAAATCACCGGGCTTAAGGTTTTCTGTTATGCATGTAGCTTTACTGCCTAAAATAGCTTTAAAAATTATGTTCCTGCAGTTCCATTTGGGTTCGAGCCAGGCACAACGAAAAATTGGTCAGGTCACCGCGAGATTGCTTTCATCAACTACAAACTCTCATCTGAAATTTCTTTGTTTTCGGACCAGTCTAAATTTTTGTCGTCTGGTAAATGGTAGATAAATTTCAATAATGTAGTGTACCGGTTTCAAGTTTAAGACGGATTATTCCACGGCGTTTTTAGTTAGATCTAGTTGTAAGTATTTTTTCTAGTCTGGCTACCAGACTCTTCTTAAAGGGAATAAAAAAATGCAGGGTTGGACAAGGATTTCAATTAAATTAATTGTCTCTAAAAAGAAGTTCAGAGCTAGCCACAAACATAAACTTAAAATTGGATTCACCCATTTCCACACATTGACCACAATATTTTCTCCCCCAAAACTCCAAAGATTTCCATCAACTAAATATTGTCGTCCGCAACTTCTGTTGGATCAGTCCAAAATTTAGTTGTGTGGTAATTGGTTAAAGAGACGTTCATGAGGGAAAATGTCGTACATAAAAGAAAACTAAAAAACAAACTAACTAACATAACTTGACTCAACGACGCCGCCAGGCTAGTAGTTCTCGAGTCCAAAAGTTTTTTGAAGAGTCTGCAACTTCTGGGTTTATTCTAGCCTCTCTCCAAGACTTCAGTCAGTGTAGATTTGAAAGGAACTAAGGTAAATCAATAATGCCAATATATTTCATTTCTTGAAATTAACCCCCCCCCCATTAACTGATCGGCAAAGCAGAAAGAAAACAGTTCATCTAACGACTAGAAACTTTTCAACTAAAATTGTACATATTCAACAAATGATATCAGTGAGACTGAGATCGAGTCTATGTTTATTCGTATCATCGATGTTATCCCATCCCCACAAAATCACGTCTTTTACGCCGCGAGATAAAAAGCGATGGAACATTAAGGATAATGAAGAAATTGCTTGTTTCAGCAATTTCTTAATTTTACACAATGTTTTGTATACCCAGAAAGTTGAAACAACCAAAAATTTGATTAACTTTAAATTATCGCATGCAACTTCTTTTAATTTGGGCCAGTCTATAATTTTGCCGTATGGTAATGGGTTAGAGCGATGGTGCACTTAGTCTTTGACCAACTAATTATACTATAATATAAAAGGGGTTAATAAGTTATCACCTTAAATTGACCTTAAAAAACGACTTTTACGTGCAATATTTACATAAAACCAACACCAACTTTTCACTTGAATAGATCAAAATAGATAAAATCCGTTTTGTGGTGGCGAACGATCAGTTTGACGGTCTTTTAATTTGTAGATCACGGGGTAAAAAGTTGAAGCAATCTTATAAAATAATTGAAACTGAGACTGTGGGTGCCATGACCTGACGGCGGTCATAAGTTTACCGCTTGGTTAACAAAGGATAGATAATGTGTGACGCATTCTCAAGTCATCTTTGTACACCATACCTGAAAATATCATACAAGCGCTCTTCGAGTGACTTATCGGTCTCATAACAGAGGATTTTGCAACAATCAAATTTTAGATTCGTCTATCAAAATTCCTGCTTTCTGATTGGCTGAAAAATTCATTTCATGCTTTCACAAAATATAGTGAGTACAGAACTATTTCGTAAGCGTCGCACTTGACAAATCAATTCCATAAATAACTTAAGCAAACTGGCATGGTTTATTTATTTGATAATTATAACACATGAAGAACATTCTTTCCTAGTTGACAAGGTAACAAGGCACAAATTTCAAGGACTTTTAATATCTAAGTGGAAATTTCTTTCGGAGGTAGTGGGCGAGGCCTGCAATCGGTCAATGGATATTCGACCGTATATCTACACACAAAAAAGTCTGTCATAAATAACAGCCTTGAGAATATCTAGAGATAGCCCCCCTGGTAGTTATATATTTAATAAAAGAAAACGTTAGACAATTATTTGTCTTCTTCTTGTGAAGAAATTCTTGAACTTTAGGAGTGCGCCTTTATAATTTTTGCGTGCACGTGTTCTTTTTAGCGTAGTCTTTTGGCCTATTTGGTGCGCCATATAAGTAAAAGTTGTTTTATTGAAACCAGTCAAATGGACAAGCAGATAAAACTAAAGCGGACAATTTTTAATCCATCTAAAGCAATTTGCGAGCCACAAAGCCACGTTCTAAAATGAATGAGTTGTAATAACGCTCGTTTCACTGAAACGGGTTAAACCATCTCTGTTGAAATAGAATAGATTTTGACTTTTTCACCCAACATTCGTCTCTCTTTATTCATGGTATATTAAGCTTGGTGTATGTTTATCGGGCCATCTGGAGTTATGTAAATGTATTCGATTTATGTTACAAGAGTTTGGGGACTTTTACGGTCAACGATAATAGGTAAGGCGACTTTGCCAGGGGACATAACAAACGGTCAAGTTTCATCATAAATGCTCCATCAAGCATGGGGTTAAAAAGTCGGTGTTCACTTTGACAAATTTCCACCCTGTTTTCTTTTATCAGCATATCCAACCGGTATTTTTTCAGGATAAGACTTGATCTGCATAACTGACCAATCGCTGGCCCCGACCACTTACTCCGTTGGTCCCAAAGTATTGAGGAAGTTGCGCTTTGATTTCATACGGCGTTTTTTTTATCCAGTAGCATATAACAAAAGGTAAAATGCTTTGTTGGCGACCTAAACGTTGTTACTACATCTTGAATAAGCTGTAGTTATGGCGTTTAAATCGCCAAACCAACAAAAGTGTTAAGCACAAATGGCGACTAATGTTGGAGTTCAAAGCTTAATTCCGGGCTGAATGAACGATTTGATTGGTCGATTGATTCTTTGATTGACGACCGCGATTGGTCAATTGTCGAGCTCGGTTACCTCAGTCGGTAACGCACTGTGCTCTATTTCCATGGTCATGAGTTCAAACTCTGGCTCGGCCAATATTCTATCTGATTCTTCTAATACTAAATTAACCAATCGCTGGTCCCACCCACTGACTCCGTAGGCCCCACGCATTAACTCCGACAGTAAGTTCCGCTTCGATTTTAACGGCGTTATTTTGCAAAATTTATAGCCATTAGCATGTAATTAAAAAGTAAAATGGTTGGTTGGTGACCTAAACGTCGTAACTACAGCTTGAATAAGCTGTAGTTACGACGTTTAAGTCGCCAAACCAACAAAGATAAAACTGCGTTTGGTCAATTATCGCCCATTTTGGAATTTTAAGTCACAAGCACAATTGACCAATGGCGTCTGTCAATCAAACAATCGTTCGACTAATGAAATCATTCAATGAGACCAGAAGTGAGATTTGAACTCTGATATTTGCTGCCATTTTTGTTAAGCTTTCATTTCGGTTTGGCGAATTAAACGTCTTATTCACAGTTTATTCTTGTAGTATTTGTTAAAAGCTACTGGCCATAAATTTTGCAAAATAACTCCTTTAAAGATGGTGTGGATCTTCCTGTTGAGTCAATGGGTGGGGCCAACGGAGTAAGCAGGCGGGGATAGCAATTGGTCTTTTATATGAGACAAATGACATATGTATTTAGGGGACTTATATCATAAACATTAGTATATCCAATGAAGTCGTTTTCCCACAGCAGAGAGGTTTGACAAGAAGAGGCAAATTTTGAATATCATGACTATCTCTCGGCACGTCAAACATTGGAAAGTTACAGTATAATTCCTCCATTAGATCATATATCGAGGATTTAGTACCACATTTATTCAAGCTTTAGTTACAACATTTAGGATTCATTTTTTTTTATTACATGCTAACGGCCATAAATTTTGCAAAATAACACCGTTTAGAATCGAAGCAGGACTTCCTGTCGGAGAACGGAAATTTATACTTTGTTCTCTAAAGCTTATAAACACACACAGAGAAAACAAACAAACAAACAAAGTTCGAAATGTTTTTGTTAAACCATAGCATTGATTTTAACAAATTTGTTTACATATCACTTACTTGCAAAAGAATAACGAAGGCAATTTAAATGTCAACGGTAAGCCCTGACCCAATTAAGTTGCCAGCAGATAAAATTAACCACGTGTTTATGTTGTATGTGACTTTTATTCTAACGAAAAAAAAAAAATTAGTTACAATAATCGGTGTATTTGAATGATCTACGATTGTGGTTGAGTCGAAAGGTTGCATCACCGGTCAAGGATTAGGGGTGGGAAGTTGGACGTAATGAAATGGAGAAAAAAGTCGCTCAATTAACTTGAAAAATGACCGTTGTTATGTATAATGGTGCGACGCTACATTTTCCCACACTCTAACAATGCCCAAATAGAGTGGACTGCCGAAAGGACCTTTTAGCTAGCACGGCCAGTGACCAGTGTCCGCAGAAGAGGTCAGATTGTTTTAGATTCGCCTATTGAATTGGTGACCAATGCTGACCCAATGTGTCAAGATAATTACGCGGACATTGGGCAATGTTGAGACGAAATTGTATCAGCGACGAGATGACCTTATCCAGACCGGTCAAGGTGGACACTTGTGATTCTACATGGTGCATAAAGTGTGGATCTAAAGAACTGAAATTTCGCAGAGCATTCGTTCACAGTTTTTACTTTTCCATTGCTTCAACTTTGAACTATCAATTCTAAGACATTTAAAGCCGAGGATCTTATCCCAAGAAACAAGTTCTAATGACGGATCACTGGCTACTAAGTTTCGAAAGGAAGCTCCACATAGAAAATAAAGGCGTTATTTTGCAAATTTAATGCCCAGTATCATGTAACAAATCAAAGTACTGTAAGTACTGTAAGCTAGCAAAGCATCACTGAATTTAGAAAATATTTCCCTTGTTTGGTAGAAAACCTTCTGGACTATGAAGAAATTGCTTGTTACAAGAAATTTCTTCATTGTCCACAAGGTTTTTCAAAGTTTTTTTCTTGAGATGCTTAAAGGCGGATTTGATTGGAATTCTCTACAATTTGAACAGAGTTTGCAAGATTCCTGAAATACATAAAAACCTTTTTAATGATCTAGGCTTTCAGTAGAATTAGTGGTTAGGTCTCCAGTCGCAGTTTGTACTCGTTGAACTTTGAGACGACCTCAAATTTTTGTCTATTAACTTAAGCTATCAAAGCTGACTCTTTGCTAGCTAAAAAGTAAACGTATGTTGGTTCGCGACTTAAATCTCGTAACTACAATTTGCTGTAATAAGCTATAGTTACCACGTTTAAGTCCAACAAAAAGCTCAACATAAATTTCTACTAATGTTGGAGTTTAAAGTTCATTTCTGGTCTAAATGAATTATTTGACTGGTTGATCGAGTCTTTGATTGATCGACGCAATCCATCAACTCTCGGCTTTCTACACTTTTGTTTTCGTGTGCTTTACGTATTTTTAGCTAGCAAAGCGTCAGCTTTGATAGCTTAAGTCAACAGACAAATTTTGAGGTCGTCTCAAAGTTCCACGAGTGCAAACCGCCACTGGAGGCTCAACCACCAAATCTTTTGAATGCCTACGCCATAAAAATAGTTCTTTTATATTTCAGGAGCAATGTCAAAAGCATGCTATTTAACCCATTCCCACCCGATTCCGCTTTTTAAGCATCTAAAGAAAAAAAGCTTTGGAAAACATTGTGGACAATGAAGATATTGCTTGTAACAAGCAATTTCTTCAATGTCCACAATTTTTTCTACCCAACGAGGGAAAGATTTTCTAAATTCAACCATGCTTTATAGCTTACAGTACTTTCAGGACTTTGATTTGTTACATGATAAAGGTCATTTTGCAAAACAATGTCGTGTAATATCGAAGTGGAACTTCCTGTCTGAGTTCAGAAGACATGACCAGTGATCCATCAATTAAAGAACGTGGTATAATTTCTTCTTTTTAATGGCTTAAGAAATATCTTGGGTAACTGAACCAACTTGATAGAACTTAGAAATGCCTTTTCTCCAGAAATTACCTTAAGTTATTCATCACCTAAGAAATCTGTACGTTCATCTAAGAAATTTGCTTTCATAATTAACGTTTCATCAGTTTAAAACTGAGCCGGGGCGTGACATTTCCAACCATTACACATTTGCGTCAATTAAAGACTCAGATTAGCCTGTGCACCCGCACGGTCCGATCAGAGTCTTCACTATTCGCTTTATATAGATAAATGCTGACCCAAAGCTTTTTTACGCTGATCAGAAAATTTTATATGAAATACAAAATAAATTATTTAAACCATCGATGCGATGACATTCTTATCAATAGTCATTTTACCGTAAATGGCTTGTGCTTGCTTTTAATTAACACGGTCAATATATTTTGATTCTGGTTTTGTTCATTTCTCCTTAAAACCCCTTAAGGATACCTTACACACTGTACAGTTCTACCTAATAAAACACGAACTGAATATATATAAACAAAAAAAAAATTATCTGTTTAAGATTGTCCTGCACAAACCCGGAATTTTACATCGCTGCTATTCTATGCTTGAGAAAGCATTGTTGAAAAAGAAGAAATTGCTTGTAACAAGCAATATCTTCTTTTCTAACAATATTTTCTACCACACAGGGTAATTTAGTTTCAAATTACATCCAATTTTCATTGGCATCTGCAACCTCTTTCAATTTGGACCAGTCTTAAATTTTTAAAAAAGAAAGACAAAATTATAGGAAAGAGTTAAAAACGTTTTCACACCGGAGCTGACTGAGTTATATTTTCAGTACATTTTCTGTAGTCTCTCTAGTTTCTTTATAATTTTTGATCCATTTGAAAATCTTTATCGAATTTTCTGACTTTTTACCAACGGTTATTGAACAGATGAATTTAATGTAACGTTGTTCATTAATTAGACAGAAATAATTTGAACGTCCATTTATGAAATGCCAATACATGCCATTCCCGTTTTGGTTCAACTTTGACCCATAGCAGACGTCACAGTGATCATATTCACTCCGGTGCTTTGTTCAGGGACCCGGATATCCGCTCTGCACCTGCGTACTGTTACGAAATCACTGGTGCAATACTCGGTCAGAAAGCTTGCACAACAGAAATCTCGTTTAGTTTGAGCCTTTAATTATTAGAATTATGAGGTGTCAACGTACAGCTGCTATTTCAATCATTTCTTAAGGATCGTCGTCTTAACATGACCAGAACCCTTACCCTTGGTAGGAATATACAATTTCGGAGGAATTGACTTTTATGGGATTTTTTTATTTATAGGAGGTGACATTCTTGATGCAAATGAATAATCTTTTGATCGTTAATTATTGGAGCATTCTTTTCTTTACCCGTTACAACATAACGCAAGTTAGGACTGGTCTAAATTGAAAGAAGTTGCAAACGACAATTTTGTTGGTGAAATTTCAAAAATTTCTCTTTTGGGAAAGAAACGTTGTGGATAATGAAGAAACTGCTTGTAACAAGCAATCTCTTAATTTTCCACAATGCTTTCCAAAACTTTTTTCTTGTGGGGCGTAAAAAGGAGGAATGTGTTAAACTCGATTAAATGTCGGTAAAGAGAGAAAGAGAGAATAGTTTAGGAAGTTTAGTTTATACTAATTTATTTTAGCTCGATTGCGACGAAAGCTTTTGGCTTATAGAGTCGCTCTCGAACGCTCACAATCCAGATATTTTCACGTGCCTGAAAGAGAGGCTGTGGCTTAAACCCACTTTTGCCCAATTCAATCACAGCTTGGTAGACTGAGGCTGGCTATTCAGTGTCTTGCCCATATACACGATCGTCATTTTCAGATCACGAGTCAAGCACCTATGCCACTCAGCCATCGAGGCAGTCTGATTCTGTTTGCAGGCATCATTGAAAATAATTTTATTATTATTGTTAATATAATTTTTGATTATAAAAAGATTATTAATCTAGCACTGATAAAATAATTATAATAAATGTATTCGTTTGTTTGTTTCGGCGTTGTCTATAAATATGAACAATTCTCTGAACCTTTCACCAGATGACACAATTTTAGAATGGTTCAATTTGAAAGAAGTTACAGGCGACTTTCTGTAAATTTATGAAATTTTGAAAATATATGTATCTCTGTGAATATAATGTTGTACATCACACTTCGTATAAAACGGATACAAATCTACTTTCGATTACTATTTTATTATCAATTTATTTGAATCCAAACTGCATAAACGTTATTTTTCTATATTTGCAAATATAATTGCAATGCTTCTTTTAAGAAAAAGGTATATAATTTGATGACATGGAAAGGATGTTTATTCAACATGATATAAACAGTAGTACAGTAGTAAAAAACAAAATAAATATTACAATAGGAATTAAAGAAAATAAGAAAATATCGAGTTAGACTTTTATACGATGAAATGGCTAATCCTTTCCTGTCCTATCTCTGGTCTACGTCTCTTTGGATATACTCGAGAAAACATTGTCGAAAAAGGAGAAAATGCAATTTCTTCTTTTTTACAATATTTTCTATCCTCATAAATGATATCTTTTTAAAATGAAATCGACTTTAAATTGTCGTCTGCAAAACCTTTGAATTTGGACAGGTCTAAATTTTTTGAAAAACATGAAAGGGTTAAGTCTTTTTTTCCAAAACTTATACCTGTACACCAAGTGATGATTCAGATCAGCCCGCGCATTAGCGATATCTGATCAGAGTCATTCTGCTACTATTCGCTTTGTAGATAGGAACGGTCTCGAAGTTTCTTTTAGACAACCAAGGAGTATTCTGGATTTTTGCGGTAGTCTGATGTCCCGACTGCTGCGACAGGGTCCGCGCAAAAATGTGATTGTTGGTATTTTCATATTATAATCTCATTGACGGATTGACAGCTTCGCCCTCTGGCCGCCAGCATGGCAATTTGTCGGATATATCTAAGACTTAAGTTTGCTTAATACAGGGCCAGGAACATAAAGCAAAGGGCGAGACGTTGGGTGGACTATGAAGGTGGTATTCAATAAATAAATGAATAGGGTTTAACGCCGCCTTTAACAATATTTCAGTTTTATCGCGGTGAAATTGACTTATTCCATGAGTTTCCTGTGTTTAAGCAAAGTACTAGGATTGTGCGCTGATCTTGTCCAAGACATACCCAAATGACGAGCGATCCCTCCACCCATGACCTCTTCATTACAAATCTGCCACCCTAGCTAATGAGCCAGGCATTCAGAGTCCAAGCTGTCGATAAGTGAACTTCTTCGTTATATAACTGGGAGATGGTTCGAACCACGAAATTAATTCCAAAATCGTTTGAATCGCCCCAAAAATAGCTTCAACTCGTCTTATGTCAATTAGTTAAGACAGGGTGTAAAGCCCTGTGATGCGATCAGTTTTTGAACAATACCGCGAAATTACAGCCAGTATTGAACAAGGTGACATATGGAAGCGTCGCCATACTCAAGTGGCCACAATCTGGCCCTCCATACTAAACTAGGGACACTCCGGCCTCTCTGTGACCCCGAATAATACCAGTCGATCACTTTCGTTTCTTTTAAAGAGAGACATGTAAAAAGGGAGTGATGGGATGATTAAACTATATAACCACACAATCCCGCATTGTAACGAACCTCATGAGAAAAGGAAATATGAATATGCAATTTCTTCATTTACAACAATGTTTTCTTTTATGGAAGACTGAAATAAAATACACGAAAAAGAAGAAATAGAGTTCATGAAGTTAAAATCGTCGTCTGCAATTCTTTCAATTTAGAAAGCCTAGATATATGTCGTCAGGTAATGGGTTGATATATTTATATGTGCCGAAAAGCTTTTTATTTACTTTTTTCTAGGCCCCTTTCGTAGCTTTTCCCAATAATGTCAACGGATATTGACTAGCCTCAACGGTCCGACCTTAGTCAATATCAAAATTGGGATCTTCTTTGCACGGCGCAGTGTGAAAATTAACTCGCTCGTAAGAGACCATAAACTGATATTACACCGCGCCCGTCAATTGTTATGGAAGGCTGGAGGTTGGGGCGATAATTTTGTTTTGTCAGTTTTCTTTAAATGAGTCGCAACCTTCTGAGAAATTAAACAACTGTTTAAGCTGCAATAAATGCTAACAGTCTGGTCTAATTTTGGAAAGTGTCAGTTTTCTTGTAAACAGCTGCCATGCAATGAATGCGAATTTCTTGTTAATATCGTCTAATTTCGTTCTGTCATGTTTGCAAAAATATGCAGAACCGGCATGGGTTGAAATGACATTAACATAATACAACATCCTTTCAAAATTTCTGATGGTGATATCTTTAGTTAAATTGACGGATCGCTGCATGGCCTCGCCACCTGAGTTCAAACAGAAAGTTCCTCTTAGTTATCAAATGGCTTATTTTGCAAAAAATGGTTTATAACATATAACAGAAAGGTGGAATGGTTAGTCGGCGACTTAAACGTTGTAAATACAGCTTGAATAACCTTAAAGTCGCCAAACCAATACAATGCTTAACACAAATAATGGCCGTTTTCGTAGATCAAAGTCCGCTTCCCATGGTTTAAATGAATGCTTTGATTGACAGCCGCGATGCTTCAACTGGTAACTGGTAACCATTTTTGGCGTTGCTTGGGCGATTATTTAAAGAAATATAGATAAAGTATAGATCAGATGTGATGAGATGTTCTTCGAGACGATCTGAGTTTAGGCGAGTCAAGAATATTAACAGTCATTAAGCGAACCTTGATGAGCTTAATAACATTACAACTCTAGACGATTTGAAGTTAAGTTTGTCCTAAAGATAAGCTCCTACTTGGAATAACGAGACCAAAGAATTACCACGAATGATTCTACGCGTGTACAATTGTGAGTGCCAAAACGGCATTGAAGGTGAAGAACCATTTTTTCTGAACTGTACACCCTCTAAATGCAGATAAAGTATAGACAGTATCAGATTCTTTATTTAGACTTGTACATTACATACATCGTCGAAGTAAACAAATATACAAATATCTAAAACACGTGAAAGAATGACACGCACGCACACAAGCACACACACACACACACACGAACACACACACACACTATTTAACACTAGCAAGCCCGGTACACACGAGCACAATTATCTAAATAATGTGTCCTCGAGCGTACCGACATCGGGAAAATACAGTGAAAACAGTTTAGAACCAGATTTCAAGTTCATTTTGGAGTATATTAATATGACTTTTTCGAAAGGGAGAGTAGATCTGATATTCTTAAAATCAATTTAATTAGAAAACCTCAGATGACAAGATATAAGCTATCCAAATCAACACGTCAGTAGTAGTATTAATTAGTGTGCACATATAAGTATTACATTCTGGGTTAGAAATTCCATCATAAAACATTAAATAGTCGGTTGAATAATTAATTAATTAACGCCCCATATATCATTATTTATTATTTACTTAAAAGAATAACTCACTCTCACAACCTTACGCCCAGTTTTCTAATCCACTAAGAATAAATTACAGATATAATCAAAATAGCCAAATAAATTTGGTAATATCATATCAATAGTTGCAAGAATAAACATGCTAAATAGTACTTTCAGAAATTATATGAAACAAGAATGTGAAATCAGAATGTCGCTTTTAATTTCTTTAACGAAATCACTTTAAGGGAACTGATAAAAATAACATATTGTAGCCCGTGACCGCCAGCCTTGTCGTAAAAATGTACAAGACTGACTTTTGGGTTGTTGATAGTACTGAATACGAATTGAACAACTTATGATCCTTGAAGGTGAAGAACCTTTTTTCTGAACTGTACACCCTCTAAATGCAGATAAAGTATAGAAAAGTGTGTACTATTCATGGCAGTTTAATTCTTTATCAAACAGTCAGGTAGGTTCAATTGAAACAAAGTAAATATGAAGCTCCTATGCAATTTAGTGGTAGCAAGAAGGGGTCGAGGGTTCGATCTCCGACTCGGCGAATATCCTTTCCGACATTTGTTTCCCACCAATAGTTTGATAATCGTAAATCTATGCGGTATGAGTAGATAGAGGCGTGGAAAGGATGTAGTAGTAGTACCGGTGTGAGAATTACTAGGAAACCACGGTTAGATGCTCAAGCCGCCGCGATATGACTATAATACCGTTAAAAGTGGCGTTAAACCCCATTAAACTGTAGTTTTGTCATTGAACAATCCTCTTTCTATCTTATACTGATTTCTCAGCACTGTTATTTCAACTGTTTTCTTTTTCTTTAATATTTCTCACTAGCATTGTTTTTTCATGTTTTATGGTCATCTTGGTGTAATAACTGTAATGTAAGATTTTTGGGAGTACCGAGTCAAAGTTTGTTGGTTGAACTTGTGACCCAATCCTATTTCGTTTTTGGAAATAAAGTATGCTTAAATCTCAAGACAACGATATTCGTGATGGCTGTCGTTTATAGAAAACATGGGAAGTCTGTGAGAAAATGGACAGAGATTAATAATTATAAAGAGGAAAGCGTTCAGTATTCAATGTTATTGTAGTACATTTCTTCAGGAGGGGAAAAACGTTCGTACCCCTTAGGAAAAAAATCAAGTGAGAAAATCTTTTATTGAAATCTATCAAGAACCACATTTTGTACTGATTTAAAACAAAGAATTACCGACCAAAAATCGGGTGGGTATTTGTGCATGGAATCCATAAAAAGCTTCTTCAATCAATTGTGAAGAACGTTTTCGGTCGTCGAACACACGAACGACTGTTCGAAAGTAATGATGATGTACATGATTGCTTTTGGATACTGTGTCTGTAAGAACACTCGCATACTTATGACGTGCGACAAAAGCCCCTACTGATGGGGTCAAAATGGAAAGAAGTTCATGCACAAGAAGAGAGTATTCATTTGTTCAAGGGTAACCATGTAATCGTTCATGTCTCTTAACCCATTACATGACGGCAAGCTTTAGACTGTTCCAATTTGAAAGAAGTTGAATAAGACCATTTATTTTATTGAATTTGTTATAATTATTTAATTTAATTCTTTCTGGGGAAAATGCGGGAAATGAAGAAAGCGAGAATTTTCTTTATTTGCTGCAATATTTCAGTTTCTTTCCTTCGGGGTTGAAAAGGTGTTGATATTTTGGAAAGGAGTAGACCTTGCCCTTAACTGCCAAAATTGATACTTGATAACAAAGTTCTCCCCCAGAAACTGACACTTGTACGTGAATGAGTGATAAAAAATAGTGTCTATGAACGCGCCATAATCCTTTCCTGTTTTGCAAAATTTTAGACCAGTCCAAATTCAAACACACACAAAAATCATGTTTTGGGTAGGGAGAATAAGGTCGTCTGTGCTTTTTAACAGACGAAAATTTAAATTTTGATTTTATTTGAAAATAACCATAGAAAATATTGTTAAAAAAGACTTTTTCCCACAGTATTTACTCAATTATAAGATCACAGGGACATAAAAACCAGTGGTTAAACAGGAAAGGGTCAAAGTATCACCAAAAAATGTTCACTGTTAGAATAACTTTGCTTGGGGCTAACTTGGTGCTTTAAAACTAGGGTCTCCTCAACATTTAACATTTGTCAGTGGAATCATAAACAAAAACACTAGTCGACAAAATTACATCAAAGTGCTGAAAATAGCGGAATTCTAACGGACTCTCTGTTTTTTTTTCTCAACTCAATTTTATTCAGCATAAAATTACAAATCCATAGCTGATGTACATAATAACAAAAACAAACACATGCATGGAGAAAACAAACATATTACGTTTTCAAGGGAGGATTATTCTTTGTAAAATAATGGTATAAACAATACTAAAATTTTATTTTTTATCAAATTCTATTAATTGTCGGGTCTAATTTTGAAAGCTGAGTATATGAATTTTTCTAAATTTTGAAGTGTCGATCGCGTTTTTGATGCCCTAATGTTTTTGAATTTATGTAAAGTTGGCCATCTGCAAAAATATTTATTGAAAAGTTCTTTTCTTAGTCTATCATAACTTGGACATACTAGTCTATCATAACTTGGACATACTAGTAGGAAACGGTACTCATTTTCGATTTTATTCATATTGCAATGTTTAAAGATACGTTGTGATTTTGGAATGTTTAGGTGTCTACCCCATCGTGAGATGATAGTCTAAATTGGGACAATGCTTTTCTATGTTTTGCATTATTTATCTTTTCTAAGTATGGCTCAAACTCCAAGAGATCTTAATATTTACTATAAAATTCTAGTCTACTCGAATCATTTATTTTGGAGTGCCATGTTTGAATATAAGAGTCAAGTATTCTTCGTTTAATGATATTGAAATTTAATGGGGTATTATTCTGATTAATCCATAGATTTGATAAGCCACATTCATCTAGAATTGATTTTATCTATGAAGCCCAATTCAGTTTATTCAATTTCTTATTGTTCTCTGTATCAGTACGTAACATTTTGTAGATTAATTTGATTAAACTATTCTCATTTGTGTAAGAGGCTCGTACCGTATAGTGTATTCACATGGTTCTAAGGGTACGTAGAGTCCAGATCTTAAGTAGGCAAATATGAGAAGTTCTTTAATCGCCATAATATTTATATAACCTATCTGGCTGATAGCCAGCTTCCGCATCGATATAGATAAGATCTGTACTTACAAATATAATTACATTCTTTGTTAGCACGAACATTCTCATCGGTGTAAACATCTTTTTTAACACTCAGGCACATTTTTCCTTCATCTTCTGTTAAACCAGAAAAATTTAAATGTCCTTAATTTCAAACCATGCCAATAAAGCATTAAATTACCTTATTTACCTATGTAATCCAAGCCAAAAGATAAAAGAAAAAAAAAAAAAAAAAAAGAAAAACTAAAACGAATGCAATTCCGATTCGAAAAAAGTAAGGTATTGCCTCTGAAAAGATCTTGCCGTAGTCTGGTATAAAGCTTTCTGCTATCAACGAAGTTGGGATTAGGATAAATGTTTTGTTTGCACTTTTGAGTTTCTAGTAAAAAGAACATAAAAAAGCTTTATCATGACAATCTGAGTTTTCAAAAATTCTAAGGATTTATATTTAGGAGCCATTCTCTGTCGGTACTAAACCCATTTTGGCACATTTTTTGGCACATGTAGTCGTCAATTTTGTTTATTTATTCATTTTCTGCCTGCTTCGTTGCCATGGAAACGGGATCAAAGATCATCCATTTTAGGCTAAAACGACACCCTTTGAAGTATATTTTCTACTTTTTGAAGTCGCACTGCCACAAATTATTATCAAAATATTACATTGGAATGTCTGTCATTTCACAACACTGAAGACTTGTCGCGTTCACCTTAACCCTTGTCATGCTGAATAAAAATCGGTTTCAAAGAATGCTTTAAAACAAAAGCACTGAAAATACTGGAAGTCATTAAAAGAGACTTTTATTTCTGTTTAAAATTAATTTAACGAATGAATACCAAAGAGAATAAGTTCATAATGCACTTAAGTGAAGGCTGGTCTTTGTTTATACCTCCTGCAAAAGCAGGAATATTCCGATATCAGTATGACATGAGTTTATAATTATGTTAAACTGGGTAGAAAATATATCATTTTTTTTCGTTCTTCAAAAATAAGTAAAAAAAGGAATTCGTCCATCTTTTAAACCCCTACTCCTATTTAATGATATTTATTTTACTTAAAAGCATTGATTATGAAAAAATTCCATATTCATAAACAAATCAAGCCACGTGAAGGTATGTTACAAGGGTCAATTTGACCTTCCAAATCCGTACAGGTAAACTGAAGGTTTATGATGCGTTGACCTACGCAATCTGCGGTCAAATCTGATAATTCCACGTCATCTTGAAAATGTCACATGGATCACGTGATCACAATTTATGAGCGGTCCTCACTTTATATTCCTTATTAAGATGATGTAAATGTGTTTATGGCATTTACTGCCAGTGTCGATGTTCTTGAAATTATGGTGGATATATACAATTAATATATACAATAATTTCAAAACGATTTTGTTATTTAACGTATTCTCACACAATCCCGCCTTTTTATGACCCCTCCAGAAAATAGCTTGGGAAAGCATTGTTGAAAATGAAGAAATTGCGTGCTTTAAAATGAAAAACAAATCGTGACAAGCAATTTCTTCATTATCCACGTTTTTAAGCTGTCCTGCATTCAGACATGAAGAAAATACTTTTTTTAAATGGGGGTGTGAACCATTAAACTTAATCACACTGCATGAATACGCAACGTGGATTCATACACAAGTGTGATTAAGTTTTTCTGTTCACACCTCTAAAAAGTATTCCCTCCATTTCTTTTAATTCAATGCCATAAGGCAAAGCAAAGCAAATATTTTACAAGTTAATAGTAAAATTGTGTTGATCTACTTTGTGCGCAAGCATGCCAACTATATTTGCGAGCTTCAAATTAGGTTCATGGAAGTTTAAAAATATCAGCTAATCATAACGCTTGAGCCTTGATAGACAGTACTAAAATAAAACGTATATATGTATGTTTTATTAATGTTAAATAGGAAAAATGAGATACTTACCAGTGTTTCATTATATTGTTGCCTAGCAGCACGTCATCATAAACTCGAACGGTAAATTTTATATCCCTTTCCTGTTTTATGATGTTTAGACTTGTCCATTTTGAAAGAGGTCACAGATGACAATTTATTGAAAATCTTACTATCTTACAACTTTATTCAAAATCTTACTATCTCATAGGATAGAAAATATTGTGGGAAAAGATGAAATTGCTTAAAACAAGCAATTTCTTCTCTACCCACAATGTTTTTTCAAGTATAAAATCATGTGGATGTAAAAAGCAGGGGTTGTATGGGAAAGGGATATGAAAAAGCAGATACAAAGAATATGTAACAACCCTTATATTTAGCATATATACCAAAAGGTTTATCGTCTAAACCCTCTTATTACATGCGTAAGAATCGACCAGAAATTTGTTATGCCCAGAGTCTACACTTAGGACAGACTGGCCAGGCGCGAGATTTCAAGTTCGGAAAACTTTTCTCTGTGTCAGGGTACCGTTAAGTAGACTGACTGCAGTCGTTTTTGATAGGAACTTCAATTTGTAACAGCTTTCTTTGTGTATATCTATTTAATCCGAATTTATGTTGCTGGCTAGAAAAGCGACTTAAATGATATCCTTGGATATCCTCGGAAATAATTAATTCCCTTTGTAGAATACTCTGTTAGCTTAAGTAATGTTTCAGAAAAAAATCAGAATAAATGCCCTTTTCCTCCGATTTTTTTTTTTCCATTATCATGAAAACACAACTATAACAATATAATATCATTATCAGTGGTATTATAATTCGTAGTAGTATTTATTATGAGCAGTTATCATTTTCATTTCATTGATTTACAATCTTCTATTTGTAGGACATGTCATAATTACATAGCGGATATGGGACCATTAACGCGATAATTGTGGGTAAACCAACATTAATGGTTTTATTACGTTTACTGAAATGGGAGGTCGTTATGATAAAATGTGATTTATTGAAATTATATGCTACTTCAGTTATGTTGTCTAATTTCATCAAATATTTGTACAACATTTCGAGACCTTGCCCTGACCTCATTGCACGGCTTACACATTAACTAGTCAAGGAAATTTTCAAATAAAAGAAATGTGGAATGGTTGTTGTTTATACTATGACGAAAGATCATTTCGAAAACGGCATTATGCATCTTCAGATACTCTGGGATCTTCTGATTTGCAACGCCACATACGATCGATGTATAAGGAGACCCCGGGTTAACCGAGGGTGTATATTTTGTACTATACTATATATGGCATTACTTGAATAACAAGTGGATAACAGCGGTTCGATAATATTTCCATTGGTAATATAACACGATTTTTGTGCCGTCGTTGTACATAATCTAAAATATAAAATACGTCGCTTAATTTATATGCAACGTAACGGTATTGTTTTGCGTTTTTACCGAAAATCCCTCATTTATTTAAGAGACGAAGAGAATACTACTTCGTGTATTCATACAATGTGATTAGTTTTTTCGGTTCATAACTCCATGAAAACAAAATATTTTCTTCGTTTCTTATACTTTAATAGCATCGAACGAAAAAAGCAAAAACTTTACAAATTCTGATACTTTTTGTATTGAACTATTTCATTTTCATACAAAATGACTGCGTGCTCAAAATTTTGTCAATGGAGGTATGAACATTTTTTTCGACCAATCAGAACGTCTATCTTTTATAGACGAAACTAAAAATTAAATTATAAAGTTATATTATTACAAGTGAGTTAAATTTGATTATTTTTTTCTAACTCGTCATGTAAACGTTATGAAAACTCGATAAAGTTTCGTTTTAACCCTACAGAATGAATCTATAGACGCCAATAATATTCATTGAGCGCTTGCAGTAAGTGTGGGTCTGAATGTAACTATGGTACATCACTCGCGCTTACATTTAACAGGAATAGAAATTTTTCAACTGAAATTGTACATAATTATTACTGAGACAAGTAGCCAGTCTATAAGACTGGTGCCACCGTCGACTTTAGGAAAGCCGCTCGCTTTGTCAAAGTCGGCGGCAGTACAAGCGAATAGTAGCTATTCTTTATCACAAAGATGAATTACTGACATGTAAATAAGTTGCCTTCATTTACACAAATCTTAGACTCAAAAATAAGTATCAAAACACCACTTTTTCAGAGGTAAAGATTGCTCATTTCGAAATAATAAATTGAGTATTGTGTGTGAGAGCTTTTAATAAACTTTTATTTATTTTCTTCATGAAACTGGAAATGGGACCGAAATGGTAGAAGTAACCGGATTATAGGGGGCCTAGAAAGATTGGGGATATGTCTGTGGGGTTTACTTTTTTCTAGCCTACAGCAATACAGATTATGGAAATACACTGACTGGCGAGCCTGTCCTAATCTGACGATACGACCAATATCGGAGAGCATGTATTATAAACGATTGATTTAACCTAAGATGACATAATTCTATTTGTGTACGGATCAAAATAAGTTTTATCCGCATTTTTTTAAACTTTTTGTTGGCTTGGTGACTTAAAAGTCGTAACTACAGCTTTTTCAAGCTGTAGTTACGACTTTTAAGTCGCCAACAAACTATTCTACCTTTTTGTTACATGCTACTTGCCAAAAATTTTGCAAATTAACGCCCTTTAAAATCGAAGCGGGACTTCCTGTTGGGATTCGATTGGGATGGCAAATGGAGTAAGCGAGTGGGACCATCGATTGGTCAATTGTCTTTACATAAAGGGCCAAGAAGAAGATTAGATTCCCCGACGACGACACATATCCTTTCTGACATTTGTGTCTCACTAATGGGTGGATAATCGTAAACAGAAGTGGGATAGCAGCTGGAGGCTAGGAAAGGGTATAGTGGTAGTACTGGTGTGACAAATACCAGGAATCTATTGATAGGTGGTCCAGCCGCCGCGATATGGCTGAAACGTGTTAAAAGAGGCGTTAAGCAAGAAAAAAGAAAAAAAGATTTTTACCGCATATTCACTCTGCTTGTCGTGCGAAGACTTATTAGGGTAAAATGCTTAATTACATTTCGATTCTGTTTCTTTGGTGACAGTTTTACCTTATTCAGGATTGTCAAAGGACCGATCCTATTACTTTTTGAAGCTGTCAAATATTTTGAAGATGGACTTTTTGAAATGGCTGGTCAAACATGAAATAGAATTATTCGTGTTTCTGACCTGACTTCTCTATTTCGGAAATATTCAAAAGATATAATTCAGAATGGATCAAATTAGACTTTAACCCATTACCACGTGACAAAATTTTAGACTGGTCAAAATTGAAAGATGTTGCGGACGGCAATTTAAAATTTATGAAATTTTAGATTCTTTCCACTTTCTGAGTAGAAAACATTGTGGAAGATGAAGAATTCACTTGCTGCAAGCAATTTCTTCATTTTCCACAATGCTTTCCAAATTGCTTTTTTTCAGAGGGGTGTCAAAAACCGCCATCGTAAAAGAATGGATCAGTATTGGTTTTTGTATGATCTTTCCAGCCAATATAAACACTCAGATCAGCCTGTGAATTCGGATCTTCACTATGAACAAAGCACTATGAATACACCGAGAGGCTGTCCAGGCTGCTCGATGTACGTGCCCCAAGCATTTATAAAATGGTCGGATATCACGCAGACCTCTCATACTTTCTTACTTTACAAGTTCAAACGACAACAAAATATCTTGAGGACTGTACATTTTTGGTGTGGCGGGTCGCATATGATAAAAGTTATATCAAAGTATAACACTTTTGCCTTCTTAACTAGAATTACATAACTGAACAATGGATGGTTTTGTAAATGTCGTTGAAATTAACCGGGTTCACCGATCAGTCAATAGGTCAAGTTACCATTTTGTTTGAAGTATTGGACAATATCTTCATAATGGTATGTAATCTAATACAACAAAGTCAACACAAACTTGGAGGATAACCAGGCTCTACCCACAGACACGGGGCTACAGATATCTGCGATAATTTGACCTTGGTATCAAGCTGTGAAGATTTAGAAAAAAAGGAACCCGGCCTATAATAGTCGTTAGACAATTTATTGTCGATGGACGAACCTGAAAAATACATCTGAAATAAAGCTATAGTTACGGAGTTGGATCGCCAACTGAGGCTATGCCTATTTAGATGGAACAAGTAAAGTCAATGGACGAAGGGAACGCAGCTAAGTATAGCGTCAGTGGACGAGAAAAATGTCGTTACTACAGCTTTACTCAAGCTGTAGTAACGACATTTTGCTCACCCACCAACGATAGATTGTATCGACTGTCTCGATAATTTAGTGCAAGTTCGATCAATGATCTGATGGTGGGAGTTCGAACATAAATGTTACGGGAACAAAACTGACCAGTCCTTGTCCTGGTGACGAGGTGATAAAAGGGGGTGGGGATTTTCTCTCTAGCATGTATTTAAACCATTACCAGACGACACAATTTTAGACCGGTCCAAATTGAAAGAAGTTGGAGACGAAAGTTTCAGGTTGATGGAATCTAAAATTTTATCGTCTTTTTGAGTAGAAAACATTGTGGATAATGAAGAAATTGCTTGTAACAAGCAATTTCTTCATTTTCCACAATGTTTTCTAAAGCTCTTTAACTGAGGTGCGTAAAAGGAGGGCTTGAGTGGGAATGGGTTAAACCATTACCAGACGACACAATTTGAGACCGGTCCAAATCTTAATAAGCAGCAGGCGACAATAGCAAAGTTGATGGGTATCAAGATTCCTTGTCTTTCTGGGTAGAAAACATAGTGGGAAATGAAGAAAATGCGTAATATAAGTTTTTCTTCATTTTCTACAATGATTTCACGACCTTTCTTTCGTGAAGTGCATAAAAATGGGGATTTAGTGGAAATGAATTGAAATTGAACGAAATAATAATAAATTGTGACGCTGCCATTTTGCCAAGAGAAGTCACTTTGCAAAGGGATGGTAACAACGGTTTTCGGAAAGACGTGTTCTACCAAGACAAAGTGACAGCACTGAGATTCGTTATCCCAAAGACAATGGACAAATTTAAGTGGCAGAGACAGTCGCCGGCATAGGCATTAAAGAGTGTTTTTTGTGTGTGTGTTTTGAAATTGAAAAAGTAAAATCTTCATTCTTGATTCAGAAACTCATAAAAACACAGTCCGCGCAATCTGACCAGGGTCGATACTACCGCGCCATCCAGAAGGTTCCTTTTCGCTCAATAGGTATGTTTCAAAGTCAATACATGAATATCCATAATGATAGCTAAGAAATACTAAATGGACTTGGCTAAAAGAGTTCTAACGATCAAGCCGGCACCCTAGCCGGTGAACAACCTAGCAATATAATCTGAACTTCTCTTTTTCCATAACCTGTTTCAAACAATATAAAATAACAGATATATTATGAATTTGGTAGTTAAAGCTTTTCTCAGTAAAAATGATAGAAATAATAAGCCCCTGCAGTCACCATCCGCTTAAGTTTAGGAAGATTATTTGGATAATCGAATGCGGTTTAAACGCCATTTTTTAACAGTACGTACTGTCCTGTCGCGACGACTGAAGCCTTGTGATGGATTCCTGGTATTTCTCACACCAGTATTACCACAACGTGGTTTTCGAGTCTCGAACTACTCATCCTACCTTCTACCAATTGTTCGGAAAGGATATTTGCCGCTCTTAGGATCTCTAGAAAAGGGTAGGGGTTAATGATGCAAGGGAAATAACTCGCATTCTCATTTTCTTTCTATTGTATATGTTATCGTTCTTTTTCCTTTGGTCTCAATCCATTCCTAGCATTTACGCTGATACTCAACCTAATTTAGAGCATTTCTCACACAATACGTCATTTATCGATTTTCAGAAGAAAAAGATTCCCATCCCTCATTCCATGTGATTGTACACCTAGTTCACTAATTGAAATTACTACACACACGGCCTGCTCGAATTCCCCCCTCCCCCCCCCCCCCCTGAAAAAAAAAATGTCAGTGAATTCAAAGTTTAAGTTACTTGGAAAAAATACCGTGACTAAGCTTTCTTTTAAGTAATTTCTCCTTTTTACGCCAACTTTTCTTAAAGCTATTCTCTAGGGGAAAATCGGGGGTTGTGTTGTAACCGGTTGAGTTGTTTTACGGAATACCGGTAGGGCCATCGAGTTTGTTGTGCGCTATATCTAAATCGAAAAAGAAAGAAAGTCTAATAAAAATGTGTTAAAACAAGCCATGATTTAAAATTTTAGTCTGTTCGCATAAAAATGTACAACAAGCATAGATAAATACAAAATAAAAATGTACAACATAAAGACAATAGACGGATCGCTGGACCTGACCTTCGACAGGATGTTCGACTTTGATATTATACGGCCTAATTTTGCAATATTTATGGTCAGTTACATATAACAAAACTTAAATGGTTAATCGGCGACCCAAACAACGGCTTAAGTAAGCTGTAGTTACGATGTATAAGTCGCCAAACCAAAAAAAAAAAACAAACAAAAAACGCTTATCTCAAATGTCGAAGTTCGAAGTTCTCTGCCCGTCTAAAATGAGTTGATTGGTTTATTGACTGTTTAATTGGCGGAGGCGATCCGTCAATTTATTGGTAATATATCTCAGTTATGACTACCATTGCTGTACTCAACTGTGATGCAAACGTTGGTTGACCTATTTCCACATAATGACGCCTTTGGACGCCCCTCAAGAAATACAATAGGGAAATCATTGTGTAAAATTTCTTGTTACAAGCGATTTCTTTATTTTCTACAATGTTTTCAACCCAGAATTTGTAAAAATCTAAAAATCTAACAGACTTTCAATAGTAGTCTGCAAGTCTTTTCAATTTGGACTAGCCCTAAATTTCGCTATCTGGTAATTGGTTCAGATAACCCATTCCCACACAGTAACACTTTCGGACGCTCCTCAAAAAACACAATTAGGAAATATTGTGTAAATGAAGAAATTGCTTGTAACAAGCACTTTCTTCATTTTACACAATGTTTTCTACCTAGAAAGTTGAAAAAAATTATAATTGCGTAAGGTTTTAATTGTCGTCTGCAAATCCTTTCAATTCGGATCAGTCTAAAATTTTGCCGTCTGGTAACGGGTTAATTTATTCACCCTATCGTCGTTTAGTGAGTATGCTGTAGTTTCTACATTTTGCATGCTCAACGATGATATGTTTATCTTGACAAATGCATAGCTTTGTAGGCAATAATCCGGTCTTTGACAAACTACGATTGTTTTCGCTCCATAAAACAAC
The DNA here is from genome assembly GCA_946902895.1 of Fragum fragum. Taxonomy (NCBI): domain Eukaryota; kingdom Metazoa; phylum Mollusca; class Bivalvia; order Cardiida; family Cardiidae; genus Fragum; species Fragum fragum. The sequence continues at coordinate 35,059,869 of OX336366.1, read as the reverse complement.
AAAATTTAGCTTCGGTTAGATCAGTACTTCGATCGATAGCTTTAAGATATTTGACAAAAGTCAAGGCGCCATGCATCACACAGAGCGAAAAGCAAGTTATACACCGAAGTTAGATGAGCAGCCGGGTGGCTCAGATTGAATGTTGTGGTTGTACTTGTGTGAGAAGAGACGGGAAACCCATGGTTACCTACCACTGAGATATAAATGAAATACTGTTATATGTAGCGTTTAACCCAATACATTCAGTCAATCTAGTTGGAGAGCGATATGATGTGTCCCTGAAACATATGTCTGTCTGCTCTATATATCCTGTTTTAAAGATAAATGTTCTTTTTTAACTCCTTCCCAGTGAATACCATCGTCCCTCTGTCTAAACACAAGCACCATATTAGGGAACACAAAGTTGAGATACCAACAATCACCGAACACTGACTCTAGATTTCGTTTCCACGAGTTCGAATTCCTTATTGGTAACTCTTTGGCAATTTCTAACATAGTTTTACCCATCATTGCGAACTTCATCTGAGATGGAAAATATATAAATCCTAATAAGATATATAAGAGGTATATATAGCAGTGTGTTATCAGCAAGGTTTCGAGACCATCAATGTATCCAAAAACCCATCTTGCTATGTTAATTGGGAAAATAAGATTGAACCACGAATTCGAAGTCGGTAAAACCTCTTTGATAATATATAGCACCGTTATGGACCCGCCAACTATACCAATGACTAGAAGGTAAAATAACATTACAATAAAATATCTTTGGTTTCTGAAGCCAACACACTGGCCAACTATAAAACAATGATGGTCTCTCTTTAAAACACATTTCTTACAAAACCTGCAGTGATGTGTTCGTGGCGGAACGTTGAAACCACACTTTTCACAAAACGTCCAGTCAAGTTCGCCGTCTTTTGTTGACATGGGACATACTTTGTCATTGGTTAATAAATTCGAAGATTGTTGCCCTTCGATTAAATCAACAAAAAAATCAGGTGAGTTCCCATTCCGATCATTAATGGATAAATAAGGATTGTCTTTAGTTTTGATAAAGAATGACGTATATAACATGACACATAAATAGTTCGCGAGTCCATTCATCATTATAAACCAAAGGAATACTTTGAAATAATACCGAGTCCAAGGGTGATAACTCTCGAAGAAATAAGGGACGATATGGTTCATCATGACGTAGATATACGTTGGTACGTGAAAACTGACAATTATCTTCATGGAATTCTGAAAGGAAATGGAATATAAGAGATTTAACCCATTCCCACACAGTTACGCTCTTACACGCCTCTCAAAAAAAAACAACAACAGACAAACAAACAAAAAAACAGTTGGGAAAACATTGTGTTAAATGAAGAAATTGCTTGTAACAAGCAATTTCTTCATTTTCCACAATGTTTTTTACCAAGAAAGTTGAAAAAATCTAAACTTTCATCAACTTTGAATTATCGTCTGCAACTCCTTTCACTTTGGGCCAGTCTAAAAGTTTGCTGTCTGGTAATGGGTTAATCACCTTAAGTACTTCGTTCTACTCAGTAGCATTGGAAAGACTGAAAAAATCTCTTTAGAGCTTTTTTCACACAACCCCTCTGTTTCAGGCCCCTCAATTTAAAAAAAGCTATAAAAACATTGTGAACAATGAAGAAATTGCTCATAACAAGCAATTTCTTCATCATCTACAGTGTTTTCTACCCGAAAAGACAAAAGAGCGTTGGGTAAGAGCGTTGGTTTGAAATGACAACATCGAGATCTTGATCAATTACAAACCGATTGAATAACTTTTCAGTTGACCCCCCAGATTACAATTCGCTAAACCTTATTCCACGCTGCAATAGTCAAGACTGGTCTAAATTCAAAGAAGTTGCAGAGAATTATTTTTGTTGATTGAATTTTAACAAACTTTGTCTTTTAATCGGGTAGAAAACACTGTGGATAATGATGAAATTGCTTGTTAAAATTAAAAGCAATTTCTTCTTTTTCTACAATGCTTTATTTAGCTAATTTCTTGAGGATTATAAAAAGTGGGACTCTATGGCAAAGGTTTACTTTTTTTTTTTTTCGGATGTAAGTTACAGTGAAAGTACAAAGAATCTTTTTCCTTTATCAGTAATTTTACAGCATTCTAGATCTCTAGTGGTGATTCATTTAATATGACATAACGGTGTAAATCAAAATTTTCTTAGCCCATTCCCACACAGTCCCTCTCTTTTACGCCCCTCAAGAGATTATTTATTTATTTATTTATTTTTTAAAAACATTGTGGATAGCCTAATGAAGAAATTGTTTGTTACAACCAATTTCTTCATCATCTATAGTGTTTTCTATCCAAAGAGACGAAAAATTAAAAATTCCATCAACTTGAAATTGTAGTCTGCAGCTTCTTTCAATTTGGAACGGTCTAATATTATGTTTTACGGGAATGGGTTAAATCCCAAATATTTTTTGGAAACCGTAAAACCAAGAATCGTTTCGTCGAGACGACCCAAAGACAAAGAAGTACCTACACCACACGATCTCATTATGATATACTAGTATGCTAGTCCAAGTTTAATTCACGAACTGACGGTATGTATGTATTTCCGTTTATTTATTGTCGCTACCCTTGCACATGCCCATATGAGCGACGCCCCAAGAAGACGGTTAGTTGTTACGGGGGATAGTGCAAGGATACAGAACGAAACTACTGAGAGCCCCGCCTTGTTCTTTAAAGTGCTCGATGGATAGCATCGTCACACGGGACCTCGGTTTAACGTATCATCCGAAAGACAATTGGTTAGTAAGTTGATCTGGTCAGCCCAGGGCTCGAACCCGTGATCTTGCGGTTTGAAATCAAGTGCTCTACCAACTGAGCTAATCGTGCTGACCGAACTGACGGATCACTGGTAATGCCAACTACTCGTCGACACGACAATTCGACCAACGTGATAAATGACATATTAACCCTTTCCTGTTCAACCCCTGGTCTTTTACGTCCCTGTGTTTTTATACTGTAGCAAACATTGTGGAAAAAGAAGAAATTGCTTGTCACAAGCAATTTCTTCTTTTTTTCACGATATTTTCTACCTTACTAGTTGATTATTTTTTAGATAAAATAGACTTTACATTGTCGTCTGCCAAACCTTTGAATTTGGACAGATCTAAAATTTTGCAAAACAGGAAAGGATTAAGTGAAATATGTAGTCAAAGATCATAAAATAAATCGTCGTTGGGCGAGCAAAACGTCTTAAATACAGCTTTATGCAAGACAAAGGATTGGTTGGCGACCTAAATGTTGTAACTACTCTACAGCTGGTATAAGCTTTAGTTACAAAATTCAAGCCGAAAAAAAAACATTACAAATGTTTATCGTAACTGTTAGGATTCAAAGTTCACTGCCGGTTAAAATGAATAAATTAGTTACAGCGGCGATCGGTCAGTTGAAGATGGAATAAATCCTTTCATGTTCGACTTACATGGGCTTGGTTTCGAGAGTCTCCGTTCCGAAGTTGTTCTTTCCTTTCCTCCCATTCTTCCATCAAACTCTTTCCTTTCGTCTTGTATTTGTCCTTTATGGTCATTGGAAGCAGATTGTTATTGTTGCCATATGAGAGATTCGGTCTGCGTTGTGACGTCATTTTCGACTTAGGATTCTGAAATACACAAAATCATAATGCTGTTTGCTTCTTTCCTTTTGGCATATATATAGTTAACCCATACATACAGTAAAAAATATTTGATAATTTGATGTAATGAGAAAATGACGGGTCGAGGCTGTCCGACAATCAAAAATCAATAGACCCAATCAAATCATACATTAACCCTTTCCTGTTTTTTCGAAATCTTAGACCAGTCCAAATTGAAAGAGTTAGCAGACGACAACGAAAACTGGATGCCATTTGAAATGAAACCATCCAATGTGGTAGAAAATATTGTGGAAAAAGGAGAAATTGCTTGTTACAATTAATGAGAGGTATTTTTGTCGGTTTGACGACTTCACCGTCGTAACTACAATTATTCCAGCTGTAATTACGACGATTAGGTCGCCATCCCACAACTTCATCTTTATTGTTATTATAAAGACATGCAACTAACCGTGAATTTTGCAAATTAAGACAATAGACCTTTTCACGCAAAGCGCCAGATGACTAAAATGTCTACATCCGTTAGACGCTTTCAAAAAATAACAACAACAACATTTTCCCGTTGCGGGGAGTTTTTACTTCCGGTTTGAAAAACTCAATAGAAAATAAGAAGGCTCGATACGACCCCAAACTTTAACAGTGTTAAAATGTCAGAAAACAAGTTTCTTTTTGTGAAGTCAGTGTTTACAAATCCGAAAAATAGATAGGAAAATGTTTTGAAAAATGTTCCGGCCTATGACATATCAAATAAAAAAAATATTTTGTGGAATCGCGGGACAAATCGTTTGACAAAGAAAGCGTCCGGGCCTACAAGTCGTTGAAGCTAGGCGTTTAAATACTTTGAAGAGGGATTTGTCCAGAGACTCAGTCACATTGAAAAAACTGTGGAAAATACCAGCTTGTATTTAATCAGTTCCCGTGTCCTTGCTTCATACCAGGGAAAATCCTACCAAACTTACGTTAGATTTAATTGAAATCGTACCTCGCAGAGGATTTGGCAATGCAGCATTTCGCATTCTGTCATTTCATCTGACCGCTCATGTGAAATCTGAACTTCGTTCTGCACATTTAGACTAAGATCAATTTCTGGCAACAAAACGCGTTTCTTAGTGTAACACACGCTACAGTTTTCTTTCACAAGGGTTTCTACTGCTCCGTCATATTTGGACGATTTCATACTGGAAACAGTAGCTCTCCTTTGCCTCAATGTTACTGGCAAAGTCACCGGAAGATTCATTGTCGGTATAAAGTCCACAGACGTTGGATCATCACTTCTCTTCCCATTCACAAAATGTCGACCACAAAATAAAGAATTATTCGTTGGTGCAAATTTATTTCTTCCATGGAGGACTCTTCCAGTTGCCTTTATCCATAATTTTCTTCTAGACTCCGGTTTCTTCGGAATTCTATGGAAGGATATATTAGAGTTATGCCTTGTCGATCTACAATCTGCCACGCAACAATTGTCATTTCCACCCATCTTTTAAGAATAATATATATCCCACGCAAAAAGTATCCACTCAAAGTTGTTAAGCGTATTCAATTTATTTTTATTTTGGTAAAAGATTGAAATGATAATGATAAATAAAGAAACACCATGCAATAATATTCCCGTGCCGATTGAAAACGACGTCTGGTCGGATTCTTTGATTCGTCGATCAGGGCCAAGTACTTGGCGGCATATCGGTTGAAACATAAAAAGACAAATTTGTTTCATCAATTCCTAAATTTTACTAATATACATAAAGAGTGTGCGGTGTTGTTTATTGGATGCTTGGTGACATGTTACCGTCTACACATAACACCATATAGATATGTGACATACCAAAGGGAACCCTTTACACCAAGACTGTTTACCGAACAATTATAATCATTACATTTGATTATTTCTATTTTTCATTCTTTTCTTCGCACTATTAACATCGTCATCATACTATTATGATTTCTGTGATAATCCTTTTTCGTTAATATATAGTGCTCTCGATTTTGAATTTCCATATACACTTTTTAATCGGTATATGGCATATCTAGACGAAAAGCAGATTATATAAATCAAAGAATATATTTTCTCCTTTCCCCCAACACTTCTATTACCAGAACGCTGCGAATGTCAATTTGAGAAGAAGCATATGAAAACATTGTGGAAAATGAAGAAATTGCTTGGATAAAGTAATTTCTTCGGTAACCACAATATTTTTCCTGTCCAATAAGGAAAAAAAGAAATTAAATAAACAATTAAATTCCATTAGCTCTAAAAGTCGTCTGCAGCTTCTTTTGGACCAGTAAAAAAATTCATTCATTGGGAATGGATTAATATTGGAATGTTCTTTTAGTCAATATTATATCTGTCAAGATGTTTGACACTTGTCCGTATACTGCAAGGCGGGATTTTCCATTCATCAACGTAATCAGTCAGTGTTTGCGTCGAGTGTCAAACTATAACTATTTACTTTTCCTTCCTTGTATGTGTGTGAGGGAGGGGAGGGGGGGGTAAAAATTTGTCCAAAATATCTTATTTCGTAGGAGATATTATTGTATGAAAGGGTAATTTTCGCAAAACTCGAGGTACGTAATGTTTCATATGGCCTAGACACCAGGTCGTTTTAAACTTAATTTTGTTACTACTACACGAAAATATCATCAATATTACTCGCTACAACTAGTCTGCATATATCTGCCCACATATTGAAACCCTTTTTGCACCAAAATTTTGATTTTTAACCTTTATTTTTGCTCGTTCAAAATAGACAATTCATATAGGATTATATAGTGATAAATTATCGACTCCCCGCAATCGATCACGTGACAAAGTCTCGGGTAAATATCGCCTTTAACGAGATTCGATTTGACGCATGCGCTGTGAGACCGTGAAAAGGTCTATTTAATATCTAGCTTGAGCTTCCTGTCGGAGTTAAGCTGGCTTGGCCAGCAATCCATCAATTGACAAAAGACTGGGATCCTAACATTGTCTTCCCTTTGAGGACATACCCCATTTAAAATATTTCCAAATGCTTTGGGATAGATGCCAGTAATTCCAAAATTCTAAAAATGCATACATGCCTTATCTGTCAAAACTTGATGAAGTTCGCAAACAATGAATTGTTGTTTTTACCTCTTCGACCTACAAATGAAAGTCATCAGTCGTCCCCAACAAATTGCTTGGTCGGAACGCCGTCTGAAGAAGGCATTTCTCACAATCCATTAATTGTCAACACAATCCATTAATTGTCAATATTATATTTAAACAGCATTTGTGCGCTGTTTTGTAAACCAATTACCAAACAATCCCGCATTTTTACGCAACAAGCGTAACATACAATTTCTTCTATTCTCAAATCGTTTTCTACCTTTTTCGGCACTTATTCTTATTTAAACCAAATTAGTTTTTTTTTGTCTGAAACCTCTTCGAATTTGGACCGGTCTAAGATTATGTCGTTTGATAATGGGTTAAGAAAAATGCATCGCCTTTTTTTTTTTTTTTTTTTTTTTTTATCAAAGATAGTTTTAACAAAAAAAAAGTGTGTACATGTATTAGTTTTTAACGTGATAGCAGCGATAGCGCTAAAATAAAGTGTATTGATATCTTAAGTCAACTTAAGTCAATAACTCTATAAATATTACATCTTTAAACATTTAACCTTATTGGGTCTTGTAAAACATGCATCTTTCTTTTATTAACCAATTTTCAAAATTCTTGTCTTTTGAAGAAAATCGCTAATAACAAGCGATTTATTTATTTTCAATAAGTTTTCTGTAACTTTTTCCTTTGGTGGCGTAAAGAGCTGAATTTTGTAGGTTTAGATTAAGTTCAATAATCTAAAATGGATAATATCGTGATCTAAACGTCGTAACTACAGCTTGAGTAAGCTGAAGTAACGACTTGTAGTCGCCAAACCAACAAAAAATACTTCGCATTAAATCAGCCAGTGTCGGAGTTCAATGGTTACTGCCAGCCTAAATGAAAGATTTGATTTGTCGATCGATTCTTTGATTGACACCGCAACCCTTCGGTCATCTTAACCCATTCCCACACAACAAAATTTTAGACTAGTCTAAATTGAGAGAAGCTGCAGAAGACAATTTCAAATTGATGGGATTTTAATTTTTTCATCTTTTTGGATAAAAAACATTGTGGACAATGAAGAAATTGCTTGTAACAAGCAATTTCTTCATTGTCCACAATGTTTTCCAAAGCCTTTTTTCTGGATATGCGTAAAAAGGAGGGCTTGATTGGGAATGGGTTAAATGGTAATAAATATTGTGGAATCATAAGACACTGCTTGCGATACACGGCCTCTCTTTTCTACGGCTTTTATTTTAACACTGTAAACGACAATTCAAATTGTGTCAAGATTGAAAAATAAGAGTGATATAGTATAGAATACATTGCTGGAATATGAGAAATTTGTATTTATTGCGCATTCCAAAGCAGTGTTTCAGTCAATTAGGTGGGATTGTGTGTTAAGGATTATAATATATTTGTTGTCCACAATACTAATCCATGCCTTATATCAGAAAAGGTCGCAGGCTGTCAAATTAAGTCCACCTGCGAATCCTTTGATATCTTTCAATGCGTTAACACTATCCCGATTTTCGAAATTTAGACTGGTTAAATCTGCCACTTTGGTGTGCGTCTCTCCGTCATATTTCACTAGCCGTAAACGTTTAGAAGTATCCCTTACCATTACGTATTTTGAAAAAATCACATTAACCCAAATTTGAACTCCAACATTTGACGCCATTTATCTGGAAACTTTTTCTTGGTTTGGCGGATTAATTGTTTGTTTATGTCACCAACCAACCATTCTACTTTTTTGTTACTGGTCATAAATTTTGTAAAACAATTTCGTTTAAAATCGAAGTAAAACTTTCTGTCTAAGTCAATGGGCGGGACCAACGGAATTAGTAGCCGGGCCAGCGATGTACGTATTGATGAACTTTGCAGTGTAGGTTATTAAGGCTAGAAATCCAAATCCTGGTCATAAGCATGTCAGCAATAACATTTCGTGTTTCTTAGATTGACCTGTTTATAGTCTATGGGTGACCAAAACATCGTAACTACACCTTTTACAATTTGTAGTTACGAGGTTTGGGTCGCCCATAGACAATATACTGCATATCTTTTTACATGAAGTCGATGGGATACCAATACAATCGCATGCAGACATTTCCACACAATGGCGCTTTTGGACGCCCGTAAGAAAAAAAAGCTTTGGAAAACATTTTGGAAAATGAAGAAATTCCTTGTTACAAGTAATTTCTTCATTATCCACCATGTTTTCTACCTAAACGACAAAGATTTTAAAATTACATCAGCTTAAAATTGTTGTCTGCAGCATCTTTTCATTTTGAGCAGTCTAAATTTTCTCTTGTGGTAATGGGTTAAATATGCGTAAGCGTTGACGATTTGGTAGCCCAACGCCTGACTTTAGTTCTATCAGAGATCAGAGTAAACGGTTATTGAACAGATTTCTAAATAAAGAAATTACTTACATCGATCGTAATGTGTTACTTAATCCGAGGTCAAGTCCGAACTGGACATTATACAGGTACTAAGTGTGAAGTCAAGCAGAACGTGAATCGATAATCCTATTGACGGAAATCGATAAGTCGCAACAAACTATAAGATGCGCATTGATATTTTACATGTGGGATACCGATGCTTTTGTGGAGTTCAGTGTATAGTTAGGCCAGTTAAGTTGAGATTTGTTGGTTTCCTTAACCCCCTACCTGACAATCTCCCTTGATTAGACGGACTTAAGATCTAAATAGTCTAAATAGCTGAGGAGAACTAGCTTGAATCAAGTAGTTTTCTCTTTGCCCAAGACGATTTCCAAACTCGTTGAAAATGTATTAATGTTCTACCTTCATGAAATAAAGCTGTTATCATTATTATTATTTATAAATTCCTTATTTGACACTTATCCCATTCTCCCAAAATGACGCATTTTTGACTCGCCTCGCAATTTCTCCATTTTCCATAATAATTTCTTCTCGGGAAGTTGAATAAAATCATAAACTTAAAATTGTCGCCTTTAACTCCTTTTAATTTGGACCAGTCTAAAATTTCGTCGTCTGGTAATGGTATTTTTCCCACTTTAACCCTTTCCTGTGTATTGAAAGTAAAGACTGGTCCAATTTGAAAGAGGCTGCAGACGACACTGAAAATTGGATGTATTTTGAAATGAAACCATCCTATGAGGTAGAAAATATTGTGGTAAAAGGAGAAATTGTCTGTCACAAGCAATTTCTTCTATTTCCAAAATGTTTTCACAAGTATAAAAACACAAGAGCGTAAAATCCCGAGTTTGAACAGGAAAGGGTAAAGAAAACAGTCAATCGAAGTTCCGGTTTTTCGACAAGATGCATGAGGAAATCTATGAATATTTTAAAAAAATTGCGGTTGTTCCACTTGGGCAAAGAGAATATAAATTGAAATCACAGATAGGCGAACATCTCTGTACCTTCTTTCTTTATCCTTGAACTGTCTCCCGAAATAACTAATATTCTTCTGGGGACGTCGCTCATATGGGTAGATGTTACGGTAGCGACGCCGAATAACCCAACACACACAAGTACAGACCGAAAACTTGTCGGGAAGAAGAGTCTTCGCTAAAAGCGCTCTTCGTACAGAGCCTTATCAGTCGGCAGCTCCTGTTGTACTTGCTGCGTTTATCTATTTATGATGTCATCACCTGGCGTGTGTGTATTTCCGTTTATTTTTCGTTACTACCATAGCATATGCCAACACGAGCGATGTCCCCAGAACACGGTAAGCTGTTAGGGGGAATAGTGCAAGGGTAGAAGACGAAAGTACGGAGAGCTCCGCCTGGTTCTCTAACGTGCTGGGTGGATAGCAACGTCTCACGGGGCCTCGGTTTAACGTCTCATCCGAAAGACAATTAGTTTGTTAGTTGATATGGTCAGCCCAGGGCTCGAACCCGTGATCTTGAGGTTTGTTTTGTTTGTTTGAATGGGGTTTTACGCCGCTTTCGATAATCTTTCATTTATATCGCGGCGGCTGGAGCACCTAACAATGGAATCCTGGTATTTCTCATACCAGTACTATCATTACATCCTTTCCTAGCCCCCAGCTGCTATCCCACGTAGGTTTACGATTATCGACCCATTGGTGGGAGACAAATAGTCGGAAAGGATGAATGCCGCCGTCGGGAATCGAACCCGGGAGCTCTAGATTGACAGTCCGACACGCCATGCCAAGAAAAGTAAGTACCAAAAGTCCACTTTAAGAAACTGCAGCCAAAAGATCCTATCTAGCTATTTGTCCGTTGACACCTCATTAAAAGTCGGCAGCAAATAGCTAGATGCCTTCTCGAAATAATTGATTCAATTTTAATTACCTGCAGGGTCGCAAAAGGGCCGTTAACCGAAGTCTGGTTCTAAGGCAGGTATGTAGCACTTTCGACTAAGATAATTTCTCTACCATAACCCATCTCAATCCAGGTCTCGCGCGATAAACATTATTATAATGATTGTTATAATATTTGCCTTATTATTACTATTATTATTAGTTTATTTTAATTATCGATGTGGTCTGTAACTAAGCTCAAACAAAAATATGATAGAGACAGACAGACAGAGATTAGAACTGAGACGAGTTTATCATCAGGCTGCTCTAATTACGAACCTAATTGACCTCTGCTGAATATGGCATATCTTAAATATTTGTCTCATAGGGCTTTCGGGTGGTCTACAGGACTGTCACAAGAAGTTTTAAATCTGGCCACCTTGCACATTCTGTGTCAATCGTAAGATTTCTTGTGAAATCTTTAAACCAAGGTTGGTTGACGATTTTCACCATAATACTCATTTGAAAGCTATTGAAATGGTCTACTATACTTCTATTAAAAAGTTCAGAGTTTCGTAACATTTTGTCGAATTAAATCAGGGAGGCATAAAATTAATCGGAAAAAAATGATCAAAGAACTTTTGATACGCAATACACACGCAATCAAAGATGAATTTCATAATCTATCTATTTATGATACATATTTAAATATCTGGAAAAAACCCGACCCCCCAAAAGAAATATTTCATTAGAACTAGTTCAATGAATGCATTAACTTGTTCCTATGCTTAGAATTGATTGAAAGATCAATTTAGTGAAGAATACAAAAAAGAAGTTTTCATACTGAGGACAAATATAGTACAAGATGGATATTTTTATAGGTTAAGGTGAAATGTGAGTTGCTCAAGTTGATAGTTAATGATGAAAAGCTTCATTTGTTATAAATGATAACTACAGTCCTTCTGTTTCGTCGTTTGTCAACCTAAACCTCGTATCATCAGTTTGATCATTGATTGTCCAACGACGATATATGAAAGTGTTGAAAGCAAAGAAATCACGATTGGACCCGTGTATACAATGGACGAGCTATATCTTATATTATAATATCTATCTTAACCATCATACCAAAGAATTTTTTTCCATTCAAATGTAGTTCTGTAGGAATACACAGGGTTAAGATAAAAGTCTAGGGCCATTTGGTTTTGCAAACAATATTCTTGAGATTCTTCATCCCTCGGGCTAAAAACAAGTAAGTGTCGTAAGTCTGGTACCTGTTTACTTAACCCACCATCTTGTATAAAGGACAGCGAACCTTCTACGTATCTATATTAGAGAAAAAGATGATCTCGATATCCCTTCACTCGTAAGGATGATAATCCACCGACAATAGTTTTATTGACCGTTCAGTGGGGCATCGAATAACAGCTCTAATTTCTTAAATCAATTCGTATATAATTTATGTGAGTCTGTGCGTTGCATTTCCACCCATTTCACATGAACGCCAAATAAAGGCTCAGATATCCATGTGCATCCACACCGTCATCCTCATTAGTGAAGGGATATCGAGATAATCTTTTCCTCTAATACTTTAGATATCTTTTAGAAAAGTAGAACGTTCGACGCTATTGGTACGATAAGATGCCACACCGTCTGACCAGAGCCCTCACTATTCGCTTTGTAGATAGCTAATGATTTAAGTTCCTTTAGAAAACCAGCAGTTTTATTTAAGTTACTCAACATTACATCATGGGCCACGAAGAAACTATCTTGTACCATGGGGTGAAATGAGGGCAAGTTTGTATAAATGAACATAGAAAATTCATTTACAGCTACTTTCTTCGGGAAATTTCTGGTTGGAAGTGACTGATATGAAAATAGCCGAACTATTTAAAAAAAAGAAAAAACATTTCCCGTTTTTTTAATACGATTCAATATACAAGGGTAGTTTAATGAGAAATAGCCAGAAAACAGGGATTCGTCATAGATGAACAAAGAAATTTCATTTACAATTACTATCTTCGGGAAATTTCTGGTTGGAAGTGACTGGTATGAAAATAGCCGAAATATTTTCTTTGAACGAGTACACTTAAAAGAAAGCATTTCCGATCTTTTTCTTTCTTTTTTTATATATATATATTTTTTAATAGGATTCAATAAACAAACGTAAATTAATGAGAAATTGCCAGAAAACATAGATTGGTCTATCGCATAAATCAGTTTCGGCCAGTAGAGCTATAGCGATGGCTTTTCCCGTCCGGCGTCTGTGCGTGCGTCCGTCCGTCGTCCGTCCGTTCA